>CM053037.1:60232173-60444673 GCA_028564925.1 Lithobates sylvaticus | reverse complement strand
CCACGCCCGGTGTGAATGTAGTCACTTCTTCGCACTAAATTCGTGTCGGCGTGCCCTAGGCACGGCCTCATTTCAATACATGCGCCAAGGGCGGAATCGCATCACTGGTTGCGTACATTCCTGATTCTTGCCCCTGTCATGGTATCTCATTTCTGTCACCTTACCACGCCCGGCGTGAATATAGTCACCTCTTCGCACTAAATTCGTGTCGGCGTGCCCTAGGCACGGCCTCATTTCAATACATGCGCCAAGGGCGGAATCGCATCACTGGTTTGCGTACATTCCTGATTCTTGCCCCTGTCATGGTATCTCATTTCTGTCACCCTACCACGCCCGGCATGAATGGAGTCACTTCTTCGCACTGAATTCATGTCGGCGTGCCCCAGGCACGGCCTCATTTCAATACATGCGCCAAGGGCAGAATCGCATCACTGGTTTACGTACATTCCTGATTCTTGCCCCTGTCATGGTATCTCATTTCTGTCACCCTACCACGCCCGGCATGAATGGAGTCACTTCTTCGCACTAAATTCGTGTCGGCGTGGCCTAGGCTCGGCCTCATTTCAATACATGCGCCAGGGGCGGAGTCGCAAAAAAAAAAAAAAAAAAAAAAAAAACTTTGATTCTTGCCCTTGTCGTGTTATATCATTTCTGTGTCACCTTACCACGCCCGGTGTTAATTGGTCACCCGCTTGTACGAATTCGCGCCGGCGTGCCCTAGGCCGGCCGCATTTCAAAAAAAAAAAAGAAAAAAAAAAAAAAAAGGGGGAGCTTGGAGTCGGACTCGGTGGCAGCTGGATGTCACAGTTCGGCCTCAGCATACCTAGGCAGTCGGCCTAGTTTCATGGTGGCCTCATTCTGTACGTGCTCCAGAGTCCGGCCCACAGTCACCCCCATACGGTACGAACGGGCCGGGCCCTGTCACGGGAAGTTCATTCAGTAAGGCAACGTGTCAAGTCAGTCGTTCGTGTTGTCATCTGTCAGTTGATCCCACAGCGATCTCGGCAGTCGACTCAAGTCACTATCGCCTGTTGTTATCATCTGCGTTGGGTTCCGTCGCTCTGGACGGCAGCAGTTTTAGGCTCTTAAATAGGTATTTTTTCTCACACTCTCTCAGGTCAGTCGGATTCAGTAGGTCCACCTGCGCCAACTTGATCAGGGTTCCAGCAGGTAAAAAAAAAAAAAAAAAAAAAAAAAAAAAAACAGGGGCACGGGGGGCTCCTGCTTTCTTGTGGCAGGTACGTATATCATAGGTGACACGTCCAAACTCATTTCTTGTCACCTTTTAGGCCCAGCCTGCAGACACGTGACCAGTCTACCAAGTTACAGGTCTTGGCAGCCGCCATGTCGTCAGTTGGCAGCGATGACCTCACCACCCCACTATCTCCGGCGTCAGCCTCCGAGGCTGGCAGTGTCCAGTCTCTTAGGGCATGGACAATTCCCAGGCTGTCCGCCGAGCTGAGACGCAGAGGGATACCCTTCTCGTCCACGGCCAGGAAGGCGGAGCTATTCAGGCTTCTCTTCCCACCACCGGCCGCAGCAAGCCCCAGCAGCCAGCAGGCGTCTCTGGAATCGATTTCAGCCGCCGTTGCCCAGCTACACACCCTCGTGTCTTCCCTGTCTTCCTCAATCGTGGAGGTCCAGGACAGGGTGTCTCGGCTAGAGGCCAGCCCGGCTGCCACGGTTCCGGACCACGCGGTGGTCCCAGCCATCAGTGCACCGGCCGCAGGTAGTGAGCTTGCCACGCCTACCGTTCACCCTTCCCACCTGGTGCCACCCAGCGTAAGGAAGGACATTCTAGAGGGCAAAGACGTCAATCTGGCCTCACTCTTGATCTCGGTCCATGACTTGGCCGAGAACAAGGCCTACACCTGGGGGGATGTCTCGGTGGTGTTGAAAGCGAAGGATCCGAGGCTCAACAGGAAGCTCACGGTGCCCGAATTCACGCTCGCTTTCGGCATGTTTAGAGACGTGCTGTGCTCAGCCTCCCCCGGCAGACGGGAAGAGCTGGACCTCTACCTCCATTTGGTCGTAGACCTGGGCCACAAATACGGTGGCTCAGCGTTCTACGACTACCATCGGTCCTTCTCGGCCAAAGCCGCAGCCAGATTCACACAGTTCCATTTGCCAACGGACTGGAGCGTAGTGGACACGGAATTGTTCTGCCGCCACTTTGCAGGCCTTCGCTCCCCGCTATGTGCTGTCTGTCAGTCAGCGTCTCACACCACGGTCTGGTGTGCCAACGTAGCCTCTGTCCATCCGATAGCTAGCACGGCCTCTGCCAGCACGAGCCAGGCTCAGCAGGCCCCGGTGCAAGGGCGAAAGGTGGACAAATTGGGACGTCCGGTGCGGATGGTTGGGGGAGCCGCCATTTGCAACAATTTTAATTACGGCTCCTGCAATTTCAGCCAGTGCCGGCTCTTGCACGTTTGCACCCTGTGCCAGAGGGCGCACCCCAGGATCCTGTGTGAGGTCAAACAGAAGAGACCATGACTAAGCCGGGTCAATGTCCTTTGGCTCGGCGTTTACCTGACCTCACACCCCACTCCGTCACTCGCCAGCTACCTCATCCGAGGCTTCACTGAGGGGTTCCATACCGGGCTCATCACCCTGCCCCACTCCACCCACGAATGTCCGAATTTACGCTCAGCAGCAACAGACGAGCCAGCGATTGATGTCCTTTTGCAGACGGAGTTGGATCGGGACTTCATGATAGGCCCGTTCTGTCAATCCCCCTTCAGCATCTGGAGGGTTAGCCCTATCGGGCTTGTGCAGGGAAAGTTTTCAAATAAAAAACGTCTGGTGTATGATCTGTCAGCGCCTCATTCTTCCGTCGTTCCCAGTCTCAACTCGCTCATCCCCTCCGAGGAGTTCTCGCTGAAGTACGCTTCGGTAGACATGGCTATCCAGGCCATTCTCAGGGCAGGGGTGGGTGCGTGGCTCTCGAAGGCGGACATATCCGACGCCTTCAAGCTGCTGCCCATCCATCCTTCCTTGTGGTGCTGGCACGGCATCAAGTGGAGGGAGCGATATTATTTCGCGACCAAATTGACCTTCGGGTCTAAAAGTAGTCCTTGGCTATTTGACAAGTTCGCCGAGACCCTGGCGTGGATCCTTCTCCATGAGGCACAGTGCCACGAGGTCATCCATTATTTGGATGACTTCCTTCTGATAGAGCCGCCCGGGGCTCCCCCAGGGGACCTTGGAAAGTTGAGGACGGTTTTCGACAATCTGAACGTCCCCATAGCGGAGCACAAGGTTGACGGCCCGGCACACAAGATCACGTTCCTGGGCGTCGACCTTGACACGTTGGCCATGCAGGCCAGCCTTCCAGCAGATAAGTTGGACCGTATCAGGACGGTTCTGCGAGAATTCACCCGGGGGGGGGGATGTACTCAGAAGCAACTTCAGTCTCTCCTCGGGATGCTGAACTTTGCCGTGAGGATCATCCCCCAGGGCCGCTCCTTTGTGTCCCGGTTGCTGGTCTTCCTGTCCTACACGCAGGACCCAGACCAGGTCATCAGGCTGGATTCTGCAGCCAGGGCAGATCTGGCCATGTGGGAGCACTTTCTTAGTGATTGGAACGGTGTGTCCCTGTTTATCCCAGTCGTGTCCACGCAGTCACCACAGGTGGTGACCGACGCGGCGGCATCCACAGGATGCGCCGCCATTTTTGGCCACTTGTGGTTCGCCGCCCCGTGGCCTCCTCAAGCACTAGCCACACCGGGCTTTACTACTACGTCAGCCCTCTTTGAGCTCTTCCCTATTGTAGCAGCCGCCCACCTATGGGGTCACCATTGGTCTGGACAGACGGTGGCTTTCTCGACAGACAATCAAGCCACAGCCGAGATCATCAGCAAGGGCAGGTCTAAGTCCAGGCCCGTCATGTCCTTCCTCCGCAGACTGGTCCAGCTATCCCTACAGCATCAGTTCAATGTGTACTGCTCCTTCATTCCAGGGAAGTTCAACGCAGCAGCGGACGCACTCTCCCGTTTTAACTTTATTTCTTTCTTTGAACAGGTGCCAGGAGCCTGCCGTCATTCAGCCACTATCCCGGATTGGTCACAACTGACCTTGGACTAGCCCCACATCTACACTCAGCTACCGATATCATCAACGCCTCACTCGCCCGCAACACCCGTCGGGCCTACCAGACGGCCTGGAGGGCGTTTAACAAGTTCCTGCCCCAGCGGCCTCGCGAGTCTTCCAGCCTCAAGCAGGTCTTGGCGTTCATCGCCTACTGCCATTCACACCTAGCACTGTCACACAGCACGATACGCCAGTACGTGGCCGGGGTGCAGCACTATTTGTCACTTCAAGACCCCGCAAGGCCTTCGGTGTTCTCCTGCCACGCGGTGAGGGCTCTACTACGTGGAGTTCAGAAACACCAGCCGCCAGTCAGCTCAAAGCGGCTGCCTATCACGGGGGAGATCTTCAAGGGGATGTCTGACATCCTGGATAGGTCCCCTTTCGGTCTCCTCCTCAGTACCGTCCTGCAGGCTGCGATACACATGGCGTTTTACGGGTTTCTGCGGCCCAGCGAGTTCACTCGCAGCCACCCAGCCGGTCCAGTCTTGCGTAGAAATAATCTCTATCGCCACCAGGATCACTACGTCCTTCACTTGACGACATCCAAAACCCAACAGCGAGGTTCCGGAGTAGATATTCACCTGTACAGGACTCACAACAACTGGTGCCCAGTTGCCGTGTTGGACCGCCTGACGGCACTGCTGTCCGACTGCCCAGGGGCCAGTCCACTGCTACCTTTTCCGGTGAAACCCCTTAACTCGTCGCAGTTCGTGGAACATGTCCGGGTCCTTCTCGGCCATCTTCAGTTGGACCCCAGCCAGTACTCCGGGCATTCGTTCCGGATCGGGGCGGCCACGACGGCCTCAAGACAGGGGGTTCCGGACCACGTAATCAAGAAACTGGGTCGGTGGAAGTCGGCCTGCTTCTCTCGCTACATTCCTAACCCACAGTTAGAGATGGCCCAGGCCTTTGCTCGACTCACTCAGTGACATTACCTCTAATAAATAATTAACCCCTACCTGAAGGTTTTTGCCCCCTTATTTTGGCGTACCATACGGTAGACCAAGGCACACTTTCAGGTCTATTTCATGTTGGTGAGTTTTGTGTTGTTCCTATGTGTCATCGTCACTCATGTCGTCCGTAGGGCTCTAGACCATAAATTGGAAGGCCGGGTACCGGCCTGAAGTTATGGGAGGAGCCCGGAGGGTATTTAAGCAGCCCAAAGGCCGCCGGTCTTTGTCGGTTTCCTGTGCGTGATACCCGCCCACCCTCCCCTTTTTAAAAGCCTCTTCTAAGTATTCTTACCCCAGACTGAATACTCATTCCACATTATTCCATAACTACTTCTTATCATTCTTTATCTAGGGTATGCCCCCTTATTTTGGCGTACCATACGGTAGACCAAGGCACACTTTCAGGTCTATTTCATGTTGGTGAGTTTTGTGTTGTTCCTATGTGTCATCGTCACTCATGTCGTGTGTATGGGGCTTTAGAAGTTCTGTTTTGGCTCAGGAGAGGACATCGCGGGATCCCTGGACAGGTAAGTCTCCTTAGTTTAAAAGTTGCAGTTCCAGTATTTGTAGCTGCTGACTTTAAATTATTTTCCACAGTAGCCCGGAGCTCCTCTTTAACACAGAAAACTTGCAATCACAAGACTGCTGATCGCTCAGTTCTCCGGCTCCTCGGAGAGGAGGGGTGGGCACAGCTGGCTTCAGCTCTTAGCTGTATGCTGAGATTCAGAGTCAGCTGTCAATCAGGAAGCTGGGAGGATCCCAACAATATGGTCGGGATCCTTCCAGAGCCTGTATCTTCCCTGCCATGTCTGCTGACAGCGGGCAATAGCCCAAAATAAGCCGACTGGGTCACAGGAGTGCAAAAGTAAGTGCACCCTTGTTACCCACAAGAGAAGTATGGCTGAAAAAGCTTTTATTAAATTATGAAACAGACAATTTTAGTGAACTGTGCTAAAGTAATAATATTGTTTATCCATTAGACGTCATAGCAACCAGCCCAGGCTTCCTCGTAGCATTGGCACAGAAATACTTTGGTGATGTGCTGCCACCTGGTGGATCTTGAAAATATCAGCTTTGATCTTTCCCTTTTTTTTCTAAATGTTTGGCCTGGCTGTGATTTTGAATCCATGGCATTGGTACAGACTGTCATCCTTATTACCGTCTTCCTTAGTCACTGGCCTGGAACAAGCATGCAGCCAGCAAAGCCCAAAATTCTAAACTGCATGCAGGTTCCATTCAGGTTTTACAGTAATTCACAATTTTATTTATCTGTGTAATATTCAATATTACTAATACCCTATTAGCTTTGTTCTGGTGCTAGTTGAACTGTACAATAGTTTCTGGGTATCTGTATTCCCCCTTTAGATCCCTCACAACACCCTTGAGTTAGAATTGTTATACTGTGCTTGCATGCTGGAGATTATTGTGGGTGTGCAGCTTACACTGACTTTACTATTTCATTATAAGGAGGATGTAGGACACGGTCTTTAATGGTTATTTTACTTCTAAAAATTCAGTCTCGGTGTCATAAAATGTTTTTTGGGGATTTGGTTTTATCGCTACATTCTCCCAGCTGAGGTTTTGGTACATTTGTATTAGCGACATAATCTTAAAGCAGGGCTCCACCCAAAACGGGGAGCTCCGTTCTGTTCGCACCCTCCACTGCCACATTTTGGCATTTTTTGGCAGGGAGGGGGGGCGGGTTCCTGGTTTTGACGGGTACACACTCCCACTTCCTGGTAAGATTGGCGCACATTGGTCCCCCCCCCCCCCCGCTGCCTTCTGGGACACACAGAGGTCCCAGAAGATGACGGGACCATTCAAAAAGCATTCATAATAGCAAACAGGCTGTGAAGCCGCAAGGCTTCCTTTGTGTTTCCCTTACTACAGATACCGGAACCCACATCCACAGCCGATTGACGAATCGCTTGGGGTGCCAACATTGCAGGATTCCTGGACAGGTAAGTGTCCTTATAGTAAAAGTCAGCAGCTATAGTATTTGTAGCTGCTGACCTTTTCTTCTTTTTTTTTTTTTTTTTACACACTGGAACTCCCCTTTAACTTAAAGCGGAGTTCCATCCAAAAAGGGAACTTCCGCTTTAAGTGCTGGTGACCCCCTGACATGCCACATTTGGCATGTCATTTTTTTGGGGGGGGGAGGAGCGGGTACCCTGTTTTTACAGGCATCCAGCTCCCACTTCTTCTGGCTCCGTGGCACCAGAAGGAAGATCACCTCTCCTCCCTGCAATCTTCTGGGATACATCACAGGTCCCAGAAGATTGTCTGGCCATTCACAGCACATCTTGCGCATGCGCAGTGAGCGCCCAGCTGTGTAGCCACAGCCGGGCGCCCACAGTTAGAATGCTGGCGCCGTGGAATGGAGGGGTAGAAGAGCGAGGCTTCCTGCGCCCACATCGCTGGACCGTGGGACAGGTGAGTGTCTGATTATTAAAAGTCAGCAGCTACACTTTTTGTAGCTTCTGACTTTTAAATGGGTGGAACTCCACTTTAAGCAAAACTTCAGCCAAAAATGAAGCCGCTTTTGTAACAATATTCACTTTCAATCCAGAGAATTTCCCCTGTAGTACGTCTTTTCTGCCACAAGATGACCTGAGTTTGAGGTCCAGCATCATTCAACCCACTTCTTCTGAGCCCAGATCACCCTGGACCCCCCTGTGATTGGACAGTGAAAAGAGAAGCAACACAGCGATGAGCTAATCTTTCACGCTGCTTTCTCCTCCTAACCGCATTCTTGTTGGCACATGATCTGATTGGCTACTTGTGCTGCTTATTCTTATCACACTCCATACTTCCTCTACAGAAACTGCAATAGGCTGACACCAGGTCAGATTTTGTCCTTACACTACTTGAAATACACTTACTAATATATTACAGAACTGCATTCATGCTTGTCTTTAATATCTGCCTAGATTTCAGATTTAAAATTAAACGAATCTTTGTTTTATTTGGATAAGGGCTAAAGAAATCAAAGTGCCTCGTGTGCGTTCCTTTTGCCTGCTGCCAGTCCTTCAAATGCCATTGTATTTTCAGGTGGCTTACACAGTGCATGGCACTTCTAACACTGGATAACATAATGACATATTATCTATACATTGCCAACATTTTAAGTGGCAAACTATGGTTGCTGTTACAGATGGCTGTGATGTGCATTTAAAAGAGAAGTATGAGGTTTGGGGTTTTTGCAGATTTATACTTACCTAGGTGGATGCTGCATCGGTTCCCCGCCAGCTCAACACTGAGAACTGAGCGATCTAACACTGCAGATCCCTCTTTTCTCACAGCTCCCTGAGCAGAGAGCTGGTGACTATCAGTCACCACTCACTGGAGCGTTGGGCTGTGGAGCGGGAGGGAGCGGCCGGCTCAGGCTCTAAGTGGCTCGCTGAGAGGCTAAGCTGGGTGTCGGTCCAGGTTTGTGGGCGGATCCTGACTCCAGTGTCGCGATCTTGCCTGGACCGGTTCTGTGACGTCAGCTGACAGCGGACTTCAGCCCACTGCTAAAAACGGGTTACAGGAGTGCAGAACGAACTGCACTCTGTGATCCACAGGAGAAGTACAGCCAAACGAGCTTTGGCTGTACTTCACCTTTTTAAATATTCAGCTTCGAAGAAATCTGAAGATTCGGCCAGAGTCTGTGTACTTCTCTTTTTAAAGTTGGACTTGTGGCATAGAATTTTTTTTTAATATGTTCCTTAACCACCTGAGATCCAGGCCAATTCTGACATTTCTCTCCTACATGTAAAATTCCAAATTTTTTTGCTAGAAAACTACATAGAACCCCCAAACATTATATATGTTTTTTTAGCAAAGACCCTAAAGAATACAATGGCGGTCGTTGCAACTTTTTATCTCGCACGGTATTTGCGCAGCAATTTTTCGAACGTGTTTTTTTCAGAAAAAAAACAGTTTCCTGCTTTAAAAAAAAACAAAACAGTAAAGTTAGCCCAATTTTTTTGCATAATGTGAAAGATGAAGATACGCCGAGTAAATAGATACCCAACATGTCACGCTTCAAAATTGCATGCGCTTGTGGAATGGCGCCAAACTTTGGTATTTAAAAATCCCCATAGTCGACGCTTTAACATTTTTTACTGGTTACATATTTTGAGTTACAGAGGAGGTCTAGGGCTAGAATTATTGCTCTCACTCTAACGTTCGCGGCGATACCTCACATGTGTGGTTTGAACACCGTTTTCATATGTGGGCGGGACTTACGTATGCGTTCGCTTCTGCGTACGAGCTCGCGGGGACAGGGCGCTTTAAATTTTTTTTTTTTTTTTTTTATTGTTCATTTTACTTTATTTTTACTTTTATTTTTTTAGTTCAACAACTTTAAAAAAAAAAAAAAAATATTTGATTACTTTTATTCCTATTACAAGGAATGTAAACATCCCTTGTAATAGGAATATTACATGATCGGACCTATTTACAGTGAGATATGGGGTTAATAAGACCCCACATCTCACCTCCTAGGCTGGGAAGCCTAAAATCAAAAAAAAAAAAAAAACGATCACGCTTCCCAGCGGAGGCGGCGCTGTTTTTTGAATGCAGAGGCCGGGCGTGACGTCATAACATCGCGCCCGGCCTCCGAACGATCATAGAGACTCTATGATCATCATCCGGTGCCGGCGGATCCCGAGTCCGACTCACCGATGGAAGCGGTGAGTCGGTAGAAGCACCGGAGGGCGGCGGGAGGGGGGGGCGTCCCCTCCCGCCGCCCGTAAGAACGATCAAGCGGCGGAACAGCCGCTATGATCGTTCTTATGGTGCAGGGAATCGCCGGCTGAAAACCGGCAATATCTGAATGATGTCTGTAGCTACAGGCATCATTCAGATATACCCCTGAGACCAAAAAGACGTCATATGACGTACTCTGGGTCTCAGGTGGTTAATAGCCGCTTTGTGTGCACCAAAGGTCTTTGCAAACCTCCAATATTACCTTGTAAAAGTATTGCTGGCATCATCATTGTACTGCATGTATCCTGTACAGAGAGCAGAGCTGTGGGAGGGGCCCAGCTGTCCTTAACTGCTCAGCGACCGCCGGCTGTCAATTGACGGCCAGGCGGCGCAGCTCTCGTGGTGGGAGGGAGTCATATGACGTCCTCCCCTTCCCGGCCCTCCAGGGGATATTTATTATAGCAAAAAGTAAAAATAATGTTTTTTTTTTAAACTGGTCCCTCTTCTTTTGTTTTATAGCGCAAAAAATAAAAACCGCAGAGGTGATCAAATACCACCAAAAGAAAGCTCTATTTGTGGGGACAAAATGATAACAATTTCATCTGGGTACAGTGTTGTATGACCGCGCAATTGTCATTCAAAGTGTGACAGCTCTGAAAGCTGAAAAATGGCCTGGTCAGGAAGGGGGTGAAAATGCCCTGTATTGAGGTGGTTAACCACTTCCCACACAAGACCGTCATGTGATGTCCTGGACTTTGAGTAGAGATATCTGAATGATGAGTCCAGCTGCAGGCATCATACAGATACATTTTATTTTTCTGCCAGTGATTCCCTGCACAGTAAAAACAATCATAGCGGCTGTTTTTACAATCGGCAGGAGGGGCCGTTTACCATAGAGCTGACCAAGGGCCAGATGGTCCCCGGCCATCTCTATGACCTTCGGAGTCCGGGCACAACGTTAACATGTCACTTCGGGCCTCGGCAAATGTAAACACTACCGTGTTTTTTAGCGGGTAAGGCTGACATTGTGTTTGTTTGTTTGTTTTTGTTTTTAATCTCAGGCTTTCCAGCCTAGAGGAGAGATGTGGGGTCTTATAGTCTCCACATCTCTCTCTAACGAGGACCTGTCATGCACTATTCCTATTAAAGGGGATGTTTACTTTCCTTGTAATGGGAATAAAAGTGATAAAAAAAAAGAGCACCCTGTCCCCGCGTGCTCGCACACAGAAGAATACAAAAAAATACAAAAAAAACTGTTTTTTTTAATGTTTGGGGGTTCTGAGTAGTTTTATAGCAACAAAAAAAAATATTATTTTTACATGTAGGAGAGGAATGCCATATAGACCTGGGCTGGAAATGGTTAAAATAATGTAGCGGGGTTCTACCCCTTTTTCTGGTAGAGACTACATCTCCCATGATTCCCCAGGCCCCCGGGCTGCTGACTTCCGCCCGGGAGGCTGCTGGGGGAGATTATAAAAGGGAAGAGCGGAGACCGCCTCTTCCTCTTGGGACACTTCCTCTTCTGAGGCCTGACAGGACTGGCCTGCCTCTGCTGACAGAGCGTGTGACGCGGAGACTGCAGCCAGCAGAGACACCTGTGCGGACCGGAGCTGAAGGCCTGAAGCCTGGGCCTTGCAGCCGATGGAGTGAGACTCTCACCCCTCAGAGTCCACAGCAGCGGAGCGGAGACTTCCCCTTACTGTCGGTCGGACGGAGCTGATGACCGGAGTGCAGGGCTGTGACTGAGGAGACCGGACGCCGCCATTGAAGAGACCAGAGCCACCATTAGAGGGACCGGATCGGAGGACGGTACCCCAAGGATTGGTGAGAGAGCCGGAAGGCTCAATCCTGCATTGACACACACGTTTTATGCCTACTGAACTGCCTAGGCGCAATTTACCTCAGAGCAGCAATGTTACTTTTTGTGGATTACAAATGACACCATTTAAAGCTACATGTGCACCACCTCTACAGATTTATTGCCGGTGAAGAACACTGTACTAGTACAAGGACTGAGCTCTATTACTAGGGATCAGGCCTGGTCCGTTAGGTAGGCGCAGATAGATTTATTGCACCTCAGGGGTGTATAGCAGACGGTCGCCACACTTGGCGCTCCGTTTCCCCATTGTTAGATTGATATACCTGTGTACATGTTAAAGTGCATATTGCAGGGACCTGCTAAAGTATTGTAAGATATATGTTCAAATGCATGTTGCTATTCTTTTTCCTTACTGACAAAAGTAAAGCCAGTTATTCTTATCTCAGCAGTCTGCTTGTGAGTTCATACCAATTACATTTAGAGTATAAGCTAAGTTTTATGTGCATAGGGACGTACCCCTTTACTAACTGTGCCAGAGCGGGTAGAGCCAAATTGCCGGGGGTTGGTGGAGCTGTACTCAGGGACCCAAAACAAACCAGCGGCTCTCTTAACTGGGGGTAGCGCTACACGTGGGGGCTCGTAATCCGGGATCCTGAGTCAGCGGGAAAAGCCGCCAGAAGGTGCCGGCATGGACCCAATAGAAGTGGGACGGTGGTCCGCAACATGGGCCGCTGACCCAGCCGCAGCAGCAGTCATTGAACTGCCAGGGATGTGGCAGAGAGAGGCAGTCAAGCAGCTCATAATGTCATTATCCCCATGCCAGAAGTCATGGATAATGGACATGAGAAATGATGCTGGGTACACATACGCCCTAATAGAGTGGAAGGAAGAGACTCCAGAGCAGTTCAGGAGCCACAGCATACAGGCACCGAATGGTCAGGCCTACCAAGTGCTGCATGCGCTGCCGCGGAAGGGAGACTACTCTCCTATGAAAGCCATTCTATCTCCAAAGCAGGAAGAGCAGAAGGGCGCGGAAAGTCCCGCACCCGCACACACTACTCTTAGTGCAGAACTGTGTGCTGTTCTAGGGGAGATTGTGTCCCAGTGCAGAAGAGACCCCGGGGATTACCCAATGTCGGGATACAGGAAACTCCGGATGTTTTCAGGGAGGACACCTGTACCCTCGGGAGAAGAGGGATTTGAAGAGTGGTTAGATGGTGCCACGCAGGCCCTAGAAGAATGGGAGGTCTCAGAAGGCAGAAAGAAACAAAGGATTGTTGAAAGCCTAAAAGGACCTGCCTTAGAGGCCATACGCAATCTGAAGACCAGTAAAAAGGATTGCACTGCCCAGGACTACATAGACATCCTGGAAGGTGTGTTTGGTGGGACAGAAAAGGTCACAGAACTTACCTATCAACTGGAACACTGTTACCAGAAGACAGGGGAGAAGCTGTCAGAGTACATGGGACGCATAGACAAGATCCTGCATAGGATTATCCTGAAGAAGGGGATAGATCCAGGGAAGGTAGATGAAGCCCGTGCCCAGCAGGTGATGAGGGGAGCCCAACCCTTGGACCCTGTCGCACTAGTTCTACGCACCCGGCAGGATGGGAAGAGCCTGGACTACCCTGACCTCATCCGTATGGTCAGAGAAGAAGAGGCCATGTTGGAAGAGAAAAGGGAGAAGCAGGTGATGGGGTCTACAAAGTCTACAGTGGCCACGGTCAGGACGGCCTTAACCCCTGAAAGAGACACAGAGGTAGATGCCCTGAAGTTGCAGATGTCCCAGATGATGGAGATACTGACATCTCTAGTGGCGAAAGAGACGCCCAGTCCCAAGAAGGAAACAAGCAGGAGGGAATTGTTTCCAGCTGTTCCAGCACCAGCATCCCCACCTGACCACAGTGAGATGATTTGCTTTAATTGTGGAGGAATTGGTCATACTGCAGCTATATGTTCCAGTCCCAAGAAGAAGAAGGCAGAAAGCCGCCAGCCGGCGGGAAACGCCAAAGGGCCCCGGTGAAGGAGTCAACCGGGTGCCCATCACCTTCAGTGAGCTCCAAGAAGCACAACAGGAAGAGAAAGCGAGGAGACCAAACCCCTCAGAAGGGGCCCAGGGATCCTCAACCAAGGTGCACTCCAGAGAAAGGGGACAAGACCCCTCCGCAGAGACACAGCACCCCCAAGCGTGAACTCTTCAAAGTGAGAGATAACAATGTCCCTCAACGGGTTCACACTCCCAGTAAGAGGGGGAAAATCAATGCATACCAGGCTCAAGAAAGGAGCAAGTGCAAATCAAGTGCTGGTAAAGCAAAGAGTCCAAAGAAGAGGACAGCATCAACTAGGCCCTACCCAGAGGAGCTAGTTGGTCCATCCCCTACTGTACCCATCCAAGTGGAAGGAGTGTACACGAAGGCCCTTCTAGACACTGGAGCACAAGTGACCCTGTTGTACAGGGACTTCTATGACAGATACCTGAGTCATCTGCCTATACAGAAGATAGAAGAGCTGGAGATAAGGGGATTGGGAACTCAGAGTTTCCCCTATGATGGATACTTACCCATCAGATTGACGTTTGACCCATCCGTAGCTGGAAAGTCTGAAGTGTTCGACACCTTAGCAGTGGTGTGTCCCCGCCCACCAGGAACCAGCAAGACGTCCCTGATCATAGGGACGAACACGGACCTAGTCAGAAGGCTTCTGACCCCCCTGGTGAAGAAAGAGAATCTTTCACCTTCCAAGATCCATCCCATGCTGAAGGCAGCCTATCAGCGGTTGGTCCTAGAGCAGAAGACCCCAAGTGAGGGGATAGGACGGGTATGGAGGCTTGGAAAAGAAGGAGCAGTGTTACAGCCTGGAGAGGTGACCTGCATGAGAGCCACGGTGAAACTTACTTGGGAGCAGCCTGGCCCCTTTGTGATGTTGGAACCTGACCCAATGGAGGGTCACTCAGGTCTGGAAGTGATACCAGAAGTAATTTCACTGAAGGACCTGAAGAAGGCAAGAGGAAGAGTCCCTGTCAGTGTGAGGAACCCCACGGAGCGGCCCGTGGAGATCCCTGCCAGGATGCTTCTGGGACAGGTGAGTCCTGCTGTCCCAGTTGGCTGGTCAGAAGTGAAGGGGACGGGTGAAGGAGAAGATGTTTGGAAGAAACTCTCCATGGAAAACCCAAACCTACCTGGAGCTTGGAAAGAGAGAGCCAAGGCCCAGCTGACCAGATGGGAGAAGATTTTCTCTAAAGATGAGTTTGATGTGGGGTGTGCGAGGAGTGCCACCCATCGAATCCGCATGCAAGAGGACAAGCCATTCAGAGAGAGAGTGAGGCGAGTCCCGCTAGCAGATCTGGAGGATCTGAGGGAGCAGCTTGCGGAATTGAAGAAGACGGGAGTGATTAGGGAGTCCAGAAGCCCCTACGCCTCCCCAATTGTGGTAGTCAGGAAGAAGAATGGATCATTGAGACTCTGCATTGACTACAGAACTCTCAACAGGAGGACCATTCCTGACCAGTACACCACGCCAAGGATAGAAGATGCCTTGCAGAGTTTATCTGGAGCTAAGTGGTTCAGTGTGATGGACCTCAAGAGTGGGTATTACCAAATCCCCATGCATCCAGAAGATAGAGAAAAGACTGCCTTCATAACCCCAGTGGGATTCTTTGAGTTCAACAGGATGCCCCAGGGCCTATCTGGAGCTCCTGCTACGTTCCAACGCCTAATGGAAAGGACTGTTGGAGACATGAACCTCATAGAAGTCCTTGTGTACCTGGACGATGTCATTGTCTTTGGAAAGACTTTGGAAGAACATGAAGCCAGATTGGAGAAAGTACTGAAGAGGCTCAGTGAAGAGGGACTTAAACTTTCTCCAGAGAAGTGTCGGTTCTATCAGTCTTCTGTGAACTATCTGGGACACATAGTGTCTGAAAAAGGAGTGGCTACAGACCCTGAGAAGTTGGAGGCAGTTACTTCGTGGCCAAGGCCCACAACAGTTACAGAACTTCGATCTTTCTTGGGGTTCTGCTCCTACTACCGCAGGTTTGTGGATGGATTTGCCCGCATTGCCAAGCCCCTCAACGAGCTGCTGAAGACAGAAGGAGAGGAGGATGGAATAGGGCCTAGGAGGTCCGGTGAATCGGTCCAAGACCAGTGGAATTCAAGGTGTGAAGAGGCTTTCAGAACCTTGAAGAGAAGTCTCACCACAGCCCCAGTTTTGGCCTACGCTGATCCCACTAGACCCTATGAGCTACATGTTGATGCCAGCCATGAAGGCCTAGGTGGAGTACTCTACCAGGAGCATGAAGACCAGCTACGACCAGTGGCCTATGTGAGCCGGAGCCTGACCCCCTCCGAGAAGAACTATCCCACCCACAAGTTGGAGTTCTTAGCCCTCAAGTGGGCAGTTGTTGACAAGTTGAGAGACTACTTGTATGGGGCCGAGTTTACTGTAAAGACAGATAACAACCCCTTGACCTATCTATTCACCACCGCCAAGCTGGATGCAACTGGACACAGATGGTTGGCGGCGTTGTCTGGATTCAATTTCAGTCTCAAGTACAGACCAGGGGCTGGAAATAGGGATGCAGATGCCCTGTCCCGAAGATCCCATGTCATGGTCGATGACTGGGAAGACTGGACCCAAGTGGCACCAGAAGGAGTGCGAGCCCTTTGCCAGGGGGCTGAACTCCAAGCCAGAGGAGGATCCAGAGCTGAAGAGATAGGAGTTACCACAGTGGGAGTCCCAAAGTGTTACTGTGGGGTAACTCAATTGGCAGAAGAGTGTCTGCCGAAGCTGTCCAAGAAGGAGTTAAGGTGTGACCAATTGGAAGATCCCATGGGGAAATTGGTCCTGGAAGCCCTGGAAGACCAGAGTCCAGAGGGACTTCGCCTTCACCCTTCCAAAGAAGCTCGCTTACTGAGAAGAGAGTTGGACAAGTTACAGGTGCATCAGGGGTAGTCTACCGAAGGGGCCCCTCTGATGGACCAGAAGACAAGTGGCAGTTGTTTCTCCCGGAAAAGCATCGAGAGACTGTGCTGATTGCCTTACATGACCAGCATGGTCACTTGGGAGCAGAGAGAACCTTCCAACTTGTCAGAGACCGGTTTTACTGGCCCTGCATGAGGGCCGAAGTGGAGGAGTATTGCCATTCCTGTGCAAGATGCATTCAGAGGAAGACTTTACCCCATCAAGCTGCCCCAATGGGCCATCTACAGAGTGAAGGCCCAATGGATCTGGTATGCATTGATTTTCTCTGCCTTGAACCCGATTTGAGCGGATTGGGAAATGTTCTGGTGGTAACCGACCATTTCACTCGTTATGCTCAGGCTTTCCCAACCAAGGACCAGAAGGCCTCTACAGTAGCCAAGGTACTTTTGGAGAAGTACTTTGTTCACTATGGACTGCCACAGAGAATCCATTCAGACCAAGGAAGGGACTTTGAGAGTCGCCTGATCAGGAAGCTACTAGATTCTCTGGGAGTAGAGAAGACTAGAACTACACCATATCACCCTCAAGGTGATGCCCAGCCTGAAAGGTTCAACAGGACCCTATTGAACATGTTGGGAACTTTGGAAACAGAGAAGAAGCAACATTGGAGTCAACACATTTCAGCTCTAGTGCATGCTTACAACTGTACAACAAGTGATGTGACAGGTTTTTCCCCTTACCGACTTATGTTTGGGAGAGAAGCAAGATTGCCAGTGGACTTGGCATTCAGCATATCCCTAGACCATGCCTCTGCTGCCTCCCACAAAGGATATGTGGACAGACTGAGGCGCAGTCTGAAGATAGCTTATGAGAAAGCTCAAGCGGCCTCTAACCAGAGAGGGGCCCGAAACAAGAGGAACTTTGATTTGAAAGTTAGAGTACAGGACCTGCAGCCTGGGGACCGTGTACTGTTACGCAACCTAGGGATCCCTGGGAAACACAAGATAGCTGATAGATGGAGATCAGAACCATATATCATCTGTAGAAAACTTCCAGGATTGCCTGTCTACAAGTTGAAGCCAGAAGGAAGATTGGGGCCTTTGAAGACCTGGCATAGGAATCATTTGCTCCCACTCACTGAAGCAGTCAGAATGCCTCCAGCAAGAGACGTACCTGAATCTGTTTCCATTCTGGATACCCCCAGGCCTAACACTAGGTCTCAGACATCCCAAGTTAGGGGTGGACAGGACCCCCAACCTGAGGAAGAAAGAGGAGAACTTGAATGGCTATGGCCTTCCTCAACTCCAGGAAATTCTGCCATAGATCTTCCACCTACTGAAGATGTGGAAGATAACACATTGAACCCAGAAGCCACAGAGTTTGTGCCATTCAGTGATGTGCCTGAGTGCTGGGAAGACATCCCTGGTCTCTACCCAGAACAAGAAGAAGATGTTCCAGAACCAGAGATGTTGCCAGAATGTGTTCCTGAAGAAGTTCCAAGAGAACAGAGAGCTCGCAGGAGTGTGAAGCCTCCCAAGAAGCTAACTTACCCCAAGATGGGAGAAAGTTCAGAGGACTCTGTTACTACAGCAAGGAGAAGTGCTGAAAGCCCTGACCCTTCCGCTGTTCATTTAGTGGAGGGCAACCCTAGCTCACTCTCTGGCACAGTTAAACAGGTCACCCACACTGAAGTGACCTGTAGACAGGACAGCTCCCCATCTCATGCCAATTGGTGGGAAGCTCCTCTGTCCAAATTATGTGAAAATGTTGTTCCTGAGAAAGTTTGTAGTTTGAACACTATCTTTGGGGACCAAAGATTCAAAGTGGGGGGAGTGTGTAGCGGGGTTCTACCCCTTTTTCTGGTAGAGACTACATCTCCCATGATTCCCCAGGCCCCCGGGCTGCTGACTTCCGCCCGGGAGGCTGCTGGGGGAGATTATAAAAGGGAAGAGCGGAGACCGCCTCTTCCTCTTGGGACACTTCCTCTTCTGAGGCCTGACAGGACTGGCCTGCCTCTGCTGACAGAGCGTGTGACGCGGAGACTGCAGCCAGCAGAGACACCTGTGCGGACCGGAGCTGAAGGCCTGAAGCCTGGGCCTTGCAGCCGATGGAGTGAGACTCTCACCCCTCAGAGTCCACAGCAGCGGAGCGGAGACTTCCCCTTACTGTCGGTCGGACGGAGCTGATGACCGGAGTGCAGGGCTGTGACTGAGGAGACCGGACGCCGCCATTGAAGAGACCAGAGCCACCATTAGAGGGACCGGATCGGAGGACGGTACCCCAAGGATTGGTGAGAGAGCCGGAAGGCTCAATCCTGCATTGACACACACGTTTTATGCCTACTGAACTGCCTAGGCGCAATTTACCTCAGAGCAGCAATGTTACTTTTTGTGGATTACAAATGACACCATTTAAAGCTACATGTGCACCACCTCTACAGATTTATTGCCGGTGAAGAACACTGTACTAGTACAAGGACTGAGCTCTATTGCTAGGGATCAGGCCTGGTCCATTAGGTAGGCGCAGATAGATTTATTGCACCTCAGGGGTGTATAGCAGACGGTCGCCACACTTGGCGCTCCGTTTCCCCATTGTTAGATTGATATACCTGTGTACATGTTTAAGTGCATATTGCAGGGACCTGCTAAAGTATTGTAAGATATATGTTCAAATGCATGTTGCTATTCTTTTTCCTTACTGACAAAAGTAAAGCCAGTTATTCTTATCTCAGCAGTCTGCTTGTGAGTTCATACCAATTACATTTAGAGTATAAGCTAAGTTTTATGTGCATAGGGACGTACCCCTTTACTAACTGTGCCAGAGCGGGTAGAGCCAAATTGCCGGGGGTTGGTGGAGCTGTACTCAGGGACCCAAAACAAACCAGCGGCTCTCTTAACTGGGGGTAGCGCTACATCCCGTATGGGCAATGCAGATACACTGAGAGGTAGAATCAATGAACTACCTAGAGACCGCCACAGCGCCAAGGCTGTTCATTGAGAATTACAAGCCGACATCCACAAAGAATGTCGGTACTTGTAGTTCATTCACAGGACTTTAAGAATAAATGATGCAGCTGTGTGGGCAGAGCCCCGCATGGCCACGCTAATTTGAAAAACTGACCACCAGTACAGGGAACTTCTCCCCATACTGCTGTCACAGGGAGGGGGGAATCGGGCAGCGGCTGCAGCATTGGGAGCATGTTACATGTTCCACCCTAAAAACGTGTGGAACATGTTCCCAAAGGTGGACTTAAAGTGATATTAAGGGCTATTTTTTGGCCTTGTCCCCTCTCTCTCCTCATTGGCTGACTGACTTTGATAGCAGCGAAAGCCAATGGTGCCCGCTGTTGTCTCAGCCAATGAGGAAGCAGTGTCCCTGGACAGCCTTGAAAAACCTTCTGCCTTTTAGAATCACTTTAAACTACAGGCTGCCTGTGATCTGTCAGAATTGGTCACGGAAGTGACGTTCTGTCGCTGCCATCTTGCTACACCCCACACTCGTCCACAGTAAGTATACACTGAGAAGGGGCAAGCGGACATCTTGTTACACCCACCAGAGTTTTGCATTTTACACTTATTTTTTAACAGTAAACTGAGCTTATATAGTAAAATACAGTACTTAAAATTCCATCTTACTGTTTAGATGTTGAATTTTAAAAGCAGCGGCAAGCCTGCTCATCTCACAGGTTTTCTAATCTGACAGAATTTCGCTGCTTTTTAAAACTCAACATCTTACCAGTCAGACGGAGTTCTAAGTACTGTATTTCACTATATGAACTCACTTTATTGTTAAAAATAAGTGTAAAATGCAAAACTCCAGTGGGTGTAAAAAGATGTCCGCTTTCCCCCTTGTCAGTGTATCCTTACTGTGGACGAGTGTGGGGTGTAGCAAGATGGCGACGAAATGTCACTTCCGTTACCAATTCTGACAAGTTGCCTAATCTGACGGAAAACCTGCAAGAAACTACAGGGGGGCAGACACCTGGCCAGTCACCCTGAATGAGGGGACACACACACACACACACACACACACACACACACCTCTTTTATTTAGACACAATTGCAGCTTTTGATATATTGTATTTGAACTCGGTGTACATTGGCTTTGCTTTAATACTTTATCTTTGTTTCCTTATTTTCTTTTTTTAGATGAAGGCTGGACTGGGGATAAACTTTATCAGCATGCTGGCGTTTTATGTTTTGGACTTTATTCTTGGGGAATACCCGTCTTTGATCGAGACGCCTTCCCACACTGGACACCACACAATGTATGAACAGTAGCATCTCCATTATTAAAAATGTTTGTGTCAACCTTTTCTGACTGGAATAATGTGAATTCAGACTCTTTTGCACTAAATCCGAGTTTCAAAATGTTCTTTAGACAAATGTGTCACCAGTTTCCGCCCTGTGAGGTCATTGTTGACCAAACATCAGGATCTGGAGACGTGTAACATCATTGAGATATGAGGCTCGTGATGTCACTTGTGTCTGGAAATCCCCACTGAAGTCATATTCAGCCAGTTATGAGGCTCAGCTTACAAAACTTTAATATCAGTATAAGGAACCTAATTAAAAAAAAAAAAAAAAGGTGATTGAAAAATGGGGCAAAATAAAGTTTCTTATCCTTGTGTAAAGCTTCATGAATTTGGCCTGTTATACTAAACTCACATTTTCATGGTCTTCCTTCTAATATCCTTGTAACTGTTGAGCAGGTTGTCTTAGGCCCCTTTCACACTGGGGCGGTGAGCCGCGGTGACGGTAAAGCAGCGCTATATTCACTATATTCACCGCGGTTTTCGGCCGCTCGCGGTGCGGTTTTTACCCCCCCCGCGAGCGGCCGAAAAAGGGTTAAACACCCCCCGCAGAGCGCCGCCGTAGCGGCGCTTTGCGGCGGTATTTCCGCGGTTTTACCGCGGTCTCCCATTCTTTTCAATGGGAAGGAGCGGTATAGGAGCGGTGAACACACCGCTCCTATCCCGCTCCAAAGATGCTGCTAGCAGGACTTTTTTTGTCATCCTGCTAGCGCACCGCTCCAGTGTGAAAGCCCGCCGGCTTTCACACTGGAGTTAAAGGGGCAGGATTTTTTCATGCGGTGAACAGGCGCTATTTTTAGCGCTGCACCGCATGAAAAACGCCTAGGTGTGAAAGGGGCCTTAATATGACTATTTGGGTACCAGAGTTTGTCCACCCTGCCCAGTGCTCTCTGTAATCTAACAGACCTGTGTGTGTGTGTGTGTGTTTTTTTTTTTTGTTTGTTTTTTTTTTTTACTATAAATTAAGTATCTTATTAACTTGGAGAGAACAACAATAGACTCTCAACTGTTAAAAAAATAATTCTGAATAAAGAAATGCAATGATTGTATTAATGTTTGTGTTGTAGCCAAATCATTTCATACTTGGATGGGAAGGGGACTCTGAAGCTTAGTACACACAGGCCGAATGTCGGGGGGATTTGACCCGTGTGAACTGCAGCCGGTCCGATGGAAGCCAACTTCTGTCAAAGGGGCATGACCAAAAAAAAGTCTGCTGACTGGTGTGTTCTGGCGGGCGTGGGGTAGGGGGGCGTCCCCCTGTCTGAACACAGTAGCACAGCAGGGAAGATCGCTGTACTAACATCAGATAGTACAGCGGCTCCTCCTGAGCTGTCAGTTTTTTTCGGTAAGCCTGGTACACACTGAGTTGTTTTTTTTTCAATCAACCCAGTGGGTTAAAACAAAAAAAAAAAAAAAATCTCAGCTCCGGTCAGAGCTGCTGTACTAACTATGCAAAGTTAGTATAGCGATCTCCCCCCACTGAGCTGTTGTGTGTGTTCTGACAGGGGGATGCCCCCCCCCCCCCGCCAGAACACTCCAATCGGCGATCTGCACCATTGGCGCAAAGCAGCTGATCGAGAGTCGGTTGGCTCCTTGTTTTCCAGCATGATCGTCTGACAGAAGCTGACCAAATGGCCAGCTTCTGTTGGACAGGGTGGCATACCGACAGGCCGAATGTCGGTCTGGTGTTTTGTTTTTTGTTTTTGTTAACTGGCTGATGTCTTCTGACATTCGGTCCGTGTGTACGGGGCTTTAAAAGTGACACTAAACTCTGATTTTGAAAGTCTTTTCAAATATGTATTCCTACTTAAAAAATTTAATTTATTTCCCAGCCATATTCCACCCCAGAAAAATATATTTTTTACTAGTTGCCGACAGGGTCATAGCCAAAAAATCGCTGCAGCACGGTCGGATAACTCTGGGAGGGCGTACTATGACAGAATCTTGCTCCCGGGCACCCCTGGGAATATCCGGGTCCAGAGGACCCGGCGGATCGCGATAAATGGCAGCTGACAGCGGCCCTTTACCATGCGATCGCTTCCTCAAATGACAGAGTGATCAGTTGTAAACAAGCTGGCGCATGCCTGGCTTGGCTTTTCCCCTCTCAGTACCGATCGATACAGTGAGAGGGGAGAGATCGGGTGCATCAGCGCATTCTTCTATACTCAGGCACCCCCATTCATGTTTAGCCATCCCCATCCGCGGCTCAGCCACCCCCATCCACGGCTCATTTATGCCTCATTCATGCTCATCCATGCCACATCAGTTATCATCCATGCCACATCCATGCCACTACAGTGCCTCACAAAAGTGTAATAGGTAGTCAAATTAGATTTGAAATGTATGCCCCCTAGAACACCTGATGGTGCTCCCTGCATGTTGGGCCTCTGTATGTGGCCACGCTGTGTAAGTCTCGCACATGTGGTATTGCCATACTCAGGAGGAGTAGCAGAATGTGTTTTGGGGTCTAATTTGTGGTATGCATAGGCTGTGTGTGAGAAATAACCTGTTAATTTCACAATTTTGTGAATAAGAAAAAAAAAATCTCCATTTTGCAAAGAATTGTGAGAAAAAATGACAACTTCAAAAAACTCACCATGCCTCTTAGTAAATATTTTGGAATGTCTACTTTCCAAAAAGCGGTCATTTGGGGGTTAATTGTACTTTGTGTTTTTTTTTTTTTTTACTGTCTCAAGAAATGAGATAGGCCGTCAGTACATCAGGTGTCATCAATTTTCAGTCATGGGCACCATAGCTTGTAGACTCTATAAGACCCCTTTCACACGAGGGCGTTTTGCAGGCGCTATAGCGTTAAAAATAGCGACTGCAATCCGCCCTCAAACAGCTGCACCATTGTCTCCAGTGTGAAAGCAGGAGAGCTTTCACACTGCAACAGTGCGCTGGCAGGACATCAGGAAAAGTCCTGCCAGCAGCTTCTTTGGAGCGGCGTGTATACCGCTGCTCCCCGCTGCCGGCGCGTTGGGTGGCTTGGTGTGAAAGCCCTCTAACTTACACAAAGACCAAATAATATACACCGATTTGGGTTATTTTAACCGCTTAAGGACCACCTCACGCCGATATACGTCGGCAGAATGGCACGGCTGGGCACGTCGCGCGACCCCGTCCTGAGCTCCGGGACCAGCGGACCCGATCGCCGCTGGTGTCCCGCGATCGGGTCACAGAGCTGAAGAACGGGGAGAGGTCTGTGTAAACAAGCCTCTCCCCGTGCTTCCTACACTGCCTGTCACTGATCGGCTGTTCCCTGTCATCGGGAAAGCTGATCAGTGACGTCAGACGTAAAGCCACGCCCCCTACTGTAAAAAAAAAAAAAACACACACACAGACTCCCCTCCCCCTAGTGGTTAACTCCTTCACTGCCAGTGTCATTTACATAGGAATCAGTGCATTTAAATAGCACTGATTTCTGTATAAATGACAATGGTCCCAAAAATGTCCGATGTGCCCGCCATAATGTCACAGTCACAATAAAAAAATCGCTGATTGCCGCCATTACTAGTAAAAAAAATAATAAAAAATGCTATAAAACTATCCCTAATTTTGTAAACGCTATAACTTTTGCGCAAACCAATCGCTAATTGCGATTTTTTTTTTTTTATTATTTTTTACCAAAAATATGTAGAAGAATACGTATCGGCTAAACTGAGGAAAAAAATAATTTTTTTTATATATTTTTTTGGGGATATTTATTATGGCAAAAAGTAAAAAAATCTTGAATTTTTTTCAAAATTGTCGCTCTATTTTTGTTTATAGCACAAAAAATAAAAACCGCAGGGGAGATCAAATACCACCAAAAGAAAGCTCTATTTGTGGAAAAGAAAGGACGCCAATTTTGTTTGGGAGCCACGTCGCACGACTGCACAATTGTCAGTTAAAGCGACGCAGTGCTGAATCGCAAAAAGGGGCCTGGTCATTTGGCTGCAAATTGGTCCGGGGCTTAAGTGGTTAACCAGAGATATGTAGAGTATAGATTTTGGCCAAAATTTATGAAGAGAAATTACTAATTTGCTAATTTTTATAACAGAAACTAAGAAAAATAAAAAACATTTTACTGAATTTTTGGTCTTTTTTTCATTTATAGCGCAAAAAAAATAAAAAACCCAACAGTGATTAAATACCACCAAAAGAAAGCTCTATTTGTGTGAAATAAAGGACAAACATGTCATAAGGGTACAGTGTTAAATGAGTAATTGTCATTCAAAATGTGAGAGCACTGAAACCTGAAAATTGGTCTGGTTAGGAAGGGGGTTTAAGTGCCCAGTGGGTAAGTGGTTAATACATATAACATAAAAAATACTAATAATATTAGCAGAGCTGTAATTCCAGCAAAAAAATGCTTTGAAAAAACGCTATATGGAACAATTGGACTGTACCAAATCGAATCAAATTACCAATTTGTTCTATTGCCTTATATAATCCAATCAGGTAGGGGGAAATATTTTAAGGGAGTAACACTGTGATGTAATGACACCTATAGATGCCAAGAACACATTCCCAATGAACCTCAGCAGTTTCATTAGTTGCAAATTATGACTATTATACAGGATTTTTATGGCACCAACAGTTTTGTTATATCACTTTATTCTTGCTTGCTGCTTTTCCCCAGAAGGATACCAAATGTAAGGCATCCCCTGCAGGAGTTTTATCCTAACTAGATACTCTCTGGGGCTGGTTCACACAAATTTAGAAAGGTTAGGACTGTAAGGTTGGATTCACACCTATGCATTTTTAGTCATTTTTGCATTTTGCAGATTTGCACTACAGTCCATTTAACATGGTTTCCTATGAAACACGTTCTGTAGTGCAAATCTGCAAAATGCAAAAAGCACTAAAAATGCACAGGTGTGAATCCAGCCTTAGTGATACAGGGTGCCATGAAGAGGCCTTGCAGCTTACGCATGCATTTGGAAATCTGTGCTAACTAAACCCCTGTTTTTAGCGCTTACTGTTGGCCAGGTTAATTCGGTTGATAGTCAGACTGGTTGGTGAGTTGAACTGGGAATTGTCTCTGTTTTTTTCTTTCATGCAGTTCAGTGCCTTTTTTATTTATTTTATTTTTTTTTTTTTTCATCAAATGCATGGCTAGTAGGTTATATGGTTTCCAATGGCATAGTGCACACCAGTGCAGTCAGTTCCACTCCGTTCTAGTTCCAGAAATAAAAGCAGAACATGCTGCAGTTTTTCTGCACTGAATTGTACTTGAACACAGTAAAATGCATCAAAAACTCACATGTCACATGTTAAGGTGAAGAAAAAAAGAGAGGAAAAATGCACTGGAAAGCATCACACCGCACTGGAAACACACATGCAGAAATGCATCCAGAAGGCATTTCTATGGTGTGAACTGGCCCTGAGCCCAGGTTCACAGTAATGCGAGTTTGAAATCATGCGAGATCAACTGAACTCGCACGATTTCAAACTAGCAAAGCAGTCTGACTTCTGGGGCAATTTGACACATCTGTGCGGGATCATGCACAGATGTCTAGTCAAATCGCCCCAAAAGTCGCCAAAAGTTGTACAGGAACTACTTTTGGGAATCGGTGCAGCGCCGTAAAGTCGTTGTCGCACTGATTCAGACGGTGCCATTCTTGGCAATAGCCACCAATTTAGCATACTATTTTGACATATCAAATCGGCCCGATGTGAACGTGGGCTAAGGCTAATTCTTTACGAAAGATGCAAATCCTGCAGCTTTTCTCATTACCGCACTGATATTTTCCCCGGTGGTTATAATGTGTCCCATTAATGATTGTATCAGAAATAACATTGTGAAACAGAAATTTCTTTCAATAAAGAAAAGGTAAGGATCTCAAACAACTCTGGAAATCTTTGTAAAATTTTTATTTATTTATTTTCTTAAATCTGGTTGAACTTCAGCCAAAAAGTGTTACCAGGACAGGAAGAGAGTGGACATCTTTCCAATGGGTACACCGTAAGGTCTTCCTAAAACAGAAGGTATTCATATGTTTCATTCCATCACACGTCTCAATTTTTTTTTTTTTTAACGTAAAGTTTATTTATTTTAGAAAAACAAACAATAAAACAACCAGTACAGTGGTACATCTTCAACGGCATACATAGCATTCGGAGATGATGTTACAATCAACTTAGCTTACATTCCATGAGTAACCCATCTAGAGCAAGTCAAACCATTATGTATATCTTATCGCATTTGGTAATCTGAGGTCCATTTATCAAGTAGTCAGGAACAATGTGTAGCGTGTAAGGAGGTCTCTATCACTAATGGGGGACCATAATTAACCTCCGTCAACATCCCGTGTGGAGCATATCCCATGGCTTCGGTGCGGGGGGGGGGGGTGTGCAGATTTAATCTAGATCCAGGTTTCTCCGCTCCACCCAGGCCCCCCAGATCTTGTCAAACTTTTGGGGACAGTTACGTCCCGTGTATGTGAGCTTGTATAGGGGGAGGGCCCCATCCACTAAGGACCTCCATTGCTGAACAGTGGGAGGGGAAGGATCCTTCCACCTCAGCAGTATTGCTTTCCTGGCATAGAAAGCCGAGTAGAATACAAACAGTTTCTTGGACTGCTTTGCTGCCAAAGTGTCGACGATGCCTAGGAGTAGTGGGATTGGGTCTCGTGGGACATGTAGCTTACCAATCCTATTGATGTCGTTCAAGACTTCTTCCCAGAAGGCCTGAATGAGGTGACAGGACCACGTGACATGTAGAAAGGAGCCTATCTCGGTGGTGCACTTGGGGCAGAGCGGGCTATGAGAGGGGTATATTCTAGCCAGCCTTTCCGGGGTGTAGTACACCCTGTGGATGAATTTAAGTTGGATGAACCTGTCCCTCGCCGAGACCATGAGAGGAAGGTATTGTTGGATTCCCTCCTCCCAATCATCATCCGCCAGGGAGGGCACATCCTTCTGCCATTTATCGAACAACTGAGAAACCTTGGCAGTATCTATCCCAGCTAGTTCAAAATAGAGCGTTGACAAAGTTTTTTGTTCCTCTCCTCTAAGTAGTATTTTTTCTATCCCATTGGTCACTAGTACGATTGGGTGTGTGAATTGCGATCGGTAGGCATGGCGAAGTTGCAGGTATCGAAAGAACATGTAGTTGGGTACTGCCTTGTCCTTTTTTAAATCATCAAATGTACAGATCCCTGTTGGAGAGGCAATGTCAGCTAGTGTCGTGATGTCATGTCTAGACCACAGGTGCGGGTCCGGGATGGATCTAAAGTGTGGGAGTCTGGGGTTATCCCATAGCGGGGTGTGTGGGGACCAGCTGTTTGGTTGCTCTATCTTAGCTCTGACCGTCTCCCAGACCCGAAGCGTGGTACGCATCGACCCCGTAATACTAGAGTTAGATTTAGGTCCTCGGTGGATCAGTTGTCTGAGTTTCAGATGGGAGCCCAGCAATGCCGCTTCTGTTGCAGCCGCAGGGTTCACTGACTCTTTGGCAAGCCACCATTTAGCTGTCACTAGCACCGCCGCCCAATAATATTTTACGAAACAAGGCATTGCTAGCCCGCCCAAGGATAGTGGCAGCTGTAACGTAGCTTTAGCGATTCTCGGGGTGCCTCCGTTCCATATGAAGGAGACGAGTAGACTATCTAATTTGACAAAGAATGAGTGAGGGATCGGGACCGGTGTGTGTCTAAAGAGGTAGACAAATTTAGGGAGCACTGCCATTTTAATTAAGTTAACTCTTCCTACTGGCGTAAGGGGGAGGGATTTCCAAGCCGCGCATCTCTGGGTTAGGTGAGTCATCACCGGGGCAAGATTGAGAGAGGTGTATTGAGCAATGTCCCTATGAATAGTTACCCCCAGATATTTAAATTGTGAGACCTTCTGTAGAGGGGTATCTACAGGCAAGTCGTTTTCCGAGGGGTGCAGGGCAAACAGGACAGATTTTCCCCAGTTAATTTTAATCCCCGAGTAGGAGCCAAAAACGTCGATGAGTCGAAGGGCCTCCTTCAATGAGTTAGTGGTGTCACTGAGGTACAAAAGGGTGTCGTCCGCGTAGAGTGAAAGTTTCTCCCTTATTGGGCCAATGGGGATACCCCTCACCGCAGGTGCAGATCGTAGGAGCATCGCCATCGGCTCAATTGCAAGGGCAAAGAGGGCTGGGGATAGCGGACACCCCTGTCTGGTGCCCCTGTACAAATTAAACGTGGGTGACAGGACCAGTCCGGTACGTATCCGTGCCCTCGGGGCCTGGTATAGAGTCTGCACCCATGAGATGAATCTGGGGCCAATACCGAACCGACGCAGGACCTCCCAGAGATATCCCCATTCAACGGAGTCGAATGCTTTTTCAGCATCAAGGGAGGCCACTGCGTCGGAGCGATGCAGACAATCTCCCGCACCTAAAACCGTATAAAGCCTTCTCAAGTTAATATCTGTGCCCTTACCAGGCATAAACCCCGTTTGGTCCTCATGCACCACTGACTGTATAACTAGGTTAAGGCGGTTGGCTAGAATTTTTGTAAGGACCTTAGCGTCTGCGTTAAGCAGGGAAATTGGCCTATACGAGGCACACATCTCGGGGTCCTTGCCCGGTTTGGGTATGACTACGATTACTGCGTCCGCCATAGATGAGGGTAGTTTTTGTTCCTTCAGTGATTTGGTTAGGATTTCGTGTAGCTTGGGTGTCAATAAGTCACTATACTGTTTGTAGAACTCCAGGGGGATACCGTCAACCCCTGGGGTCTTCCCCACCTGCATTTCTCCCACTGCTTGTTGGACTTCTTCTAGGGTTATAGTGCTGTCTAGTTGCTCACGGGCATTATCAGTGAGTGCGGGGAAGTCTAGAGTGTCAAGGAAGGAGACCAACTCTTCGGTTGAGTAGCTGGTTCTCGAGGAGTATAGCTCTCGATAATATGTAGCGAATCGGGTATTGATGGCAGTAGGGTCTGTGAGTACTGTCCCGTTCGCGTCTCGTATCCGTGCAATCGAGGTAATAGGTTGTTGTTCTTTAGCTAACCAGGCCAGCAGTCTCCCAGTCTTTTCCCCCTGTTCGAAAATACGCTGAGTTTGTGCCAACTGGCATTTTTTTGCCTTCGCTACCCTGAGAAGCATTACCTCCCTGTAGGCAGATTGCATATCTAGGTAGGTGATTGGGTTGCGGGTGCTAACGTAGTCAGTTTCTAGTTCTAGTGCCCTAGCTTCGGCCTTTTCTATGGTAATGGCAGCGTCCCTTCGCGCACGGGAGATAGAGGTCTGGTAGCAACCTCGGACATAAGCCTTGAAGGCGTCCCAGGTAATGTCTAGCGGGGCAGTGTCTACATTAGTCCGCCAAAATTCCATCATATGTATAGGGATCTCCGCCTCGATGAGTGGGTCCGCTATCCAGTACCGAGATAGCCTCCAGAGTCTATCAGAGGGGGGGGTCTGGGTTTTGAAGCTACAGATAACGGGCGCATGATCCGATATACCTCGGGGTAGGATCCCAACCGATTGTACTTTCGACAGTAACCCTCCGCTAACGTATATCAGATCAATGCGTGACATAGCTCTATAGGAAGTGGAGTGGCAGGTGTATGTTCTATCCACAGGGTGTTTCCACCTCCAGACGTCGGTTAGGCCATATAGGGATGCCCATTGTGAAAGGGGGGATACCGCGCTAGTTCCATGGGATAGTCTGTCCATAGATGGGTCAGGGGCCATGTTAAAGTCACCTGCTATTACTACGTTGTCGGTGGGGTATGTGGAGAGGAGGGGGGTCAGGTGTCTCAAGAGGGCCACCGTGGCTGGTGGCGGTATGTAGATTCCTAAGATTACCATTTCAACCGTGTCAATAACAACATGTAGTAGAACATACCTCCCTTCCGGGTCTATTTTCACCTCCAGCAGCTCATATGTAAGAGACTTGTGTATTAAAACACTCACCCCCCTGGCGTAGCACGAGTGTGTGGCATGGTAGGAGTATCCCACCCATGGCTTCTTCAAGCCCATCACTTTGCTACCCACCAAGTGGGTCTCCTGTAGTATGCAAATGTGGGGTGAGTGTTTTTTAATGTAAGCATGGACTAGAGAGCGCTTAATCTTGTCGTTGAGTCCCCGGACGTTCCAGGACATTAGTTTAACCTGTGCCATGGAGGGTAGTCAGTCTCATGAACGTCAGGGGAGCCAGCAACGGTGAACACTGCAGACCCGGAGGCAGATCTGAGTTTTCCCAGAAGCATAGCGAACTTGACCTGCAAGGAAAGGTCACATAGTCACATGTAGGTATAGCAGGTATGAGCCATTGGAGAATGTCACTGTACATAACCATAAAACAATAAAAAAACTGAAAACAAAAACCACGCAGCCTGCAACCTTCAGCTGCTTGAACCCGCCCCCCGCCCCCCCCACCCTGCACCACCGTTGGAGAACTCGGAGTGCCCATTTCCCAAAACCAGAACAAGGAACTCCTATGGGGACTAGGAGAAAACACTAGCGACCTGGGGACGCTGCTACTGAGTAATGCAGTCTTTTCTAACCCAGTGCAGCCGCCCCCGACCTGAGTATCGTGAAGGAGGAAAGAGACATCCAGGATGTCAAAAGTAGTATGCATACAGTCATAGTTCACTTGGTGTGACCAAGGGCACAAGCTTAAATATGTTGGAACGTTACAAACCATTGTATCTTTAACAGTGACCCATTCAAACCCATGTCCCCTCCAGCAACACAAGATAGGGGGGCATCTAATACCCCTTCTCGTTCCCAGTAGTCAGCAAGGATATTCAGACGGGCTTAGGCAGCCTTCTCCGTGCGGTCGGATACATTAGTGCTGTCCCGGTGCGCCACCGGGAGACCCCGATCAAGCGTTCCTGAGGCAGTTAGATAGTCCTGTGACAGATCCACATAGGGGTAAGATAGATCGTGTTGGATCCATAGCGCAAGTCTGCAAGGGGCACCGTCCGGTGCAATCCTCAGCGCATCGCTCCCTCATGTCAGCAGCACTTTACCTCTATAGAGCGGGTCAGTTCATCCCTCCCCGCCTCCCCCCGCAGTGTTCGTGTCGGCGGGAAGTCAAATAGGCCCCCTTTTACGTCCAGCATAATCTCCCCCTGCAGGGCGGCATAACATCAGGGACACAGTAGATGGGGGGAGGATGGGGGAGAGGGCAAAGCAAAAGTTCTCGTGCCCCAGCGGCCATCGCCGCCCAGCAGTGGCGGATCCACAGTAAGCAGATCTAACTGGGACAGACGGGACGTCCGTAGAGTGAGGGGGAGGCTGATGGGGACCAGGTGGAAACAGGGCCGGCTCGCATCATGATGCAGGAGTAAAGAGGGGCGCATAACATGTGGATCGGTGGCGAGATAGGGAACGGAGCATGTGGAGGGTCACACAGTGAGAATGGGAGCAATTTAGGAAGAAAAGTCAGAACAGGGTTGCTGTACTTTACCGGTCCCTTGGAAGAGTGTCCAGCCAGTGCGAGGCGTCATCCGGCGACGTGAAGTAACGGGTCGTTTCTCCATCTACCACCCGGAGGCGGGCGGGAAACAGCATGCTGTATTTTAACCCCTTGTTGCGGAGTTGGGCCTTGACGCCATCAAAGGTCCTCCGGAGCCGCTGGGTATCCAGGGAGTAGTCGGGGAACACCATAATTTTGACGTTTTCAAATCTCAGCTCTGCCACCTTTCTTGCTTCGCGGAGTATCAAATCTCGGTCTCTAAAGTTCAGCAGTCTGAAGATGAAGGTGCGGGGGGGGGCCCCAGGTTGTCCACGCACAGGGGGCATCCTGTGCGCCCGTTCCACCGCGAAGTGAGGGGAGAAAGCAGCTCCAGGTAGCAGGTTCCTCAGTAGCTGTTCGGTAAACACCACTGTGTCCTGTCCCTCAGCCCCCTCAGGCAGTCCCACCATCCGGAGATTGTTTCTCCTGCTCCGGTTCTCGCTGTCTTCCGCGCGGGCTTCCAGGGCTTTCACACGTACCTGGAGGGTGTGGAGTGTAGCCCGGTGGTCCCTTATGCAGTCCTCCGTGTCTCCCACCCGCCGCTCCGCTTCCCCTATTCTGTCACGGATTTTGTCCATGTCTCGCCTCAGGAGTCCGAAATCCGTCTGTAGCACATCGATTTTTTCCGTGAGGGCCGTTTTACAGCCCGTGATGGCTTGCATCAGGGCTTGGAAGCGGTCTTCCTCCACCGCCGTCGGATCCATTGGCGGGGTTTGAGTCGCCATGTGCTCTCCGGATTTGCGGCCTAGCTTCTGTGGCGCCGCCGGGGCCTTAGAGGCGGTGGTATTCTTCCGTCCCGGTCCCGATCTCCCTCTTCTCATGCCCAGTGGCCACCGGGATCTATTTCTTTTCGATTTGTGTGTTTCTCTCCTTCAGCATGTAGTGTTTGTCGGATTAAAGGCTCAGGCGGGAGCGGAGCTCCTAGCACACACGTCTGCTCAGGCCGCCAGCTTGACCACGCCCCCGTTCTGACCAGCCGACCTTTTGTGACCTTCTGAGCGATGTTTCCCGTGCGTACTCGTCGCCGAGTTCGTGCTGTACGCGGAATTGGTGTCGGGCTTTTAGCTTTGAGCCAAGACCCGTCCATGAACAGAGTGACGAGGAGTATGTGGACCAAGAATTGGTTGCTTCAGCGTGACCAGTTCTCGCACATGCCTTTGCTTCGTGAGATCCGGGAGAATAATCCTGATGATTTCAGGAACTTTCTCAGGATGACGGACCCCGATTTTCACCGTCTTTTGGCTTTGCTGACCCCCTTTATCAGCCGGCAGGATACCTGCATGAGACAAGCCATTACTCCGGAGCAGAGGCTTGTTGCCACGTTGAGGTACTTGGCGACAGGGAGAAGTCTTCAGGATTTGAAGTTCTCTTCAGGTATCTCTCCCCAGGCCATGGGAATCATTATTCCAGAGACCTGTTCTGCCATCATTCAGGTCCTGCAGGAGGACTATATTAAGGTAACATTTCTACTTTACTATTCCCTTCTATGTATGCTCTGTTTGCTAATGTCTTCTATTTTTGACCTCCTTCCCTAATTACCATGATTGCAATATGTTCTAATATGCTGTGCCCCTTTTCTCCTTCATGCATTTTTCCCTTCACTTACCTCCCCAGCATGCTCATCTGCCCCAATAGACACCTATGGCCTAGTCACTTAAGCAATGTCTTTTGTCTGCTGCATAGTATTGTTTGCCCCAAAACACCCCCTAAAATATGCACAAATGTTTGCTGTGTGGTTTACTTCATGTAGAGCCCCCTTTTTTTTTTCTTTTGGGGGGGGGGGGGGGCAAACTCATTAGGAACCCCCTCCCCCAACTGCTCTGTCAGATGGTACCAATCCTTTATCTGCTGGCTTTCCCAAGGTCCATACACACTATATACCTACCTCTTTATAGTGCGCATCTTTAGGGATGAATTCAGCAAAGCATGTAGTGCAAGGGGCTGCCTCCATACATTCCATTTCCTATTTTTTTGTCTTCTTTCCCTCCTATTAGCTTGCTTGGTAATTTAATAATGTCACACTGTGCCTGCCTTTTTTTGGGGGGGGGGGGGGGGGGGGGTTGAAATGTTATTTGATCTTTCCTGTGGCCTGCCAATAGTGTTAAGTACAGAGGGTCTGGCCAAACTAGCCCACATTATTGAGCCATTTGCCAATCAATGAAGTGCAGAGGGTTAGCTGTCCACCACCCCCCCCCCCCCAAAACCCTAGTTATTGCCAATGTCCCATCAGAAGTGGGGGGATTGATGGGGGGGTGAGTAATCTGTGAAGGGGAGCCTCTACTTTTCTGTGCAAATACGTTCCAGCCTCCAATTTTATACAATGCTCTTGTTCCAAGATGTTGATTGTCTAATCTGCTTGCAATGTTTAGGTGCAAAGTGACTAATTTTTTTTTCTTGTTTCACTCCACAGTTCCCTTCCACGCCACAGGAATGGCAGACTGTGGCCTCCCACTTTGCCAGCCGTTGGGACTTTCCTAACTGCGGAGGGGCAATTGATGGGAAACACGTCCGCATCGTCCCACCGCCCAACTCGGGGTCCTACTATTATAATTATAAAGGGTTTAATAGTGTAGTGATGTTGGCGGTGGTGTCGGCAACATACGAGTTTATGTATGTGGACGTGGGGATGAACGGCCGGATATCGGATGGTGGGGCCATTACGCACACGGAGTTCTACTGGCGTCTCCAAAGTGGCAGTCTGTGCTTGCCACCTCCAGAGGAGAATGCCGAAGGACTCCCCTTCGTCTTTGTCGCAGATGAAGCGTTTGCGTTGACTCCCCATGTGATGAGGCCGTTCCCGATGAGGACCCTCACCCCGGACCAGAGGGTCTTCAACTACAGGCTGTCCAGAGCCAGAAGAGTTGTGGAGAACGCTTTTGGCATCCTGGCCAGCCGCTTCCGCCTGTTCCTGACGGCATTTAACTTGGCGGAATACAAACTGAACCACATAGTTCTTGCCTGTTGCATATTGCACAACTTCCTCAAAAGACATAACAGGAACTATGTGGTGCCCGTTGGCCCAGATGTGGAGGGCCCTCCAAATGCGGAACTCACAGCCCTTCGAGTGGCACGTCCAGGCTTGCCCCCTCTAAATGCCCGTGTGGTCCGGGACCAATATATGGAGTACTTTGTGGGTAGGGGGGCCATTGCTCTGCCTGACGATGTGTGAGAGGCATTTTTTAATAAATCTGATATTTTAACCAACCTATGATTTCTTGTCATTTCAGTCTTCTTTTTAGCTTATTTTACTTTGACATTTTTTCCCTTTGCCTTCGACAGTGGGAATGCACTTTCTGGGCAAAAGGAGGTAACAGTCTCTTCTTCCCAAAAAGATTATTCTCATGTTGTGTGTTTGCTACCTAATCTTTGGTCTAGAGAAGGTTTGTACTGCATAACTGACACCCAAAATACTCCTTTTCATCACCAGGTCTGACATGTGTGTATTCTCCAAAATGCTGTGCTCCGTGTTTTCGTACAAAGCACTGTGGGTGTCATTTACATAAGTCAAATCCGCTATGCTCTACAAGTGCATTGAAAAAGTTCCCAGGGAAAGAAAATTGGAGTGCAAAGTGGATTTGCCTTTAGTAAATAACACCCATTGCCCCCCATATCCTTTTCATTTTACATACATAATGCATTGTGTTTTTAAAATAAGGAAGCCACACATTTAGAAAAATAAAAGTTTACTAGGAAAACATTCACAAGTGCGTTTACAATCTTCACGCCAAAACTGACAACATCTTGGTTATTTACAACATTGTTTACAAACATTCCGCAATTGGTAAAACCAGGCATGGAGCAAAACAGAACCTAGGAACTTGGAAAGTTCAACTTTGTAAAGTGAAGACAAGATCAGACATGACTATATGTTCAAAGTGTGTTTGATCTTGCCTTCATCACATGGGGGGGTCACCCCCGAAAAGTGTAAATTTGGAACATGCACACAATTTGGGTATGAAAATGGTCATTAGATGGGAAAACACATGCCTAGAAGCTTCAAAAGTGCCATTTTCCATCATGGGGATGAATGGACGTTTTTTTGGGGGTGCAACCCCTTCACCACAACCACTTTCGTAGTTCGTAAAGTGTTTGCACCCCCAAAAAAACGTTGCCATTCATCCACCATGGTGGGAGCTAGCACATGTGGACACAATGTGTGCATGTTCCAAATTTCACACAGTTTTTAAGTTGCAAATGTGTTCAGAAGCTGGCACAAATGTGTGTTAATTACTTGGTGCGTTTTCATATTTTTCCTAAAACATCAATGATGTTCTTCAATTTTTGTTGAACATCATTGATGTTTTGCTTTATGTAATCTAGATCTCGATTGCAGACCATTATCTCTCCGATGAGTACGTGGGCACTCTCTGTGGTAAAGTGCGATTTTTCTTCCACAACATCCACGTCACCTAAAAACCACAAACAAACAAAAATGGGGTGTTGGAAATGAGGCAGCCATACATGGATTAGCTTACCAGTAGCTGTGTTCTCCCACACTCACCTGTTGTGGTGACAATTTCTCCAAGTTCGATGATCTCTCCTTCCTCCTCCTCCTCCTCCTCTGCTTCTGCTCTTTCCCCTTTTTTGGGAGGTGTTGGTTTGGGGGTTTCCTCAGACGGCCCAAGTTTTCGCTCCCCTATGAGAATGTCCAAAAGGAAGATTTAGCAACACAAGCTATTGAGGGCAGAAATAGGAAATGACAAACATTGCTTGAAAGTGACGGACACTATTTTAGTTTGGCCAGTTACAAATGTCAACTACATGAATGTAGTCACTTTGTAAAGGTGCTAAACTGACTAGCTTTTTGGTAGAAGTTTGTGTGATGGAGACCCCCCTCTAGTATCCACTGGAGCACATGTGTGGAAAAGCATAATAAAAAGGGGGTTTGGGTGTCCCAGCACTAGTGCTCTAGAGTCCAGATGGGTAAACAGCTACTGAGTGACCTCTCCTTTACATTGAATAAATTGGCTTTACATTCTTGATGACATTTCTAGTGAGAACAAACTTCCTTTCCCCAAAAAAAACACCAAACATCGTATTATAAGTGGCGGAACGATCGAGGTTGCGTACGATCGAATGCACACACACGATCATGACAGTGGCAGAAAGATCGAGGCTGAGTACGATCGAATGCACAGACGAACCTGAAAGTGGCCATTTTGGAATGTACAACTTGGTAAAAATCAAAACACAATGGAGCAGTATGCAAGCAAGAAATCAAACACAAAACACAACTACTTACTTTTTTGAAGAATTCTCTTGATCTTTCTGTACTGATCGGCCTCCCTCAGTTTCAGGTCTGACCAGCGTTTCCTCAGTTGCTCCTTGGATCGTTGTACCCCAAAATTATTGTACAGCCTTCTCACAACTTTAGACATGATCTTGGCCTTGCGGACATTGGGGTTGAGGTAAGGCCCATACTTCCCATCATAGTCGCTCCTCTTTAATATGTCCACCATCTCCAACATTTCTCCAAATGACATATTGGAGGCCTTGAATTTCAGGCTCCGGGATCGGGACGTTTCTGCCTCCGGACTTTCCTCGTCCTCCTCCTCGTTGGTGGGATATTTGTGGCGCACCTGCTGTGTCCCCGCCATGTGCTCTCCCCACTACGCCGTAAAGAGAAGGGGTGGGGAATAGACGAGAAAGATCGTCAGGGGCGGGCGGAGTTTGAAGCATGCGCAGTGTATATAAAACGTCACACGCCTGTGTCGTAGCCACGATCTGGGAGACGAGGGGAGAGAAAACTCACACGAGACGATCGCTACAAACGAAGGTACAATTTAACGTTGGTACATAACTAGCCTAGACTGATTTGAACTTGAGGCTTCTTTATGGAGAAGATTAGGAGAGTTTAGCCTGACATAATTTATAGGGTTTGGTGTGTTGTTGTGTCTTGCAGAGATTGATATGAAGGGATTCAACGACATGAGTTTTCTCCCCCTCTTCATTGCCAAATACAGGGATTTTCCCATATTGTGGCAGGGTATACACCCACATTACACCAACAAACCAAAGAGGCACGCAGCCCTGGAGGAACTTGTGGAATTTGTCAAGCCAAGGTTCCCCACGGCAACTGTTGATGATATTAGAAAGAAAATTGGCAGCCTGAGGAGTGCGTATATCAGGGAGCGGAAGAAGGTCGTGAAGTCTGAGGAAACTGCAACTTCAGCAGATGAGGTCTATGTCCCCAAGCTCTGGTACTATCAGAGTCTCCATTTTCTGAAGGACCAGGCTGATGTCACGGAGCCAACCTCAACTCCTCCTTCCACGCTTCCTTGCGCGCAGCCCACCCCTGATGAGGCTTCCGAGGAGCAACCTGGGCCTTCCAGTCTGGAAGAGGTGGAGGAGCCCAGCTTGTTCCAGGTATAGTAGTTTTGTTACCATTTATGGGAATAATGAATGATGTTCACTTAATTCAGGATCGCCAATTGCTTAGTTCCTAACGTGTTTGACATATCAACAGACAGTGGTGTGGGAGACATTTGGGGCCAGAATCTAAACTGCAGGGCTGAGAATTGTATGGTTTTCTATTTGTAAACATTTTGCACCAGTCACTAGATGAGAATTGTGTGTGTTTGATGAACAAATAACTGAAACTATGTCCCTTTTTCATACACAGGAAGACCTCAGCCAGGAGGTGGCTGTGGAAGGTGGCAGTCAGGAGGAGGCAGGGGTTAGTGGCAGCCACCAGCTGGGTAGTGGCAGCCAAGAGGGGGCTAGGCCTCGGAGCCTGACTGACACCCAAACCCCTCCCCTCCGCCCTCCGTACAAAAGGGCGAGAAGGGGGGGTTATGCGGCACAGTCAGCGCTCCGGATGATCAGAGAGGCTTCAGACTCCCTACATGCCACACCCGCCGACGAGGAGACCTTTGGCTCGGTGGTTGTCACAAAAATGATGGGTATGGAGGTGGGGCAACGCAACATGTGTGAGGGGCTCATCCTCCATGTCCTAAATAAGGGTAGGGCTGGGGAGATGACCCCAGTCACACATGTTTGCCATAGCTACCATGCTCCGCCTCCTCCTCCTCCTCCTCCTCCTTCTGCCACCCCACCAGCACGACAGCCACAGCGTGGAAGGAAGCGTGGAAGGAAGACCTGAGAGTGACGACCTGCAATCAGTCTGGTGTGAGAGAAGATGGAGCCTCTTGTAGTACCAGAGCCTGGGGACCTAGATGGCATCTGCTGCAGTTCCGGATACTTTGGACTTCACGACCAGATTGCACTCCCCTTAATATACGTACTCCTCAGGCCCCCAATTTTCTACGCTTGGACAATGATGGTTGCCGTGGGGGGCCAAGACTTTGCAAATTCCCCAAGTTTCACCATGGCTGCGTTCCTCTTTGGTTTGTTGGTGTGACCTAAATAAAGGTTTTTTTGATTTGAAATAATCATTGACTATTGTGTTTTACTTTGCTACAATGACAGTTTTTCTTTGAGTAGGCAGGTACATTTCACTAATCCTAAAGTAGAATTAACAAGGGGCAACAACAACAAACAACCTCCTAGTAAATTTAAGCAACAAATACAAATGTAAATAATGTGTTTTTGGTAATTTGAGACACACAACCCCCCTCCAAAAAAAAAAAAAAAAAAAAAAACATTCAAATATGTATTCCCCAAAAAAATAAAAATAAAAGACAAATCATGGTAAAAAAATAACAAAGATTCTTTTCCGTTCAGAGTAAAAATAAACATGTAGTGTATAAATGCTGCAAAGTAATAAAGAAGTAAGTTTGTGAGAAGTGCGGGTGAATAGGAGCAGCTAAAAGATGTCATTCTTGTTGCATTGTAAAGAAAAAGAGAATGCGCTGCATTAAAGACATTTTAACATTGCAGCGTGACGAATGTGCTGTGTCGATTAGGAAAGGTAGTTTTACCTGACCGAGCGCTTCCGTCACAGAATTTCTTCTGAGCATGCGTAGCACTTTGTCCGTCGGACAAGCGTACACACGCTCGGATTTGGTGTGATCGGACCGGGTTGACGGCAAATCTTTCCAGCAGGAGATAAGACTTTGTCCGACGGACAAACCGACGAACACTGTCCGATGGTGCATACACACGGTCTGATTTTTCAACAACCTTGTCCGATCGGACCAAATTGATGAAAAAGTCCGACCGTGTGTATGGGGCTTTAGTGTTGTACGTCACCGCGTTCTTGACGGTCAAAATTTCTGAGAACTTTTGTGTGACTGTGTGTATGCAAGCTTGATTGGAAATTCCATCAGAAAAACAATCCAAGATTTTTCTGACAGAAATTCCGCTCGTGTGTACGGGGCATAGGGCTTACCTAATGCAAAAGGTGTTCACATATCTCATTCCATCACACAGCCCAGCTAAACACCTTCTGTTATAAGAAGGCCTTAAAGAGGAAGTAAACCATGCCCAATTTTCTTCTTTTTTTTTTTTTAAACCCTGCAAAGTAAAGGCATAATATACGAGCACCTTATGAAATACTTACCTTTAGAACAAAGCCCTGAACTGCCCTGCTGTCAGCTTTGACAGACAATTCCATCTTCACCTGGTCTTCCTTCCGGGTTTGCTTCCTCCGACCGTCTGATTCGCTGCGCCATGATAGCGGCACTTCCGCGCATGTGCAGTCATGGACCGCAGCACAGAGCTCTGAAGGGACGGCACAGGTATACCATCCCTTCAGAGGGCATGCGCCGATGACATAACTGGCTGCATGAAGTGCGAATATCTCCTAAACTTTCAGTTTAGGAGATATTCATAGTACCTACAGGTAAGCCTTATTATAGGCACAAGCCTGCAGAGTGGGTTTACATCCTCTTTAACCGCTTCCCGACCGGCACACGACGATGTACGTCAACAGAATGGCACGGACAGGCATAAGGGCGTACAGGTACGTCCCCTTTAAGATGCCACCGTGCCATCGAGCGGTCGGGACCCCCGTGAGTCCAGTTGCGGCTCCCGCAGACTCGATTGCCGCGGGGATACCCGCGATCGTCTCACGGGAAGGCTGAACGGGGAGATGCGGAAATAAACAGCGTCTCCCCGTTCTGCCTAGCAAATAGTGATGCCGATCTCTGCTCCCTTTGATTGGAGCAGAGATCAGCATTCGCTAGCTCACAGCCATGCCCCCCCCCCACAGTTAGAAACACGCCTCTAGGAACATATAACCCCTACACTGCCATCTAGTGGTTAACCCCTTCACTGCCAGTGTCATTTACACAGGAATCAGTGCATTTAAATAGCACTGATTGCTGTATAAATGACAATGGTCCCAAAAATGGCCGATGTGTCCTCCATAATGTCGCAGTCACAATAAAAATCGCTGATCGCCGCCATTACTATTAAAGAATTTTTTTTTAATAAAAATGCTATAAAACTATCCCCTATTTTGTAAACGCTATAACTTCTGCGCAAACCAATCACTAATCGCTGATTGCGATTTTTTTTTTTTTTACCAAAAATATATAGAAGAATACGTATCGGCCGAAACTGAGGAAAAAATATGTTTTTTATATATTTTTGGGGGATATTATAGCACAAAGTAAAAAATAATGTGTTTTTTTTTCAAAATTGTTGCTCTTTTTTTTTTTTTTTTTGTTTATAGCGCAAAAAATAAAAACCGCAGGGCCGATCAAATACTTCCAAAAGAAAGCTCTATTTGTGGGAAAAAAAAGGACGTCAATTTTGTTTTGGAGCCATGACGCACGACTGTGCAATTGTCAGTTAAAGCGACGCAGTGCCGAATCGCAAAAAAGTGGTCTGGTCTTAAAGAGGAAGTAAAGCCTCTTTAAAAAAAAAAAAAAAAAAAAAAAAGACACCCTGCAAGGCAAAGGCATAATGAGCTAGTATGCATAGCATACTAGCTCATTATGAAAAACTTACCTGAAAACGAAGCCCCCGAAGCGGTCCTCATCTTCAATCTTCTTCGCCGCCATCCAGGGCCGGAGTGACTTCCGGGTCTCGCCGCTCCAGCGATATCATTCGCTGGAGCGGCGATGACGTCACTCCCGCGCATGCGCACGAGATCGGCATATTGCCGTGAGAGCGGCATACTCAGTGCGCTCTCAGTGCGCCTGCGCGCCGCTGTCTACGGCGCATGCGCCGTAGACAGCGATGCCTTTTCATCGCTAAATATCTCCTAAACCATGTAGGTTTAGGAGATATTTATTGGACCTACAGGTAAGCCTTAATCTAGGCTTACCTGTAGGCCAAAGTCATGTGGAAGGGTTTACTTCCACTTTAAGCCAACAAAATGGCCCGGTCTGAAAGTGGTTAAGCTGGCCAAACATCCTCAGTCCACACACTAGGTGGATGGAGGAGTTCCCCCTCGCCGGGACATTGTAGTCTGACAGCAGCTCCAGTCAGCTGCAATATTCCAACATGTCCCTTCGATCGAAGTCGATCAAACAATCAGCCTCTGTTGAATAGGGATGGCCACACACACTGATTGAAATTTAGCCAGTCCATGCTGAACCAGCTGAATTTTGATCAGTGTATGGCCAGCTTTGCCGTGCTAATGTGCAAAATGTGTACAATGTGCAAAAAGACATGCGCCGCAGACAGCGGTGCACTAAGCACGCCGCTGCTAACGGCGATATGCCGCTAGTGGCGGCTCCCGTGCGCATGGCCAATCACACCACCGGAGCCGCGAGACCCGGAAGTCACTCGCATACTAGCTCATTATGCCTTTGCCTTGCAAAGGGTTTATTTTTATTTTTTTGGGAGGGTTAACTTCCTCTTTAAAGGATAAGTTCACTTTTTTTTAAAAAAAATTATGAATGCCCATTTTTTTTTGCAGGGAAAAAAATGTACATTTATTATTTTTTGTAGCAGGAGCCTGTAAAGCATTGCACCAGCGATCACCAGATTGCTGATGCCATGCAGGTCTCCTGCCCACTATCAGTGTTATCTGCTTACCTGTACATCCCCTACAGGTAAGACTCAATGATCTACCACAGGGTTTGTAGTTAATTCAGACACATAGAGCTCTGTGTAGGAATGACGTTGTTTTCAAACAGACCGCTAGTATGGGGAACTTCTCCCTGTACTGCTGTCACAAGGAGGGGGTGGGAGGGGGGGGGGTGGTCAGCAGCTGCAGCAGCACTGGGAACAACATGTTCCACCCTAAAATCAGGTGTACCATGTTCCCAAAGGTGAACTAGGCTGGGTTTGCACTATCGCTGCATAAAGCTCGCAGCAGGGGAAGTAGGGTTGCCACCTGTACGGGTTTCTCCCGGACACTCCGGTTTTTGAATGATGTGTACGGGTTTTCATCTACACCAGAACCGGACACATCATTCAGGTCGGACTGTACCGAGAGTGACAAGTCTGCTCGGTGGATGATGTGTTTCTCCCCTCCTCCGCTGTCTCACTCCTAGCTGTGCAGGGAGTGCAGGGGGGTCCGGACTTCAGCTGGGGACTTAGCCTAGCCTTGCTACTCAGTACAGTGCACCCGCACTGCCTGCCACTGATTGTATGCAGGAGGGAGCTGCGGGCAAGCCCGGACAAGGGGGAGGCAGCTGAAGAATCTGTGTACAAGAGACTGCAACATCACGCTGTGCCTCAGTCTCTGTTGGTAATAAAGCCTGCCCAAAATCAGTGAGGAGGATGCACCCATATCTGTTGTCAGTCGTCTTCTCCTTGTTGGCAGCAGCACACCCCTTTCCATACAGGAGAAACACACATTCTCCCGGGCACAGGTTCCTCTCAGGCTGGATCTGGGATGTAACAAAGCTCCTCTACAGGTGGGTGGAGCAAGCCAGACAACCCTACACTGACTGCAGCCCAATCACTGCTTCCTGCCCACCCCAGAGCAGAATGAAGATAAGAAGAAGGATGCCAGACTGCTTCTCCTCCTGTGAGTCCCCCTGTTCTGCCTTCAAAACTGAATAATTCTGTGCTGTAAACCTGTTGTGCGCCTTGCAGTGCACGTTTACTGAAAGCCAAAGTAAAAATCTTTCCAGGCTCCACATAGATGTATTCCACATACACACTATATTTTATTAAAAATTATTATTTTTGATAATGTGGAATACTTCTATGTAGAACCTGAAAAGTCCCAATATGTTCCTGACATAGTTAAACATTTGAGCATAAACAGCAAGAGACATGGTGCCAGAATACAGCCCTACTCCAGGAAAGTGAAAAAGTCCACCCTTGCAGTGCTGGGGGGAAATAACCACTTTCACTTATATGTTACCATGCTCCAGCCAGCTGCACTGTTCTCCTCCACCACCCAAAGACTCAGCATCATTACATACCATACAGGGACATTCACCCTGTATGGTACAATGAGGATGGTGGAGTGCGACCAGTCACAACTTTCACAGAAACTGCAGGGGACCAGTCACAGATTGAGGGAATCAGATACACACAGTAAATGTCTTCCAATTTACTATGTTTATTATGCTTCAGAGAAAGGAACTGGAGAATCCACCCTCAGTCCCTTTCTCTGTCTCAAAAGTGAGCTATCATTGGTCTGTTTAGGCTCATGCTATTTCACCAAAGCCCCCCAACGAGACGTAAAAATAAATAAATTTGTAAAGAGATGTATAAATAAAAAAAACTACTGACACCATCCACTGCCTGACTGACACCATCCATTGCCCGACACACCATGCACTGCTCTACTGATACCGTCCACTGCCCTACTGACACGTCCACTGCTCTACTGACACCGTCCACTGCCCTACTGACACCGTCCACTGCCCTACTGACACCGTCCACTGCCCTACTGACACCCTCCACTGCCCTACTGACACCGTCCCCTGCACGACTGACACCATCCACTGCCCTACTGACACCGTCCACTGCTCTACTGACACCGTCCACTGCTCTACTGACACCGTCCACTGCCCTACTGACACCGTCCCCTGCACGACTGACACCATCCACTGCCCTACTGACACCGTCCACTGCCCTACTGACACCGTCCACTGCCCTACTGACACCATCCACTGCCCTACTGACACCATCCACTGCCTACTGACACCATCCACTGCCCTACTGACACCGTCCCCTGCACGACTGACACCATCCACTGCTCTACTGACACCATCCACTGCCCTACTGACACCATCCACTGCCCTACTGACACCATCCACTGCCCTACTGACACCGTCCACTGCCCTACTGACACCGTCCACTGCCCTACTGACACCGTCCACTGCCCTACTGACACCGTCCACTGCCCTACTGACACCGTCCCCTGCACTACTGACACCGTCCCCTGCACTACTGACACCGTCCACTGCCCTACTGACACCGTCCACTGCCCTACTGACACCGTCCACTGCCCTACTGACACCATCCACTGCCCTACTGACACCATCCCCTGCCCACTGCCCTACTGACACCATCCCCTGCACTACTGACACCGTCCCCTGCACGACTGACACCATCCACTGCTCTACTGACACTGTCCACTGCCCTACTGACACCATCCACTGCCCTACTGACACCATCCCCTGCTCTACTGACACTGTCCACTGCCCTACTGACACCGTCCACTGCCCTACTGACACCGTCCACTGCCCTACTGACACCGTCCACTGCCCTACTGACACACTGTCCCCTGCCCTACTGACACCATCCACTGCCTACTGACACCGTCCACTGCCTACTGACACCGTCCACTGCTCTACTGACACCGTCCACTGCCCTACTGACACCGTCCACTGCCCTACTGACACCGTCCCCTGCACGACTGACACCGTCCCCTGCACGACTGACACCGTCCACTGCCCTACTGACAACGTCCACTGCCCTACTGACACCGTCCACTGCACTACTGACACCGTCCACTGCACTACTGACACCGTCCACTGCCCTACTGACAGCGTCCACTGCCCTACTGACACCGTCCACTGCCCTACTGACACCGTCCACCGTCCACTGCCCTACTGACACCGTCCACTGCACCACTGACACCGTCCCCTGCACGACTGACACCATCCACTGCCCTACTGACACCGTCCACTGCTCTACTGACAACCGTCCACTGCCCTACTGACACCGTCCACTGCCCTACTGACACCACTGCCCTACTGACACCGTCCACTGCCCTACTGACACCGTCCACTGCACTACTGACACCGTCCACTGCCCTACTGACACCGTCCACTGCCCTACTGACACCGTCCACTGCCCTACTGACACCGTCCCACTGCCCTACTGACACCGTCCACTGCCCTACTGACACCGTCCACTGACACCGTCCACTGCCCTACTGACACCGTCCACTGCCCTACTGACACCGTCCACTGCCCTACTGACACCGTCCACTGCCCTACTGACACCGTCCACTGCCCTACTGACACCGTCCACTGCCCTACTGACACCGTCCACTGCCCTACTGACACCGTCCACTGCCCTACTGACACCTTCCACTGCCCTACTGACACCTTACACTGCACGACTGACACCATCCACTGCTCTACTGACACCGTCCACTGCACGACTGACACTATCCACTGCTCTACTGACACCGTCCACTGCCCTACTGACACCGTCCACTGCCCTACTGACACCGTCCACTGCCCTACTGACACCGTGCGCTGCTCTACTGGCACCACCCACCTACCTACTGACACCATCCCCTGCCCTACTGACACTGTCCACTGACACCGTCCACTGCCCCACTGACACCGTCCACTGCTCTACTGACACCACCGCTGCCCTACTGACACCGTCCGCTGCCCCACTGACACGCCCGCTGCTCCACTGACACCGTCCGCTGCTCTACTGGCACCATCCGCCTACCTACTGACACCATCCCCTGCCCTACTGACACCGTCATCTGCTTTCCTGACACCATCGACTGCTCTACTAACACTGTCCACTTGTCCTACTGACTAACACTGTCCGTTTTTAATTTAGGCTAATTCATATTTTTACAGTGACATTTGTTTTATTAATTTAATCATATTTTATGGGTACAAGAATGCTTTTGTTTTATTTAACCACTTCAGCCCCAGACCAATTGTCAGCTTAAGGACCAGAGGTCTTTTTTCAATTTCGCACTGCACTACTTTAACTGGTAATTGCGCGGTCATGCAATTTTGTAACGAAACGAAATTTGCGTCCTTTTCTTCCCACAAATAGAGCTTTCTTTTGATGTATTTGATTGCCTCTGTGATTGTTTATTTTTTTTTTATGGGGACACCACATGTGTGGGACTTTTTGGGAGCCTAACCGCGTACGGGGCCCCGAAACCCAAGCACCGCCTTCAGGATTTCTAAGGGTGCAAATTTTTGATTTCACTCCTCACTACCTATCACAGTTTCGAAGGCCATAAAAATGCCAAAATAGCACAAAACCCCCCCAAATGACCCCATTTTGGAAAGTAGACACCCCAAGCTATTTGTTGAGAGGCATGGTGAGTATTTTACAGCTCTCATTTGTTTTTGAAAATGAAGAAAGTAAAGAAAAAAATTTTTTTTTTTTCTTTTTTCAATTTTCAAAACTTTGTGACAAAAAGCGACATCTGCAAAATACTCACCATACCTCTCAGCAAATAGCTTGGGGTGTCTACTTTCCAAAACTGTGATTGGCAGTGAAATAAAAAAATTACACCCTTTAAAAGAAATCCCTGTGGCGCACAAAAAGTCCCACACGCAGTGGCGACAAACTACATACATTTTTAAAATGGGGCATTTGGGGGGGGGGTTTGAACTGTCCTGGCATTTTATGCACAACATTTAGAAGCACTTTTTGTTTACATGAAAACATATTTTTTTTTTGCAAGAAAATTACGTTGAACCCCCAAACACTATATATATTTTAAAGCAAAGGCCCTACAGATTAAAATGTATATTTTTTTTTTCCACACATTTGCGCAGCGATTTTTCAAACGAAAAAATACACTTTTTTTTATTTTAATGCACTAAAACACACTATATTGCAAATTTTTGATGAAATAAAAAATATGATCTTAGGCCGGTACATGGATACCAAACACGACATGCTTTAAAATGCGCACAAACACGCAGTGGCGACAAACTACATACATTTTTAAAAGCCTTTAAAAGCCTTTACATGATACCACATTAGATTCACGGAGGAGGTCTACTGCTAAATTACTGCCCTCGATCTGACCTTCGCGGTGATACCTCACATGCATGGTGCAATTGCTGTTTACATATGACGCCAGACCAACGCTTGTGTACGCCTTTGCGCAAGAGAAGGGGGGCAGGGGTGCTTTTTATTTTTTTTTGTTAGTTTTTTTTTTATTTATTTAGCTTTTTTATTTTATTTTTAAACTGTTCCTTCCATTTTTTTTTCTTTGTTATGATTTTTATTGTTATCTCAGGGAATGTAAATATCCCCTATGATAGCAATAGGCAGTGACAGGTACTCTTTTTTTGAAAAAATTGGGGTCTATTAGACCCTAGATCTTTCCTCTGCCCTCAAAGCATCTGACCACACCAAGATTGGTGTGATAAAATTCTTTACCAATTTCCCAATGGCGCGGTTTATATCCGGGAGGGGGGACATTCCCTCCCACTGCTTGTAAAAGCAGTCTAGAGGCTAATTACCCGCTAGAATTGCTTTTACATGAAAGCCGATCACTGGCTGAAAAGAATGATACCAAGATGATACCTAAACCTGCAGGCATCATTCTGGTATAACCATTCAAAGTCCAGCAACATACTGGACATATATTGTAATCTTTTTTTTTTCATGCAGCCTCTTGGCTGAACGAAAAAAAGAGATTGATTGGTGGGTATGCCCACCATTAGAATACCTCCCTTCATCCACCCACTTCTAATGATGGGCATACATGCACCATTTATATATGCCGATGCATGGGGGCATCCTCCCGCAAAAGTTATGCCATGTACACACGGTCGGAATTTCGACCGTATGTACGTGGCATTAGGAGCCAATCGCTCCTCCCCCCCCCCCCCCTGCTGCCCCCATGCTTCGGCACATATGCTCTTTTTTTTAACTGTGGTGGTGAAATCACCTCCTACAGCGTTGGAGTCGCGGCGTTATGTATCGTGGGAGCAAACGCTGTTGCTGTCAAGATAAATAAATCCGCGCTGCAACTGAATGGCGCACCTAAAAACAAAAAAATGCTTAACACTAAAACACAGTAAACAAAATTACATACCTGAAAAGCAAGCATGATAAAACATAATAAAACATTGCAGAATAGAATGGAGTAAAAAAAGAGCGAGAATAGAGAGAGAGAGAACAATAAAACGACAACTATTTTTGTTTTTTTTATTTTTTTGAGATTCACAGGTAAAAAAGCTCCTGACTGTTAGCGACTGAATCAAAACGCTACCACAAAAAAAATGTTAGCGATCGCAGGGATCAGGCCTGACTCTGCGAACGCTGCAGTTATGTGTGCTTAGTGTTTTGTAAGTGACAGTGATCGATCGATACTGCACTTGGGTGGGCTGGGCGGAGGGGGGAAACGCAGGTGCTAGCAGGTATCTGGGCTGATGCCGCTAACAATGCGTTTTTTTGGAACCCTAAACTGCTGGGACGCTAGTATAGATCTGATCAGATCAGATATTGATCTGTTCAGATACTGTGCCACTAAGGGAGGTGTATGCTTTGCGCGTGGGTGTTTGCGGTACTGGCACTAACCTGGGGCGACGCAGACCTTATTTGACCCTAAAACCTAATTGATATCACCCGCCGGGCGATCAGGGGGTTAAACCGTTATTGGGTAATAAATGGCGGGTGCCCTGACAGTATAAAAAACAAGCTAACTAACCAGCGTCACCCGTAACAGTAATACAAAAAATAAACTGGCTACCTAGCGGCACCAGTGACACTAATGCAGCGATCAGAAAAACAATCGCTTAGTGACACTGGCAAAAGGGGGTGAAAGGGTTAACTAGGGGCAATCAGGGGGTTAAACCTTTATTAGGCAATATATGGGGGTACCTGACGCTATATAAAAACCTGACGGGGAACCTAAATAACGAAATAACTAACTGGCTAACCAGCGTCACCAGTGACAGTTATACGGTGATCACTGGTGAAAGGTTTAACTCTAGGGGCAATCAGGGGTTAAAACCTTTATTTAGGTTGTAATATGGGGGTACCTGACCTATAAACCTATTTATGAACCTATATAAACCTGGCGGTTAAAATAAAAAAAAAATGGTTACCTAGCGACACTAATGCAGCGATCAGAAAAACGATCGCTTAGTGACACTGGCAAAAGGGGGTGAAGGGGTTAACTAGGGGCAATCAGGGGGTTAAACCTTTATTAGGGGGGGGGTAGGGGGCTACCTTGGACCTAAAACGAACTGCCCTAACAGTTATTACAGTCACACTGACACTAAATGCAGTGATCAGTAAATAAATGATCACTGCAATTAGTGACACTGTGACTGGGGGGGGAGGGGGTGATCTGGGGGGTGATCTGGGGGTGACAGGGGGGTTATTTGTGTGCCTATGTGTACTGGTGTCAGTGTACTGTTTGTGCACTAACCTGTACATCTTCACTCCTCGGCGTTCCGGTCACATAGACCGGCGCACCGAGCGTGACATCACTTCCGCCTTCCTGTCTATACAATAGACAGGAAGGGGAAGCTTCTCATTCGCCAGGAGCGATCGCGAGGGGGTGGCCAGAAACCACTGGCCGTCCCCTCGTCCCGGATCGCTCCTGAAGCGATGCCGACCGTCCCCGCCGGCGGAGGGGGTTCCGATCGGACACCCCACCCGCCGGAAGAATGTCACGTACAGGTACGTGATTCTGCCTGTACGTGCCATTCTGCCGACGTATATATACATGGGGCGGTCGGCAAGTGGTTAATAAGATCCCTTTCAGCCCCTCCCAATGCAAACTGGCAAATGCTCACCGTGGCGCACTTAGCGTGCTGCATTACTACTCTCCTTAAGGCACTCAAAGATGTCCTAGGTTTTTTACAATCCTATAGTGTATACTCCACAAGAAAGAAAATCATGCTGCTAAAGTGTTCGGGTTTGGCTTGAAGAAAAGGTGGCCCGGTAGTGTGAGGCCTCTGGTGTGAGTGAGGGCAGACCCCCTTGCCACCCGAACTGCGGATGAGCGCAGCCAGGTGGGGGGCCGAGTAGTGCGAGGCCCGTGGTGTGAGTGAGGGCAGACCCCTTGCCACCCGCACTGCGGATGTGTGCAGCCAGGTGGGGGGCCCGGTAGTGTGAGGCCTCTGGTGTGCGTGAGGGCAGGCCCTTTGCCACCCGAACTGCGGATGAGCGCAGTCAGGTGGGGGGCCCGGTAGTGTGAGGCCTCTGGTGTGAGTGAGGGCAGACCCCTTGCCACCCGAACTGCGGATGAGCGCAGTCAGGTGGGGGGCCCGGTGGTGTGAGGCCTCTGGTGTGGGTGAGGGCAGGCCCCTTGCCACCCAAACTGCGGATGAGCGCAGCCAGGTGGGGGGCCCAGTAGTGCGAGGCCCGTGGTGTGAGTGAGGGCAGACCCCTTTGCCACCCGAACTGCGGATGAGCACAGTCAGGTGGGGGGCCCGGTGGTGTGAGGCCTCTGGTGTGGGTGAGGGCAGGCCCCTTGCCACCCAAACTGCGGATGAGCGCAGCCAGGTGGGGGGCCCGGTGGTGTGAGGCCTCTGGTGTGAGTGAGGGCAGACCCCTTGCCACCCGAACTGCTGATGAGCGCAGCCAGGTGGGGGGGCCCAGTGGTGTGAGGCTCCTGGTGTGGGTGAGGGCAGGCCCCTTGCCACCCAAACTGCGGATGAGCGCAGCCAGGTGGGGGGCACGGTAGTAGGAGGCCCCTGGTGTGGGTGAGGGCAGGCCCCTTGCCACTCGAACTGCGGATGAGCGCAGCCAGGTGGGGGGCCCGGTGGTGTGAGGCCTCTGGTGTGAGTGAGGGCAGACCCCTTGCCCCCCGAACTGCGGATGAGCGCAGCCAGGTGGGGGGCCCGGTAGTGTGAGGCCTCTGGTGTGGGTGAGGGCAGGCCCCTTGCCACCCCAGAACTGTGGATGAGCGCAGCCAGGTGGGTGGCCCGGTGGTGTGAGGCTCCTGGTGTGGGTGAGGGCAGACCCCTTGCCACCCGAACTGCAGATGAGCGCAGCCAGGTGGGGGGCCCGGTAGTGTGAGGCCTCTGGTGTGGGTGAGCGCAGACCCCTTGCCACCCGAACTGAGGATGAGCGCAGCCAGGGCAGTCCCCTTGCCACCCGAACTGCGGCAGAGCGCTTGCCACCCGAACTGCGGATGAGCGCAGCCAGGTGAGGGGCCTGGTAGTGTGAGGCCTCTGGTGTGAGTGAGGGCAGACCCCTTGCCACCCGCACTGCGGATGAGCGCAGCCAGGTAAGGGGCACGGTGGTGTGAGTGAGGGCAGACCCCTTGCCACCCGAACTGCGGATGAGCGCAGCCAGGTGGGGGGCCCGGTGGTGTGAGGGCAGACCCCTTGCAACCCGAACTGCGGATGAGCGCAGCCAGGTGAGGGTCCCGGTAGTGTGAGGCCTCTGGTGTGGGTGAGGGCAGGCCCCTTGCCACCCAAACTGCGGATGAGCGCAGCCAGGTGGGGGGCCCGGTGGTGTGAGTGAGGGCAGACCCCTTGCCACCCGAACTGCGGATGAGCGCAGCCAGGTGGGGGGCCCGGTAGTGCGAGGCCCCTGGTGTAAGTGAGGGCAGACCCCTTGCCACCCGAACTGCGGATGAGCGCAGCCAGGTGGGGGGCCTGGTGGTGTGAGGCCTCTGGTGTGGGTGAGGGCAGACCCCTTGCCACCCGAACTGCGGATGAGCGCAGCCAGGTGGGGGGCCCGGTAGTGTGAGGCCTCTGGTGTGGGTTAGGGCAGGCCCCTTGCCACCCGAACTGCGGATGAGCGCAGCCAGGTGGGGGGCCCGGTAGTGTGAGGCCTCTGGTGTGGGTGAGGGCAGGCCCCTTGCCACCCGAATTGTGGATGAGCGCAGCCAGGTGGGGGGCCCGGTGGTGTGAGGGCAGACCCCTTGCAACCCGAACTGCGGATGAGCGCAGCCAGGTGAGGGTCCCGGTAGTGTGAGGCCTCTGGTGTGGGTGAGGGCAGGCCCCTTGCCACCCAAACTGCGGATGAGCGCAGCCAGGTGGGGGGCCCGGTGGTGTGAGTGAGGGCAGACCCCTTGCCACCCGAACTGCGGATGAGCGCAGCCAGGTGGGGGGCCCGGTAGTGCGAGGCCCCTGGTGTAAGTGAGGGCAGACCCCTTGCCACCCGAACTGCGGATGAGCGCAGCCAGGTGGGGGGCCCGGTAGTGTGAGGCCTCTGATGTGGGTGAGGGCAGACCCCTTGCCACCCGAACTGCGGATGAGCGCAGCCAGGTGGGGGGCCCGGTAGTGTGAGGCCTCTGGTGTGGGTGAGGGCAGGCCCCTTGCCACCCGAACTGCGGATGAGCGCAGCCAGGTGGGGGGCCCGGTAGTGTGAGGCCTCTGGTGTGGGTGAGGGCAGACCCCTTGCCACCCGAACTGCGGATGAGCGCAGCCAGGTGGGGGGCCCGGTGGTGTGAGGCCTCTGGTGTCAGTGAGGGCAGGCCCCTTGCCACCCGAACTGCGGATGAGCGCAGCCAGGTGGGGGGCCCGGTATTGTAAGGCCCCTGGTGTGGGTGAGGGCAGACCCCTTGTCACCCGCACTGCGGATGAGCGCAGCCAGGTGGGGGTCCCGGTAGTGTGAGGCCCCTGGTGTGATTGAGGGCAGACCCCTTGCCACTCGAACTGCGGATGAGCGCAGCCAGGTGGGGGGCCCGGTAGTGTGAGGCCTCTGGTGTGGGTAAGGGCAGGCCCCTTGCCACCCGAATTGCGGATGAGCGCAGCCAGGTGGGGGGCCTGGTGGTGTGAGGCCTCTGGTGTGAGTGAGGGCAGACCCCTTGCCACCCGAACTGCAGATGAGCGCAGCCAGGTGGGGGGCCCGGTAGTGTGAGGCCTCTGGTGTGAGTGAGGGCAGACCCCTTGCCACCCGAACTGCGGATGAGCGCAGCCAGGTGGGGGTCCCGGTAGTGTGAGGCCTCTGGTGTGAGTGAGGGCAGACCCCTTGCCACCCGAACTGCGGATGAGCGCAGCCAGGTGAGGGGCCTGGTGGTGTGAGGCCCCTGGTGTGAGTGAGGGCAGACCCCTTGCCACCCGAACTGCGGATGAGCGCAGCCAGGTGGGGGGCAAGGTGGTGTGAGGGCAGACCCCTTGCAACCCGAACTGCGGATGAGCGCAGCCAGGTGAGGGGCCTGGTGGTGTGAGGCCCCTGGTGTGAGTGAGGGCAGACCCCTTGCCACCCGAACTGCGGATGAGCGCAGCCAGGTGGGGGGCCCGGTAGTGTGAGGCCTCTGGTGTGAGTGAGGGCAGACCCCTCGCCACCCGAACTGCGGATGAGCGCAGCCAGGTGGGGGTCCCGGTAGTGTGAGGCCTCTGGTGTGAGTGAGGGCAGACCCCTTGCCACCCGAACTGCGGATAAGCGCAGCCAGGTGGGGGTCCCGGTGGTGTGAGGCCTCTGGTGTGGGTGAAAGCAGGCCCCTTGCCACCCGAACTGCGAATGAGCGCAGTCAGGTGGGGGGCCCGGTGGTGCGAGGCCTCTGGTGTGAGTGAGGGCAGACCCCTTGCCACCCGAACTGCGGATGAGCGCAGCCAGGTGGGGGGCCCGGTGGTGTGAGGCCCCTGGTGTGAGTGAGGGCAGACCCCTAGCCACCCGAACTGCGGATGAGCGCAGCCAGGTGGGGGGCCCGGTAGTGTGAGGCCTCTGGTGTGAGTGAGGGCAGACCCCTTGCCACCCGAACTGCGGATGAGCGCAGCCAAATGGGGGGACCGGTGGTGTGAGGCCCCTGGTGTCAGTGAGGGCAGGCCCCTTGCCACCCGAACTGCTGATGAGCACAGCCAGGTGGGGGAGCCCAGTGGTGTGAGGCCTCTGGTGTCGGTGAGGGCAGGCCCCTTGCCACCCGAACTGCGGATGAGCGCAGCCAGGTGGGGGGCCCGGTGGTGTGAGGCCTCTGGTGTGGGTGAGGGCAGGCCCCTTGCCACCCGAACTGCGGATGAGCGCAGCCAGGTGGGGGGCCCGGTGGTGTGGGGCCTCTGGTGTGGGTGAGGGCTGACCCCTTGCCACCCTCACTGCGGATGAGCGCAGCCAGGTGGGGGGCCCGGTATTGTAAGGCCCCTGGTGTAAGTGAGGGCAGACCCCTTGCCACCCGCACTGCGGATGAGCGCAGCCAGGTGGGGGGCCCGGTGATGTGAGGATCCTGGTGTGGGTGAGGGCAGACCCCTTGCCACCCGCACTGCGGATGAGCGCAGCCAGGTGGGGGGCCCGGTGGTGTGAGGCCTCTGGTGTGAGTGAGGGCAGGCCCCTTGCAGACCAAACTGCGGGTGAGCGCAGCCAGGTGGGGGGCCCGGTGGTGTGAGGCTCCTGGTGTGAGTGAGGGCAGACCCCTTGCCATCCGAACTGCGGATGAGCGCAGCCAGGTGGGGGGTCCGGTAGTGTGAGGCCTCTGGTGTGGGTGAGGGCAGGCCCCTTGCCCCCCGAACTGCGGATGAGCGCAGCCAGGTGGGGGGCCCGGTGGTGTGAGGCCCCTGGTGTGAGTGAGGGCAGACCCCTTGCCACCCGAACTGCGGATGAGCGCAGCCAGGTGGGGGGCCCGGTGGTGTGAGGCCCCTGGTGTGAGTGAGGGCAGACCCCTTGCCACCCGAACTGCGGATGAGCGCAGCCAGGTGGGGGGCCCGGTAGTGTGAGGCCTCTGGTGTGAGTGAGGGCAGGCCCCTTGCCACCCGAACTGCGGATGAGCGCAGCCAGGTGGGGGGCCCGGTGGTGTGAGGCCTCTGGTGTGAGTGAGGGCAGACCCCTTGCCACCCGAACTGCGGATGAGCACAGCCAGGTGGGGGGCCCGGTGGTGTGAGGCCTCTGGTGTGAGTGAGGGCAGGCCCCTTGCCACCCGAACTGCGGATGAGCGCAGTCAGGTGGGGGGCCCGGTGGTGTGAGGCCTCTGGTGTGGGTGAGGGCAGAGGCCCCTTGCCACCCAAACTGCGGCTGAGCGCAGCCAGGTGGGGGGCCCGGTGGTGTGAGGCCTCTGGTGTGAGTGAGGGCAGACCCCTTGCCACCCGAACTGCTGATGAGCGCAGCCAGGTGGGGGGGCCCAGTGGTGTGAGGCTCCTGGTGTGGGTGAGGGCAGGCCCCTTGCCGCCCGAACTGCGGATGAGCGCAGCCAGGTGGGGGGCCCGGTGGTGTGAGGCCTCTGGTGTGAGTGAGGGCAGACCCCTTGCCACCCGAACTGCGGATGAGCGCAGCCAGGTGTGGGGCCCGGTAGTGTGAGGCTCCTGGTGTGAGTGAGGGCAGACCCCTTGCCCCCCGAACTGCGGATGAGCGCAGCCAGGTGGGGGGCCCCGGTGGTGTGAGGCCTCTGGTGTGAGTGAGGGCAGGCCCCTTGCCACCCGAACTGCGGATGAGCGCAGTCAGGTGGGGGGCCCGGTGGTGTGAGGCCTCTGGTGTGGGTGAGGGCAGAGGCCCCTTGCCACCCAAACTGCGGATGAGCGCAGCCAGGTGGGGGGCCCGGTAGTGTGAGGCCCCTGGTGTGGGTGAGGGCAGACCCCTTGCCACCCGCACTGCGGATGTGCGCAGCCAGGTGGGGGGCCCGGTAGTGTGAGGCCTCTGGTGTGAGTGAGGGCAGACCCCTTGCCACCCGAACTGCGGATGAGCGCAGCCAGGTGGGGGGCCCGGTAGTGTGAGGCCTCTGGTGTGAGTGAGGGCTGACCCCTTGCCACCCGAACTGCGGATGAGCGCAGCCAAATGGGGGGACCGGTGGTGTGAGGCCCCTGGTGTCAGTGAGGGCAGGCCCCTTGCCACCCGAACTGCTGATGAGCACAGCCAGGTGGGGGGGCCCAGTGGTGTGAGGCCTCTGGTGTCAGTGAGGGCAGGCCCCTTGCCACCCGAACTGCGGATGAGCGCAGCCAGGTGGGGGGCCCGGTGGTGTGGGGCCTCTGGTGTGGGTGAGGGCTGACCCCTTGCCACCCGAACTGCGGATGAGCGCAGCCAGGTGGGGGGCCCGGTATTGTAAGGCCCCTGGTGTGAGTGAGGGCAGACCCCTTGCCACCCGCACTGCGGATGAGCGCAGCCAGGTGGGGGGCCCGGTGATGTGAGAATCCTGGTGTGGGTGAGGGCAGACCCCTTGCCACCCGCACTGCGGATGAGCGCAGCCAGGTGGGGGGCCCCGGTAGTGTGAGGCCCGTGGTGTGAGTGAGGGCAGACCCCTTGCCACCCGAACTGCGGATGAGCGCAGCCAGGTGGGGGGCCCGGTGGTGTGAGGCCTCTGGTGTGAGTGAGGGCAGGCCCCTTGCCACCCAAACTGCGGATGAGCGCAGTCAGGTGGGGGGCCCGGTGGTGTGAGGCCTCTGGTGTGGGTGAGGGCAGGCCCCTTGCCACCCGAACTGCGGATGAGCGCAGCCAGGTGGGGGGCCCGGTGGTGTGAGGCTCCTGGTGTGGGTGAGGGCAGGCCCCTTGCCCCCCGAACTGCGGATGAGCGCAGCCAGGTGGGGGGCCCGGTGGTGTGAGGCCTCTGGTGTGAGTGAGGGCAGACCCCTTGCCACCCGAACTGCGGATGAGCGCAGCCAGGTGGGGGGCCCGGTAGTGTGAGGCCTCTGGTGTGAGTGAGGGCAGACCCCTTGCCAGCCGAACTGCGGATGAGCGCGGGGTTTAAGTGCCCAGTGGGTAAGTGGTTAATACATATAACATACTAATAATATTAGCAGAGCTGTAATTCCAGCAAAAAAATGCTTTGAAAAAACGCTATATGGAACAATTGGACTGTACCAAATCGAATCAAATTACCAATTTGTTCTATTGCCTTATATAATCCAATCAGGTAGGGGAAATATGTTAAGGGAGTAACACTGTGATGTAATGACACCTATAGATGCCAAGAACACATTCCCAATGAACCTCAGCAGTTTCATTAGTTGCAAATTATGACTATTATACAGGATTTTTATGGCACCAACAGTTTTGTTATATCACTTTATTCTTGCTTGCTGCTTTTCCCCAGAAGGATACCAAATGTAAGGCATCCCCTGCAGGAGTTTTATCCTAACTAGATACTCTCTGGGGCTGGTTCACACAAATTTAGAAAGGTTAGGACTGTAAGGTTGGATTCACACCTATGCATTTTTGCATTTTGCAGATTTGCACTACAGTCCATTTAACATGGTTTCCTATGAAACACGTTCTGTAGTGCAAATCTGCAAAATGCAAAAAGCACTAAAAATGCACAGGTGTGAATCCAGCCTTAGTGATACAGGGTGCCATGAAGAGGCCTTGCAGCTTACGCATGCATTTGGAAATCTGTGCTAACTAAACCCCTGTTTTTAGCGCTTACTGTTGGACAGGTTAATTCGGTTGATAGACTGGTTGGTGAGTTGAACTGGGAATTGTCTCTGTTTTTTTCTTTCATGCAGTTCAGTGCCTTTTTTATTTTTTTTATTTTTTTCATCAAATGCATGGCTAGTAGGTTATATGGTTTCCAATGGCATAGTGCACACCAGTGCAGTCAGTTCCACTCCGTTCTAGTTCCAGAAATAAAAGCAGAACATGCTGCAGTTTTTCTGCACTGAATTGTACTTGAACACAGTAAAATGCATCAAAAACGCACATGTCACATGTTAAGGTGAAGAAAAAAAGAGAGGAAAAATGCACTGGAAAGCATCACACCGCACTGGAAACACGCATGCAGAAATGCATCCGGAAGGCATTTCTATGGTGTGAACTGGCCCTGAGCCCAGGTTCACAGTAATGCGAGTTTGAAATCATGCGAGATCAACTGAACTCGCACGATTTCAAACTAGCAAAGCAGTCTGACTTCTGGGGCGACTTGACACATCTGTGCGGGATCATGCACAGATGTCTAGTCAAATCGCCCCCAAAGTCGCCAAAAGTTGTACAGGAACTACTTTTGGGAATCGGTGCAGCGCCGTAAAGTCGTTGTCGCACTGATTCAGACGGTGCCATTCTTGGCAATAGCCACCAATTTAGCATGCGATTTTGACATATCAAATCGGCCCGATGTGAACGTGGGCTAAGGCTAATTCTTTACGAAAGATGCAAATCCTGCAGCTTTTCTCATTACCGCTCTGATATTTTCCCCGGTGGTTATAATGTGTCCCATTAATGATTGTATCAGAAATAACATTGTGAAACAGAAATTTCTTTCAATAAAGAAAAGGTAAGGATCTCAAACAACTCTGGAAATCTTTGTAAAATTTTTATTTATTTTTTTTCTTAAATCTGGTTGAACTTCAGCCAAAAATGTGTTACCAGGACAGGAAGAGAGTGGACGTCTTTCCAATGGGTACACCGTAAGGTCTTCCTAAAACAGAAGGTATTCATATGTTTCATTCCATCACACGTCTCAAAATAAGCGGATTATTAGTCATTTCAGGGCAGTGGGGGCCATACAAATTATTACTTTTTGTCCCTCTGGCCAGTTGCACATCCAGAACTGTTCTTGTATAGTCTATTATAGTGCAAGGTTTTAGGCTATATGGCCATCATCAGTGCAGTGTATGGAAACCATAACTTCTGTGGAGTAGGGCTCAGGGCCCAACAAGTCGGCCTGACCATGTGTATGCTCCATCGGACCTTTTGCTGGCGGAATTTCCACCAGCAAAAGATTGAGAGCAGGTTCTCTATTTTTTCGATGGAAAAAGTTTAGTTCGGAAATTCCGATCGTCTGTAGCAATCCTGACGCGCAAAATTCCTACGCATGCTCGGAAACAATTTGACGCATGCTCGGAAGCATTGAACTTCATTTTCTCGGCTCGTCTTAGTGTTGTACGTCACCGCGTTCTTGACGGTCAAAATTTCCGAGAACTTTTGTGTGACTGTGTGTATGCAAGCTTGATTGGAAATTCCGTCAGAAAAACAATCCAAGATTTTTCTGACAGAAATTCCGCTCGTGTGTACGGGGCATAGGGCTTACCTAATGCAAAAGGTGTTCACATATCTCATTCCATCACACAGCCCAGCTAAACACCTTCTGTTATAAGAAGGCCTTAAAGAGGAAGTAAACCATGCCCAATTTTCTTCTTTTTTTTTTTTTTTAAACCCTGCAAAGTAAAGACATAATATACGAGCACCTTATGAAATACTTACCTTTAGAACAAAGCCCTGAACTGCCCTGCTGTCAGCTTTGACAGACAATTCCATCTTCACCTGGTCTTCCTTCCGGGTTTGCTTCCTCCGACCGTCTGATTCGCTGCGCCATGATAGCGGCACTTCCGCGCATGTGCAGTCATGGACCGCAGCACAGAGCTCTGAAGGGACGGCACAGGTATACCATCCCTTCAGAGGGCATGCGCCGATGACATAACTGGCTGCATGAAGTGCGAATATCTCCTAAACTGAAAGTTTAGGAGATATTCATAGTACCTACAGGTAAGCCTTATTATAGGCACAAGCCTGCAGAGTGGGTTTACATCCTCTTTAACCGCTTCCCGACCGGCACACGACGATGTACGTCAACAGAATGGCACGGACAGGCATAAGGGCGTACAGGTACGTCCCCTTTAAGATGCCACCGTGCCATCGAGCGGTCGGGACCCCCGTGAGTCCAGTTGCGGGTCCCGCAGACTCGATTGCCGCGGGGATACCCGCGATCGTCTCACGGGAAGGCTGAACGGGGGAGATGCGGAAATAAACAGCGTCTCCCCGTTCTGCCTAGCAACTAGTGACGCCGATCTCTGCTCCCTTTGATTGGAGCAGAGATCAGCATTCGCTAGCTCACAGCCATGCCCCCCCCCCCCCCCACAGTTAGAAACACGCCTCTAGGAACATATAACCCCTACACTGCCATCTAGTGGTTAACCCCTTCACTGCCAGTGTCATTTACACAGGAATCAGTGCATTTAAATAGCACTGATTGCTGTATAAATGACAATGGTCCCAAAAATGGCCGATGTGTCCTCCATAATGTCGCAGTCACAATAAAAATCGCTGATCGCCGCCATTACTATTAAAAAACTTTTTTTAATAAAAATGCTATAAAACTATCCCCTATTTTGTAAACGCTATAACTTCTGCGCAAACCAATCACTAATCACTGATTGCGATTTTTTTTTTTTTTACCAAAAATATATAGAAGAATACGTATCGGCCGAAACTGAGGAAAAAATATGTTTTTTATATATTTTTGGGGGATATTATAGCAAAAAGTAAAAAATAATGTGTTTTTTTTTCAAAATTGTTGCTCTTTTTTTTTTTGTTTATAGCGCAAAAAATAAAAACCGCAGGGCCGATCAAATACTTCCAAAAGAAAGCTCTATTTGTGGGAAAAAAAAAGGACGTCAATTTTGTTTTGGAGCCACGTCGCACGACCGTGCAATTGTCAGTTAAAGCGACGCAGTGCCGAATCGCAAAAAAGTGGTCTGGTCTTAAGCCAGCAAAATGGTCCGGTCTGAAAGTGGTTAAGCTGGCCAAACATCCTCAGTCCACACACTAGGTGGATGGAGGAGTTCCCCCTCGCCGGGACATTGTAGTCTGACAGCAGCTCCAGTCAGCTGCAATATTCCAACATGTCCCTTCGATCGAAGTCGATCAAACAATCAGCCTCTGTTGAATAGGGATGGCCACACACACTGATTGAAATTTAGCCAGTCCATGCTGAACCAGCTGAATTTTGATCAGTGTATGGCCAGCTTTGCCGTGCTAATGTACAATGTGCAAAATGTGTACAATGTGCAAAAAGACATGCGCCGCAGACAGCGGTGCACTAAGCACGCCGCTGCTAACGGCGATATGCCGCTAGTGGCGGCTCCCGTGCGCATGGCCAATCACACCACCGGAGCCGCGAGACCCGGAAGTCACTCGCATACTAGCTCATTATGCCTTTGCCTTGCAAAGGGTTTATTTTTATTTCTTTGGGAGGGTTAACTTCCTCTTTAAAGGATAAGTTCACTTTTTTTTAAAAAAAAATTATGAATGCCCATTTTTTTTTGCAGGGAAAAAAATGTACATTTATTATTTTTTGTAGCAGGAGCCTGTAAAGCATTGCACCAGCGATCACCAGATTGCTGATGCCATGCAGGTCTCCTGCCCACTATCAGTGTTATCTGCTTACCTGTACATCCCCTACAGGTAAGACTCAATGATCTACCACAGGGTTTGTAGTTAATTCAGACACATAGAGCTCTGTGTAGGAATGACGTTGTTTTCAAACAGACCGCTAGTATGGGGAACTTCTCCCTGTACTGCTGTCACAAGGAGGGGGTGGGAGGGGGGGGGGTGGTCAGCAGCTGCAGCAGCACTGGGAACAACATGTTCCACCCTAAAATCAGGTGTACCATGTTCCCAAAGGTGAACTAGGCTGGGTTTGCACTATCGCCGCATAAAGCTCGCAGCAGGGGAAGTAGGGTTGCCACCTGTACGGGTTTCTCCCGGACACTCCGGTTTTTGAATGATGTGTACGGGTTTTCATCTACACCAGAACCGGACACATCATTCAGGTCGGACTGTACCGAGAGTGACAAGTCTGCTCGGTGGATGATGTGTTTCTCCCCTCCTCCGCTGTCTCACTCCTAGCTGTGCAGGGAGTGCAGGGGGGTCCGGACTTCAGCTGGGGACTTAGCCTGGCCTTGCTACTCAGTACAGTGCACCCGCACTGCCTGCCACTGATTGTATGCAGGAGGGAGCTGCGGGCAAGCCCGGACAAGGGGGAGGCAGCTGAAGAATCTGTGTACAAGAGACTGCAACATCACGCTGTGCCTCAGTCTCTGTTGGTAATAAAGCCTGCCCAAAATCAGTGAGGAGGATGCACCCATATCTGTTGTCAGTCGTCTTCTCCTTATTGGCAGCAGCACACCCCTTTCCATACAGGAGAAACACACATTCTCCCGGGCACAGGTTCCTCTCAGGCTGGATCTGGGATGTAACAAAGCTCCTCTACAGGTGGGTGGAGCAAGCCAGACAACCCTACACTGACTGCAGCCCGATCACTGCTTCCTGCCCACCCCAGAGCAGAATGAAGATAAGAAGAAGGATGCCAGACTGCTTCTCCTCCTGTGAGTCCCCCTGTTCTGCCTTCAAAACTGAATAATTCTGTGCTGTAAACCTGTTGTGCGCCTTGCAGTGCACGTTTACTGAAAGCCAAAGTAAAAATCTTTCCAGGCTCCACATAGATGTATTCCACATACACACTATATTTTATTAAAAATTATTATTTTTGATAATGTGGAATACTTCTATGTAGAACCTGAAAAGTCCCAATATGTTCCTGACATAGTTAAACATTTGAGCATAAACAGCAAGAGACATGGTGCCAGAATACAGCCCTACTCCAGGAAAGTGAAAAAGTCCACCCTTGCAGTGCTGGGGGGAAATAACCACTTTCACTTATATGTTACCATGCTCCAGCCAGCTGCACTGTTCTCCTCCACCACCCAAAGACTCAGCATCATTACATACCATACAGGGACATTCACCCTGTATGGTACAATGAGGATGGTGGAGTGCGACCAGTCACAACTTTCACAGAAACTGCAGGGGACCAGTCACAGATTGAGGGAATCAGATACACACAGTAAATGTCTTCCAATTTACTATGTTTATTATGCTTCAGAGAAAGGAACTGGAGAATCCACCCTCAGTCCCTTTCTCTGTCTCAAAAGTGAGCTATCATTGGTCTGTTTAGGCTCATGCTATTTCACCAAAGCCCCCCAACGAGACGTAAAAATAAATAAATTTGTAAAGAGATGTATAAATAAAAAAAACTACTGACACCATCCACTGCCTGACTGACACCATCCATTGCCCGACACACCATGCACTGCTCTACTGACACCGTCCACTGCCCTACTGACACCGTCCACTGCCCTACTGACACCGTCCACTGCCCTACTGACACCCTCCACTGCCCTACTGACACCCTCCACTGCCCTACTGACACCGTCCACTGCCCTACTGACACCATCCCACTGCCCTACTGACACCGTCCACTGCCCTACTGACACCGTCCACTGCCCTACTGACACCGTCCACTGCCCTACTGACACCGTCCTCTACTGACACCCACGACTGACACCATCCACTGCCCTACTGACACCGTCCACTGCCCTACTGACACCGTCCACTGCCCTACTGACACCATCCACTGCCTACTGACACCGTCCACTGCCCTACTGACACCGTCCACTGCCCTACTGACACCGTCCACTGCCCTACTGACACCGTCCACTGCCCTACTGACACCCTCCACTGCCCTACTGACACCGTCCACTGCCCTACTGACACCATCCACTGACCTACTGACACCCTCCACTGCTCTACTGACACCGTCCACTGCCCTACTGACACCGTCCACTGCCCTACTGACACCGTCCACTGCCATACTGACACCGTCCCCTGCCCCCTGCCCTACTGACACCTGTCCACTGCCCTACTGACACCGTCCACTGCCCTACTGACACCGTCCACTGCACTACTGACACCGTCCACTGCCCTACTGACACCGTCCACTGCCCTACTGACACCGTCCACTGCCCTACTGACACCGTCCCCTGCACCACTGACACTGTCCACTGCCCTCCACTGACACACACCACTGCCCTACTGACACCGTCCCCTGCACTACTGACACCATCCACTGCTCTACTGACACCGTCCACTGCCCTACTGACACCGTCCACTGCCCTACTGACACCGTCCACTGCTCTACTGACACCGTCCACTGCCCTACTGACACCGTCCACTGCTCTACTGACACCGTCCACTGCCCTACTGACACCGTCCACTGCCCTACTGACACCCCATCCACTGCTCTACTGACACCGTCCACTGCCCTACTGACACCATCCCCTGCCCTACTGACACTGTCCACTGCCCTACTGACAACGTCCACTGCCCTACTGACACCGTCCCCTGCACGACTGACACTGTCCACTGCTCTACTGACAGCGTCCACTGCCCTACTGACACCGTCCACTGCCCTACTGACACCGTCCACTGCCCTACTGACACCGTCCACTGCCCTACTGACACCGTCCACTGCCCTACTGACACCGTCCCCTACTGACACCGCCCTGACACCATCCACTGCCCTACTGACACCGTCCACTGCCCTACTGACACCGTCCACTGCCCTACTGACACCGTCCACTGCCCTACTGACACCGTCCACTGCCCTACTGACACCGTCCCCTGCACTACTGACACCGTCCACTGCTCTACTGACACCGTCCACTGCCCTACTGACACCGTCCACTGCCCTACTGACACCGTCCACTGCCCTACTGACACCGTCCACTGCCCTACTGACACCGTCCACTGCTCTACTGACACCGTCCACTGCCCTACTGACACCGTCCACTGCCCTACTGACACCATCCACTACCCTACTGACACCGTCCACTGCCCACTGCCCTACTGACACCGTCCACTGACACCGTCCACTGCACTACTGACACTCTCCTACTGACACCGTCCACTGCCTACTGACACCGTCCACTGCCCTACTGACACCGTCCACTGCACGACTGACACCATCCACTGCCCTACTGACACCGTCCACTGCCCTACTGACACCGTCCACTGCCCTACTGACACCGTCCACTGCCCTACTGACACCATCCACTGCTCTACTGACACCGTCCCCTGCCCTACTGACACCATCCCCTGCCCTACTGACACTGTCCACTGACACCGTCCACTGCCCCCACTGACACCGTCCACTGCTCTACTGACACCACCGCTGCCCTACTGACACCATCCGCTGCCCCACTGACACGCTCGCTGCTCCACTGACACCGTCCGCTGCTCTACTGGCACCATCCACCTACCTACTGACACCATCCCCTGCCCTACTGACACTGTCCACTGACACCGTCCACTGCCCCACTGACACCGTCCACTGCTCTACTGACACCACCGCTGCCCTACTGACACCGTCCGCTGCCCCACTGACACGCTCGCTGCTCCACTGACACCGTCCGCTGCTCTACTGGCACCATCCGCCTACCTACTGACACATCCCCTGCCCTACTGACACCATCCACTGCACTACTAACACCGTCATCTGCTTTCCTGACACCATCGACTGCTCTACTAACACTGTCCACTTGTCCTACTGACTAACACTGTCCGTTTTTAATTTAGGCTAATTCATATTTTTACAGTGACATTTGTTTTATTAATTTAATCATATTTTATGGGTACAAGAATGCTTTTGTTTTATTTAACCACTTCAGCCCCAGACCAATTGTCAGCTTAAGGACCAGAGGTCTTTTTTCAATTTCGCACTGCACTACTTTAACTGGTAATTGCGCGGTCATGCAATTTTGTAACGAAACGAAATTTGCGTCCTTTTCTTCCCACAAATAGAGCTTTCTTTTGATGGTATTTGATTGCCTCTGTGATTTTTTTTTTTTTGCGATATAAAACGGAAAAAGAGCGAAAATTTTGAAAAAAAAAAAGAAGATTTTCTACTTTTTGTTATAAGAAAAATCTAATAAACTCAATTTTAGTCAAACATTTGGGCCAAAATGTATTCAGCCACATGTCTTTAGTAAAAAAAATGCCAATAAGCGTATATTTATTGGTTTGCGCAAAAGTTATAGCGTCTACAAACTAGAGTACATTTTCTGGAATTTACACCGCTTTTAATTTATGACTGCCTATTTCATTTCTTGAGGTGCTAAAATGGCAGAGAAGTACAAAACCCCCCCAAATGACCCCATTTTGGAAAGTAGACACCCCAAGCTATTTGCTGAGAGGCATGTTGAGCCCATTGAATATTTTTTTTTTTTTTAGTCCCAAGTGATTGAATAAAGACAAAAATAAAAAAGAATTTTTTTTTTTTCAAAAAGTTGTCACTAAATGATATATTGCTCACACATGCCATAGTTATATGTGGAATTGCACCCCAAAATACATTTTGCTGCTTCTCCTGAGTATGGGGATACCACATGTGTGGGACTTTTTGGGAGCCTAGCCGCGTACGGGGCCCCGAAACCCAAGCACCGCCTTCAGGATTTCTAAGGGTGCAAATTTTTGATTTCACTCCTCACTACCTATCACAGTTTCGAAGGCCATAAAATGCCAAAATAGCACAAAACCCCCCCAAATGACCCCATTTTGGAAAGTAGACACCCCAAGCTATTTGTTGAGAGGCATGGTGAGTATTTTACAGCTCTCATTTGTTTTTGAAAATGAAGAAAGTAAAGAAAAAAAATTTCTTTTTTCTTTTTTCAATTTTCAAAACTTTGTGACAAAAAGCGACATCTGCAAAATACTCACCATACCTCTCAGCAAATAGCTTGGGGTGTCTACTTTCCAAAATGGGGTCATTTTGGGGGGGGGGGGTATGCCATCTGGGCATTCCATGGCCTCCGAAACTGTGATTGGCAGTGAGAAGTGAAATAAAAAAATTACTCCCTTAGAAAGCCTGAAGGCGGTGCTTGGTTTTTGGGGTTCCGTACGCAGCTAGGCTCCCAAAAAGTCCCACACATGTGGTATCCCCGTACTCAGGAGAAGCAACAGAATGTATTTTGGGGTGTATTTCCACATATGCCCATGACATGTTTGAGCAATATATCATTTAGTGACAACTTTTTGTAAAAAAAATATATATATTTTTTTTTTTTTCATTATTCAATCTCTTGGGACAAAAAAAAAAAATATTTAATGGGCTCAACATTGCTCTCAGCAAATAGCTTGGGGTGTCTACTTTCCAAAATGGGGTCATTTGGGGGGGGGGGGGTTTGAACTGTCCTGGCATTTTATGCACAACATTTAGAAGCCTATGTCACACGTCACCCACTCTTCTAACCACTTGAAGACAAAGCCCTTTCTGACACTTTTTGTTTACATGAAAACATATTTTTTTTTTGCAAGAAAATTACGTTGAACCCCCAAACACTATATATATTGTTAAAGCAAAGGCCCTACAGATTAAAATGGTGGGTGTTGCATTTTTTTTTCCACACAGTATTTGCGCAGCGATTTTTCAAACGCATTTTTTGTGGAAAAAATACACTTTTTTTTATTTTAATGCACTAAAACACACTATATTGCTCAAATTTTTGATGAAATAAAAAATATGATCTTAGGCGAGTACATGGATACCAAACACGACATGCTTTAAAATTGCGCACAAACACGCAGTGGCGACAAACTACATACATTTTTAAAAGCCTTTAAAAGCCTTTACATGATACCACATTAGATTCACGGAGGAGGTCTACTGCTAAAATTACTGCCCTCGATCTGACCTTCGCGGTGATACCTCACATGCATGGTGCAATTGCTGTTTACATATGACGCCAGACCAACGCTTGTGTACGCCTTTGCGCAAGAGAAGGGGGGCAGGGGTGCTTTTTTTTTTTTTTTTTTTTTTTTTTTTTATTTTTAGCTTTTTTATTTTTTATTTTTAAACTGTTCCTTCCATTTTTTTTCTTTGTTATGATTTTTATTGTTATCTCAGGGAATGTAAATATCCCCTATGATAGCAATAGGCAGTGACAGGTACTCTTTTTTTTGAAAAAATTGGGGTCTATTAGACCCTAGATCTTTCCTCTGCCCTCAAAGCATCTGACCACACCAAGATTGGTGTGATAAAATGCTTTCCCAATTTCCCAATGGCGCGGTTTTTATCCGGGAGGGGGGACATTCCCTCCCACTGCTTGTAAAAGCAGTCTAGAGGCTAATTACCCGCTAGAATTGCTTTTACATGAAAGCCGATCACTGGCTGAAAAGAATGATACCAAGATGATACCTAAACCTGCAGGCATCATTCTGGTATAACCATTCAAAGTCCAGCAACATACTGGACATATATTGTAATCTTTTTTTTTTTTTTTTCATGCAGCCTCTTGGCTGAACGAAAAAAAGAGATTGATTGGTGGGTATGCCCACCATTAGAATACCTCCCTTCATCCACCCACTTCTAATGATGGGCATACATGCACCATTTATATATGCCGATGCATGGGGGCATCCTCCCGCAAAAGTTATGCCGTGTACACACGGTCGGAATTTCGACCGTATGTACGTGGCATTAGGAGCCAATCGCTCCTCCCCCCCCCCCCCTGCTGCCCCCATGCTTCGGCACATATGCTCTTTTTTTTAACTGTGGTGGTGAAATCACCTCCTACAGCGTTGGAGTCGCGGCGTTATGTATCGTGGGAGCAAACGCTGTTGCTGTCAAGATAAATAAATCCGCGCTGCAACTGAATGGCGCACCTGAAAACAAAAAAATGCTTAACACTAAAACACAGTAAACAAAATTACATACCTGAAAAGCAAGCATGATAAAACATAAAAAAACATTGCAGAATAGAATGGAGTAAAAAAAAGAGCGAGAATAGAGAGAGAGAGAGAGAGAACAATAAAACGACAACTATTTTTTTTTTTTTTTTTTTTTTTTGAGATTCACAGGTAAAAAAAAGCTCCTGACTGTTAGCGACTGAATCAAAACGCTACCACAAAAAAAATGTTAGCGATCGCAGGGATCAGGCCTGACTCTGCGAACGCTGCAGTTATGTGTGCTTAGTGTTTTGTAAGTGACAGTGATCGATCGATACTGCACTTGGGCTGGGCTGGGCGGAGGGGGGAAACGCAGGTGCTAGCAGGTATCTGGGCTGATCCCGCTAACAATGCGTTTTTTTTGGAACCCTAAACTGCTGGGACGCTAGTATAGATCTGATCAGATCAGATATTGATCTGTTCAGATACTGTGCCACTAAGGGAGGTGTATGCTTTGCGCGTGGGTGTTTGCGGTACTGGCACTAACCTGGGGCGACGCAGACCTTATTTGACCCTAAAACCTAATTGATATCACCCGCCGGGCGATCAGGGGGTTAAACCGTTATTGGGTAATAAATGGCGGGTGCCCTGACAGTATAAAAAAAAAGCTAACTAACCAGCGTCACCCGTAACAGTAATACAAAAAATAAACTGGCTACCTAGCGGCACCAGTGACACTAATGCAGCGATCAGAAAAACAATCGCTTAGTGACACTGGCAAAAGGGGGTGAAAGGGTTAACTAGGGGCAATCAGGGGGTTAAACCTTTATTAGGTAATATATGGGGGTACCTGACGCTATATAAAAACCTGACGGGGAACCTAAATAACGAAATAACTAACTGGCTAACCAGCGTCACCAGTGACAGTTATACGGTGATCACTGGTGAAAGGGTTAACTCTAGGGGCAATCAGGGGGTTAAAACCTTTATTTAGGTTGTAATATGGGGGGGACCTGACCTATAAACCTATTTATGAACCTATATAAACATGGCGGTTAAAATAAAAAAAAAAAAAAAAATGGTTACCTAGCGACACTAATGCAGCGATCAGAAAAAACGATCGCTTAGTGACACTGGCAAAAGGGGGTGAAGGGGTTAACTAGGGGCAATCAGGGGGTTCAAACCTTTATTAGGGGGGGGGGTAGGGGGCTACCTTGGACCTAAAACTAACTGCCCTGACAGTTATTACAGTCACACTGACACTAAATGCAGTGATCAGTAAATAAATGATCACTGCAATTAGTGACACTGTGACTGGGGGGGGGAGGGGTGATCTGGGGGGTGATCTGGGGGGGACAGGGGGGTTATTTGTGTGCCTATGTGTACTGGTGTCAGTGTACTGTTTGTGCACTAACCTTTACATCTTCACTCCTCGGCGTTCCGGTCACATAGACCGGCGCACCGAGCGTGACATCACTTCCGCCTTCCTGTCTATACAATAGACAGGAAGGGGAAGCTTTTCATTCGCCAGGAGCGATCGCGAGGGGGTGGCCAGAAACCACTGGCCGTCCCCTCGTCCCGGATCGCTCCTGAAGCGATGCCGACCGTCCCCGCCGGCGGAGGGGGTTCCGATCGGACACCCCACCCGCCGGAAGAATGTCACGTACAGGTACGTGATTCTGCCTGTACGTGCCATTCTGCCGACGTATATATACATGGGGCGGTCGGCAAGTGGTTAATAAGATCCCTTTCAGCCCCTCCCAATGCAAACTGGCAAATGCTCACCGTGGCGCACTTAGCGTGCTGCATTACTACTCTCCTTAAGGCACTCAAAGATGTCCTAGGTTTTTTACAATCCTATAGTGTATACTCCACAAGAAAGAAAATCATGCTGCTAAAGTGTTCGGGTTTGGCTTGAAGAAAAGGTGGCCCGGTAGTGTGAGGCCTCTGGTGTGAGTGAGGGCAGACCCCCTTGCCACCCGAACTGCGGATGAGCGCAGCCAGGTGGGGGGCCGAGTAGTGCGAGGCCCGTGGTGTGAGTGAGGGCAGGCCCCTTGCCACCCGCACTGCGGATGTGCGCAGCCAGGTGGGGGGCCCGGTAGTGTGAGGCCTCTGGTGTGCGTGAGGGCAGGCCTTTTGCCACCCGAACTGCGGATGAGCGCAGCCAGGTGGGGGGCCCGGTGGTGTGAGGCCTCTGGTGTGAGTGAGGGCAGGCCCCTTGCCACCCGAACTGCGGATGAGCGCAGCCAGGTGGGGGGCCCGGTGGTGTGAGGCCTCTGGTGTGAGTGAGGGCAGGCCCCTTGCCACCCGAACTGCAGATGAGCGCAGCCAGGTGGGGGGCCCGGTGGTGTGAGGCCTCTGGTGTGGGTGAGGGCAGGCCCCTTGCCACCCGAACTGCGGATGAGCGCAGCCAGGTGAGGGGCCCTGGTAGTGTGAGGCCTCTGGTGTGAGTGAGGGCAGACCCCTTTGCCACCCGAACTGAGGATGAGCGCAGCCAGGTGGGGGTCCGGTAGTGTGAGGCCTCTGGTTAGGGAGTGAAGGGCAGACCCCTTGCCACCCGAACTGCGGATGAGCGCAGTCAGGTGAGGGGCCCGGTACGTGTGAGGCCTCTGGTGTGAGTGAGGGCAGACCCCTTGCCACCCCGCATGCGGATGAGCGCAGCCAGGTGGGGGGGTGGGGTCACGGTGAGGCCTCGTGAGTGAGGGCAGACCCCTTGCCACCCGAACTGCGGATGAGCGCAGCCAGGTGGGGGGCCCGGTGGTGTGAGGGCAGACCCCTTGCAACCCGAACTGCGGATGAGCGCAGCCAGGTGGGGGGCCCGGTAGTGTGAGGCCTCTGGTGTGGGTGAGGGCAGGCCCCTTGCCACCCAAACTGCGGATGAGCGCAGCCAGGTGGGGGGCCCGGTGGTGTGAGTGAGGGCAGACCCCTTGCCACCCGAACTGCGGATGAGCGCAGCCAGGTGGGGGGCCCGGTAGTGCGAGGCCCCTGGTGTAAGTGAGGGCAGACCCCTTGCCACCCGAACTGCGGATGAGCGCAGCCAGGTGGGGGGCCCCGGTAGTGTGAGGCCTCTGGTGTGGGTGAGGGCAGGCCCCTTGCCACCCGAACTGCGGATGAGCGCAGCCAGGTGGGGGGCCCGGTAGTGTGAGGCCTCTGGTGTGGGTGAGGGCAGGCCCCTTGCCACCCAAACTGCGGATGGCGAAGCCAGGTGGGGGGCCCGGTGGTGTGAGTGAGGGCAGACCCCTTGCTACCCGAACTGCGGATGAGCGCAGCCAGGTGGGGGGCCCGGTAGTGCGAGGCCCCTGGTGTAAGTGAGGGCAGACCCCTTGCCACCCGAACTGCGGATGAGCGCAGCCAGGTGGGGGGCCCGGTAGTGTGAGGCCTCTGGTGTGGGTGAGGGCAGGCCCCTTGCCACCCGAACTGCGGATGAGCGCAGCCAGGTGGGGGGCCCGGTAGTGTGAGGCCTCTGGTGTGGGTGAGGGCAGGCCCCTTGCCACCCGAATTGTGGATGAGCGCAGCCACTGGTGGGGGGCCTGGTATGGTGTGGCCTGGTTGTGAGGGGGAAGACCCTTCTGCCACCCCGAAACTGCAGCTCATGAGCGCAGCCTCAGGTTGGGGGTTGGGCCCGGGGTCGGCTTGGTACGTGTGAGGCCACTGTTCGTGTAGAGTGAGGGCAACCCCTTGCCACCCCGAACTGCGGATGAGCGCATCCACGGAGGGGGGTCCCCCGGGTTTGTGAGGCCTCTGGTGTGGGTTCTCTTAGGGCACAGGCCCCTTGCACACCCGAACTGCGGATGAGCGGCAGCCAGGGTGGGGGCTCCGCCCGGTAGTGTGAGGCCTTGGTGTGGCAGTGGAGGGCAGACCTTGCCACCCGAACTGCGGATGAGCGCAGCCAGGTGGGGGGCCCAGGTAGTGTGAGGCCCCTGGTCATAGAGTACAGGACAAAAGTCAAAAACTCGTATTTACGTCAGGTCACATATATAGACATGAATATGAAATGAGGTAAGGAGTGCCAGCAGTCACTTGCTCAGGTAGGGGTTTTATTTATGGCTTGACCATAAGCAAATCAAAATACAATGTTTGTTGGGCAAGTGAGTGGTGGCAGGTTGGTCTATCACTTCTCACGTATATAAATATCAAATTTGTGAGGCCTAGTGTGCATTAACACGGCCAATACCCCAAAGAGAAGTTTAAACAGATAGACATAAAGAGTATATGCATGTGAAAAAAGATATTTTATTAAGGGCTTTGGGCCCAAAAGTAGATCAATGAATGGGTAAATATACATATAATTGTACAAGACAGTATATATACATGGTATTCATGTGCGACCATAAACATGTACAGAAATGCATAAATTGCACAACAACTTGCGATAATATCGGGGTCTTTCAGGAAAATGCCGACATGTTTCGGACGGACGTCCTTTTTCAAGGCAATATCTGTTCCTGTGTTTGCTCAATAATACTGTATAAGACAGAGTAGAGTCATTAATATACAACATAATGTATAGATAGGTATAAACCTGTGAATTACACCGCTCAATGGTAATGGTACTCACTTGCAATATATTTGAAGGGCTTGGAGTAAGCCCGATAATCTTGAGGTACAAGAGTATGGTATCAGTATGTCCATGCAGTATACAATGGATCTTGTGCTGTTAAAAGCAAACGGCTGCTACACATTTGAAAGGCTGCAAGATCTCCAAGCCATGCAATGGAGGTTTGCAATGGCTAGTGGTGCCTGGGCCAAAGATGATAAGTAGCTATAAGGTAAAGGGGAGTGGGTAGAGTACTATTAGTATCGCAACAAAAAATGGGTTGGTGCAACATAAGTTGCAAAAAGTAAGATGTTAATGTTACCTGGTATAGGGAGAGTTTGCGGTATGCTGCAGTGTAGCCAAACGCCGGCAGGAAGGTATAATGCCTAATCCCGCCATTGTGGAGGCTAATATAAGGTGTATTGATGAGTGTCAGCTGTGCAAGCCATAGTGAAAGGTAATTGCACTAGACTGTGTGGTGATTGCGGGGCCAGGTGTGGGGATGGTGGCTGAGAGGCCACATTACAGTATCCCCAGTGTTGAGATCTCAGATGCGGCGGCGCCGCGCGTCGACACGTCCAAAGGGGCGTGGCCTCGTGCGGCGTCGGAGCGTCACCGACGCGGGTAGACTTACCCCTCCCCGTGTGCTGGAACGCAAGCGGGGGGGGCGCGTAAGATGGAAAGACGTGCGCCTCAATGGGTATTTGTGGCGCATGCGCCGTGTGGAATACGCGCATGCGCACAAGGTCTTACCCGCGCCGGGCAGCCAGTAAATCAAGTGGAAGCAGGGAAGCTGGATGCAGTATTAGATGGGTGTAATATAAGAGAGTATAACACTATGAATACATTACAACTGCATTTGGTATGTTAGACATAGTATTTTCAGCGAGTGAGTCACAATTACCATGGAGATGGATAAGAGGCCCCCTGGTGGACAGAGACAAACACGGCATTTAGAATAGCAGAAACAACAATATTCATATATTTGCAAAAAGTAATAAGAACATATGTGTATATAAGATATATTGGTATCATTGAGTTAGTATAGATGTAGAGACATTGCAAACAATACAGTAAGTAAACATGATGAAACATGGTGTGAACATGTTTGCAAAACATTATGACAGATACATTCTTATTGAAACAGAGCAGGATGACCATGATATAGGTATATAGTTAAACCAGGTGGAGAAGGGGTTCCAGAGGACATAGTACTCGGGGAGCCCATCTCATAACCTGTAGAAATTATAGATCAAGTTCACATACCCCTGATTCAAAGCCCTCAAGATAGGGCTTAAATTTGATGAAACTTTTGATACAACAATATGAGACACAGATGTCCGTCCTTGATGCCAAATTAGCATCACTAAATACTCAGCTAGCACAATTCCTAGATCATCCACTATATAAAACACTTGATCTCCAACTCAAAAAACGTTTTGATAAATTTAATCATGACACTTTGACGCAGAAGGACAAAAAATTCTTCCGCGACAAAAAAGCTTTCCAAGAGGAAAGAGCCTACAAATGGAACGAGGCCAACCGTGCTGCACGCCCACCAGCTCCAGCACGCTTCGCCTCTAAACCTACACCTCCCAAATATGCTGCCGATCGCAACACAGACAATTCACATGTTGCACCCAAACCCCATCTCACACGAGGCCCACGCAATCCAAAAAGAGGCCGCACACCCAACCTTTCCAGTGACGAGGTCTCCGATCCCGAGGGACCTGCCGACGACTCACCGGCCAGAGATCCGTCGGCTGCTTCCTCGTCCTCGAAGACCTCCAGATCACACTCTTTACCTTCATCCTCCCAACACTTTGATTTTTTAGACCTCATGCGAGCTTCACAAAGAATTCAACACAACAACACTTATCAACCAAAAAGAACACCAAGATAACCCCAGTGTCTAGTAATATCATCAACCTTTCTAAACACTCACTCACCAAGCATGAAATTTCTGTCCTTGAAAAGGGACTCACCTTTTGCCCTGTATCTCACATAGACAAATTCACTGTCATTAAAGACATTCATTTGTTTATTCGCAAACTGTTATTACACAGCATATACACACCCAATCCTTTTTCTGATTCGCTTCTACACTCTGCAGCGGAAACCACGGCCCTCCAACAGTTAACCGAACTCTTGGATGAAAGTGACAATTCCAACTTAATAGATACTCTTGATCTTGACACTCTCTTAGCCAGCACTGAGGACAATCCTCTCACTCCATCACACCCACCCCCTAAAATTACCATAAAAAAGAAATCTAGTTTCTACCCACCCCCCAGCACCAACCCCCGAGCTGCACTATTTTTGCAGGCAGTTACACGGGAAATCCGTAACCTAAAAATTTATCCCAACCGATCTAAGGCAAGAAACTTCTCATACAACCAATACCTTGCCCTTCAAAATCTCAAAACTAATTCCACGATAATAATAAAACCCGCCGACAAAGGCGGAAACATTGTTATACTGGATAGGGACCACTATACTCAAATGTGCCATGATATCCTCCAGAACAAGGAATGGTACAAAAAGATCTCCATATCTTTCATTTCTTCAGCACAACAACAATTATACACACTCATAGACTCCGCCACCACTCAAGGGGTATTAGACAAAAACACCAGTGATTATGTTAGAACTAAATTTCCACGTATAGCGACGTTTTATGCACTCCCTAAGGTGCACAAAAACCTTCCCAGACCACCAGGCAGGCCCATAGTTTCCGGAAGAGGCTCTCTTACAGATAACCTTAGCCGCTATATTGATAAACTACTGCAACCCCTTGTTATCCAACTTCCCTCATATATAAGAGACACCACTCATCTTTTACAAAGCTTGTCCTCCCTAACCATTGGTCCCGACACCTTACTTGTCGCGATCGATGTCGAGGCACTATACAGTTCGATCCCTCATACCCTAGGACTCTCTGCCATTCGACATATACTCACTACTTCCTCCTTATACTCCTCTGACCTTTCCACATTTATCATAAATGCTTTAAATTTTATTCTTAACAATAACTTTTTTTCATTTGATGGTTCCCACTACCTCCAAGTACAGGGCGTGGCCATGGGCACTTGTTGCGCACCGGCCTACGCCAATCTGTACTTGGGGGAGTGGGAACGTCTTCTATTTTCAGACCCCTCTGCCAACATGTACACTAAACATATTGTCACTTTTCGCCGATATATCGACGATATCTTCATTGTCTGGCAGGGATCCAACCAAATCCTACAAGATTTTTTGACCTATTTGAATACTGCCAATCAGCTAAATTTGAGATTTACTATGACTTCTAGCCCCACTTCCATTTGTTTTTTAGACCTTAACCTTATAAAAGATTCCGAAGGCCATATCCAAAGTCACCTATACCGCAAACCTACTGCAGGTAACACCATTCTTGCTGCCTCCAGCTTCCACCCGGAACCTCTCCTCAATTCTATTCCATATGCCCAATACCTTCGTGCCCGCCGCAACTGTTCAACCGAGGCCTCCTTTGAAAATGAGGCCTCGGTCCTACGAAATAGGTTGTTAGAACGAGGATACCCACCTAAAATTTTGAAAATTGCATACAAAAAAGCAAAATCAAAAAAACGTAACTCCCTACTTTTCCCTTCCAAACCACAAGCCAAACAAACCCCACTGCGAATCATCACTAATTTCTGCGAACAACATTCCTCCATCACGCAGATCTTAGAGAAACATTGGTACATTTTAACCACAGATCACTCACTGTCTCCATTTGTACCGGCACACCCTTTACTTACTTATAGACGAGCCCCTTCCCTTCGTGATAAATTAATCAGAAGTGAATATACTCCTGTCAGCTATTTACAAAAACAAACAAAGGGGACATTCCCTTGTGGCAAATGTAGATACTGTAAGTACCTATCCAAATCCAACAGATCCAACACCTTACCCAATGGACAACCCTTCTTCCCCCAACATTTTGTCAATTGCCGCTCAGTCGGCATTGTCTACCTACTAGAGTGCGAGTGTGGGTGTTTTTATGTTGGGAAAACCAAACTTCCCTTTTGGAAACGCATCTATCGACACATCCTTAGTATTAACCAAAAAGACCCTGACCTCCCCCTAGGGCGACACTGTGCAATAGTGCACCAGGACTCAACCCCTCAGATCACATTCAGAGCACTTGATCACATTCCCCCACCCAATCGAGGGGGCGACTATAACAAATCCCTACTTCAAAGTGAGCTCAAATGGATTTTCCACCTCAACGCCACATCCCCCCCTGGCCTCAACGAGGCATTCAATTTTAAGCCCTATCTTGAGGGCTTTGAATCAGGGGTATGTGAACTTGATCTATAATTTCTACAGGTTATGAGATGGGCTCCCCGAGTACTATGTCCTCTGGAACCCCTTCTCCACCTGGTTTAACTATATACCTATATCATGGTCATCCTGCTCTGTTTCAATAAGAATGTATCTGTCATAATGTTTTGCAAACATGTTCACACCATGTTTCATCATGTTTACTTACTGTATTGTTTGCAATGTCTCTACATCTATACTAACTCAATGATACCAATATATCTTATATACACATATGTTCTTATTACTTTTTGCAAATATATGAATATTGTTGTTTCTGCTATTCTAAATGCCGTGTTTGTCTCTGTCCACCAGGGGGCCTCTTATCCATCTCCATGGTAATTGTGACTCACTCGCTGAAAATACTATGTCTAACATACCAAATGCAGTTGTAATGTATTCATAGTGTTATACTCTCTTATATTACACCCATCTAATACTGCATCCAGCTTCCCTGCTTCCACTTGATTTACTGGCTGCCCGGCGCGGGTAAGACCTTGTGCGCATGCGCGTATTCCACACGGCGCATGCGCCACAAATACCCATTGAGGCGCACGTCTTTCCATCTTACGCGCCCCCCCCGCTTGCGTTCCAGCACACGGGGAGGGGTAAGTCTACCCGCGTCGGTGACGCTCCGACGCCGCACGAGGCCACGCCCCTTTGGACGTGTCGACGCGCGGCGCCGCCGCATCTGAGATCTCAACACTGGGGATACTGTAATGTGGCCTCTCAGCCACCATCCCCACACCTGGCCCCGCAATCACCACACAGTCTAGTGCAATTACCTTTCACTATGGCTTGCACAGCTGACACTCATCAATACACCTTATATTAGCCTCCACAATGGCGGGATTAGGCATTATACCTTCCTGCCGGCGTTTGGCTACACTGCAGCATACCGCAAACTCTCCCTATACCAGGTAACATTAACATCTTACTTTTTGCAACTTATGTTGCACCAACCCATTTTTTGTTGCGATACTAATAGTACTCTACCCACTCCCCTTTACCTTATAGCTACTTATCATCTTTGGCCCAGGCACCACTAGCCATTGCAAACCTCCATTGCATGGCTTGGAGATCTTGCAGCCTTTCAAATGTGTAGCAGCCGTTTGCTTTTAACAGCACAAGATCCATTGTATACTGCATGGACATACTGATACCATACTCTTGTACCTCAAGATTATCGGGCTTACTCCAAGCCCTTCAAATATATTGCAAGTGAGTACCATTACCATTGAGCGGTGTAATTCACAGGTTTATACCTATCTATACATTATGTTGTATATTAATGACTCTACTCTGTCTTATACAGTATTATTGAGCAAACACAGGAACAGATATTGCCTTGAAAAAGGACGTCCGTCCGAAACATGTCGGCATTTTCCTGAAAGACCCCGATATTATCGCAAGTTGTTGTGCAATTTATGCATTTCTGTACATGTTTATGGTCGCACATGAATACCATGTATATATACTGTCTTGTACAATTATATGTATATTTACCCATTCATTGATCTACTTTTGGGCCCAAAGCCCTTAATAAAATATCTTTTTTCACATGCATATACTCTTTATGTCTATCTGTTTAAACTTCTCTTTGGGGTATTGGCCGTGTTAATGCACACTAGGCCTCACAAATTTGAAACTTTCACAGTTTAGGAGATATTCGCACTTCATGCAGCCAGTTATGTCATCGGCGCATGCCCTCTGAAGGGATGGTATACCTGTGCCGTCCCTTCAGAGCTCTGTGCTGCGGTCCATGACTGCACATGCGCGGAAGTGCCACTATCATGGCGCAGCCAATCAGACGGTCGGAGGATGCAAACCCGGAAGGAAGACCAGGTGAAGATGGAAGTGTCTGTCAAAGCTGACAGCAGGGCAGTTCAGGGCTTTGTTCCAAAGGTAAGTATTTCATAAGGTGCTCGTATATTATGTCTTTACTTTGCAGGGTTTTAAAAATAAATAAAAAATGAAATTGGGCATGGTTTACTTCCTCTTTAAGGCCTTCTTATAACAGAAGGTGTTTAGCTGGGCTGTGTGATGGAATGAGATATGTGAACACCTTTTGCATTAGGTAAGCCCTATGCCCCGTACACACGAGCAGAATTTCTGTCAGAAAAATCTTGGATTGTTTTTCTGACGGAATTTCCGATCAAGCTTGCATACACACAGTCACACAAAAGTTCTCGGAATTTTGGACCGTCAAGAACGCGGTGACGTACAACACTAAGACGAGCCGAGAAAATGAAGTTCAATGCTTCCGAGCATGCGTCAAATTGTTTCCGAGCATGCGTAGGAATTTTGCCCGTCAGGATTGCTACAGACGATCGGAATTTCCGAACGAAACTTTTTCCATCGAAAAAATTGAGAACCTGCTCTCAATCTTTTGCTGGTGGAAATTCCGCCAGCAAAAGTCCGATGGAGCATACACATGGTCAGGCCGACTTGTTGGGCCCTGAGCCCTACTCCACAGAAGTTATGGTTTCCATACACTGCACTGATGATGGCCATATAGCCTAAAACCTTGCACTATAATAGACTATACAAGAACAGTTCTGGATGTGCAACTGGCCAGAGGGACAAAAAGTAATAATTTGTATGGCCCCCACTGCCCTGAAATGACTAATAATCGGCTTATTTTGAGACGTGTGATGGAATGAAACATATGAATACCTTCTGTTTTAGGAAGACCTTACGGTGTACCCATTGGAAAGACGTCCACTCTCTTCCTGTCCTGGTAACACATTTTGGCTGAAGTTCAACCAGATTTAAGAAAATAAATAAATAAAAATTTTACAAAGATTTCCAGAGTTGTTTGAGATCCTTACCTTTTCTTTATTGAAAGAAATTTCTGTTTCACAATGTTATTTCTGATACAATCATTAATGGGACACATTATAACCACCGGGGAAAATATCAGAGCGGTAATGAGAAAAGCTGCAGGATTTGCATCTTTCGTAAAGAATTAGCCTTAGCCCACGTTCACATCGGGCCGATTTGACATGTCAAAATCGCATGCTAAATCGGTGGCTATTGCCAAGAATGGCACCATCTGAATCAGTGCGACAACAACTTTACGGCGCTGCACCGATTCCCAAAAGTAGTTCCTGTACAACTTTTGGCGACTTTGGGGGCAATTTGACTAGACATCTGTGCATGATCCCGCACAGATGTGTCAAGTCGCCCCAGAAGTCAGACTGCTCTGCTAGTTTGAAATCGTGCGAGTTCAGTTGATCTCGCATGATTTCAAACTCGCATTACTGTGAACCTGGGCTCAGGGCCAGTTCACACCATAGAAATGCCTTCTGGATGCATTTCTGCATGCGTGTATCCAGTGCGGTGTGATGCTTTCCAGTGCATTTTTCCTCTCTTTTTTTCTTCACCTTAACATGTGACATGTGCGTTTTTGATGCATTTTACTGTGTTCAAGTACAATTCAGTGAAGAAAAACTGCAGCATGTTCTGCTTTTATTTCTGGAACTAGAATGGAGTGGAACTGACTGTACTGGTGTGCACTATGCCATTGGAAACCATATAACCTACTAGCCATGCATTTGATGAAAAAAAAAAAAAAAAGGCACTGAACTGCATGAAAGAAAAAAACAGAGACAATTCCCAGTTCAACTCACCAACCAGTCTATCAACCGAATTAACCTGTCCAACAGTAAGCGCTAAAAACAGGGGTTTAGTTAGCACAGATTTCCAAATGCATGTGTAAGCTGCAAGGCCTCTTCATGGCACCCTGTATCACTAAGGCTGGATTCACACCTGTGCATTTTTAGTGCTTTTTGCAGATTTGCAGATTTGCACTACAGAACGTGTTTCATAGGAAACCATGTTAAATGGACTGTAGTGCAAATCTGCAAAATGCAAAAATGACTAAAAATGCATAGGTGTGAATCCAACCTTACAGTCCTAACCTTTCTAAATTTGTGTGAACCAGCCCCAGAGAGTATCTAGTTAGGATAAAACTCCTGCAGGGGATGCCTTACATTTGGTATCCTTCTGGGGAAAAGCAGCAAGCTAGAATAAAGTGATATAACAAAACTGTTGGTGCCATAAAAATTCTGTATAATAGTCATAATTTGCAACTAATGAAACTGCTGAGGTTCATTGGGAATGTGTTCTTGGCATCTATAGGTGTCATTACATCACAGTGTTACTCCCTTAAAATATTTCCCCTACCTGATTGGATTATATAAGGCAATAGAACAAATTGGTAATTTGATTCGATTTGGTACAGTCCAATTGTTCCATATAGCGTTTTTTCAAAGCATTTTTTTGCTGGAATTACAGCTCTGCTAATATTATTAGTATTTTTTATGTTATATGTATTAACCACTTACCCACTGGGCACTTAAACCCCCTTCCTAACCAGACCAATTTTCAGGTTTCAGTGCTCTCACATTTTGAATGACAATTACTCATTCAACACTGTACCCTTATGACATGTTTGTCCTTTATTTCACACAAATAGAGCTTTCTTTTGGTGGTATTTAATCACCGTTGGGTTTTTTATTTTTTGCGCTATAAATGAAAAAAAGACCAAACATTCAGTAAAATGTTTTTTATTTTTCTTAGTTTCTGTTATAAAAATTAGCAAATTAGTAATTTCTCATTCTACTTTAAAAAAAAAAAAATTAGTAATTTCTCTTCATAAATTTTGGCCAAAATCTATACTGCTACATATCTTTGGTTAACCACTTAAGCCCCGGACCAATTTGCAGCCAAAGGACCAGGCCCCTTTTTGCGATTCAGCACTGCGCCGCGTAACTGACAATTGTGCAGTCGTGCGACGTGGCTCCCAAACAAAATTGGCGTCCTTTTTTTCCCACAAATAGAGCTTTCTTTTGGTGGTATTTGATCGCCCCTGCGGTTTTTATTTTTTGCGCTATAAACAAAAATAGAGTGACAATTTTGAAAAAAAATAATATTTTTTTACTTTTTGCTATAATAAATATCCCCAAAAATATATAAAAACTTTTTTTTTTTCCTCAGTTTAGGCCGATACGTATTCTTCTACATATTTTTGTTAAAAAAAAAAAAAAAAAATCGCAATTAGCGATTATTGATTGGTTTGCGCAAAAGTTATAGCGTTTACAAAATTGGGGATAGCTTTATAGCATTTTTATTATTTTTTTTTTTTTTACTAGTAATGGCGGCAATCAGCGATTTTTATTGTGACTGCGACATTATGGCGGACACATCGGACATTTTTGACACATTTTTGGGACCATTGTCATTTATACAGAAATCAGTGCTATTTAAATGCACTGATTCCTATGTAAATGACACTGGCAGTGAAGGAGTTAAACACTAGGGGGCGGGGAGTCTGTCTGTGTCACTGATCAGCTTTCCCGATGACAGGGAACAGCCGATCAGCGACAGGCAGTGTAGGAAGCACGGGGAGAGGCTTGTTTACACAGACCTCTCCCCGTTCTTCAGCTCTGTGACCCGATCGCGGGACACCAGCGGCGATCGGGTCCGCTGGTCCCGGAGCTCAGGACGGGGTCGCGCGACGTGCCCAGCCGTGCCATTCTGCCGACGTATATCGGCGTGAGGTGGTCCTTAAGCGGTTAAAATAACCCAAATCGGTGTATATTATTTGGTCTTTGTGTAAGTTAGAGGGCTTTCACACCAAGCCACCCAACGCGCCGGCAGCGGGGAGCAGCGGTATACACGCCGCTCCAAAGAAGCTGCTGGCAGGACTTTTCCTGATGTCCTGCCAGCGCACTGTTGCAGTGTGAAAGCTCTCCTGCTTTCACACTGGAGACAATGGTGCAGCTGTTTGAGGGCAGATTGCAGTCGCTATTTTTAACGCTATAGCGCCTGCAAAACGCCCTCGTGTCAAAGGGGTCTTATAGAGTCTACAAGCTATGGTGCCCATGACTGAAAATTGATGACACCTGATGTACTGACGGCCTATCTCATTTCTTGAGACAGTAAAAAAAAAAAAAAAACACAAAGTACAATTAACCCCCAAATGACCGCTTTTTGGAAAGTAGACATTCCAAAATATTTACTAAGAGGCATGGTGAGTTTTTTGAAGTTGTCATTTTTTCTCACAATTCTTTGCAAAATGGAGATTTTTTTTTCTTATTCACAAAATTGTGAAATTAACAGGTTATTTCTCACACACAGCCTATGCATACCACAAATTAGACCCCAAAACACATTCTGCTACTCCTCCTGAGTATGGCAATACCATATGTGTGAGACTTACACAGCGTGGCCACATACAGAGGCCCAACATGCAGAGAGCACCATCAGGTGTTCTAGGGGCCATACATTTCAAATCTAATTTGACTACCTATTACACTTTTGTGAGGCACTGTAGTGGCATGGATGTGGCATGGATGATAACTGATGTGGCATGGATGAGCATGAATGAGGCATAAATGAGCCGTGGATGGGGGTGGCTGAGCCGCGGATGGGGATGGCTGAACATGAATGGGGGTGCCTGAGTATAGAAGAATGCGCTGATGCACTCGATCTCTCCCCTCTCACTGTATCGATCGGTACTGAGAGGGGAAAAGCTAAGCCAGGCATGCGCCAGCTTGTTTACAACTGATCACTCTGTCATTTGAGGAAGCGATCGCATGGTAAGCCCTTTATTGTGATCCGCCGGGTCCTCTGGACCCGGATATTCCCAGGGGTGCGCGGGAGCAAGATTCTGGGAGGACGTCATAGTACGCCCTCCCAGAGTTATCCGACCGTGCTGCAGCAATTTTTTGGCTATGACCCTGTCGGCAACTAGTAAAAAATATATTTCCTGACAGACTCCATGGCAGCAACGTGTGGGTTTAGCCCCGCCTCCATTACCCTATAGGACACTACTCCCATAAATCTTTGCTCCCTGCCCACGGCCGTGTTCTTTTTTTGTCCTCCTCCGAAGGACCTAGTTGGTGGTCTTTCTACCTGAAGATAAGTTTCCCCACGATCCTGATTGGCCGATCTGCGACTCTGGATGGGAAAGTCGCATGGCTCCGCTAAGCCCTAGCTATTAGCAGGGTATGGAGTGGGCAGTGGAAGAGGCGCAAGGAAGAAGCCTTTATTCTAGCCACTGGCAGGCAGGCTGCGCACTGGTCAGACAGCCAGCTACTAGCAGGTGACCCGTTTTTGCCCTGGAGAAGTCCGGTCTTACCTTCGGCCTGGTCGATCGTGGAGGAGTGGTGAGAGTATCGATTTTTCTTTTCATGGCAGCAGTGTTTGTTATTACCTCCTGTGCGGTTCCTGTAGCTGTTGTTTGTTTGAAGCATGTGTGTTTGTTTTTTCTCAGGCATGGCGGCTGGCTCTTCCTGCGTTCCAGCCGCCGTATCACTTCCGCTTTCGTTTTTCGGGCGTTCTGCGCATGCGCGAGCGCGGTACGAGAGCGAGGCTTGGTTCGCGCATGCGCGATATCGGCGATTTGCCGCTATTCGCGCATGCGCATTGGGACGGCAGTGACGTCACAGGGGCGCGCTATTTAAACTAGGGAAATAGCCTGCAAGCTTTGGGAATGATTGCAGGTTACTCCAGTGTCTTCCCCAGGCTCCTGTGTTTGCAGCTACTGGTAAGTGGCTTTTCTGGGACAGGTCAGAGGAATCTTCCTGTCCCTTGCATTGATCTCTTGTCATTCTCAGTTCAGATGGACTTAGCTGAGGACATGGATTCACCACTGCCTGTCTGTGGCCAGCCCTCTCAAAAAAGGTATTGGGAATATGTCTTTTCCTGATGGTCTGGTAATTAGGGAAAGGTGTGTGCCTGATTGCTTATCTATTGCCTGATGTTTTGTTTTGTGTGTGGTCTTTGTCTTTTGTTTTTTCCTCAGCCCTTCTAGATCAGATACACGTCGCAGCTCTCATAGAGGAAGCGACTCCTCCAAGTCGCAAAACCGGCAATCCTCTTCCAAATCAAAACATGGTGGTTCCTCCTCTAAATCAGGACACCGTAGTGATGAGCGCTCTCACTCCAGTCGCTCTACTAATTCCTGCTGGGGATGCAGAAGTCAAGCTCCTCCAGGAAGATCCTTATGCGACCTTTGTTTTTCCAAGGCCTCCAAAGAAAGAGGAGATACGGATCAACATCTTAAATCCCTGGTGGAAAGGGTTGTGAAGGAGTCGCTCAGGAACATGGATGATCATTCCCATCCACCTCCAGCGGAGCAGTCTTGTTCTCCAGTAAGGGAGACCCAGTTGCAAGATACCTGGGAGTCCTCGGTTCAGAGCCACCCTTCGGTTGCCATATCCGACAGTGACTCAGAGGAAGATAGCCCTCCTGTGGGCTTTGATTTTGCTCTGCTCCCACCCTTGGTTAAGGCTGTCAGAGAAACGCTTAATTGGGAAGACCCAGTAGAAGCTGCTCCCAAGCAGAGGAAATTCTTTAAACAATTAAAGAAAGAGCGTGTTAATTTTCCTTTTATTTCAGAGCTTGGCGAAATCGTCACGGACGAATGGGGCAAGGTGGAGAAGAAAAATTCCATGCTTTCCAAAATCGCAAAACTCTATCCCTTCAAGGAGGAAGAAGTGAAGCACTTGGAGTCTGCTCCCTTGATAGATGCAGCAGTCATGAGGTTGGTGAAGCATGTGACTCTCCCTTTAGAGGACACAGTGTCCTTCAAAGACGTGTTAGACCGTCGAATTGATGCAGACCTGAAGAGGGTGTACCTAACAGCAGGCATGGCCTGTAAGCCAGCTCTTGCCCTAGCCGCTTTGTCTAAAGCGATGGAAGTGTGGACTGACAGTGTAGATGAGACACTGAGAGGCATCTCGGATGATACGGCTAGATGCTCGCCTATTCAAGAATTGAGGCTTGCATCGGCTTTTCTTGGGGAAGCCTCTATTGACATCATACGCCTTACGGCTCGGATAATGCTTTCGTCTGTCACTGCCAAACGGGCGCTGTGGCTCCGCCCCTGGTTAGCCGACCCAGCCTCAAAACAAGTCTGGTGTCGTATCCCCTTTGAAGGGTCCTCCCTGTTCGGGAACAAGTTGGACGAGGCGATTACCCGGGCCACTGGTGGGAAGTCGGGGTTCCTTCCCCAAGATCGTCGACCCCAAGGTCAAAGAAGATCTTTCCCAAAAAGGCAGTACCAGGAAAGAGCTAGGGAAGCTCGCAGTTACAGACCTGGCCGGGAATTTTCCAGATCCTGGAAGTCAAGACAATCGTCTTTTAAGAAGACAGCGAAAAGTGATTCCAAAGGAGAGAGGGAGCCGACCAAATCCTTTTGAGGTTGGGCCCGCTCAGACAGGTCAGGTGGGGGCTCGGCTTTTCCACTTTCGTCATGTCTGGGCGGCTTCGATCCAAGACTTTTGGACCCTCAATACGGTCTCCTCAGGTCATGCTTGGACCTTCAGGGAAGCCCCCAGGCTCAGGTGGGTCCCTACTTCCCTTCCGACTACAGAAGAAAAAAGACAAAGCCTTCTGACTTACATAAAATCTTTATTGGTTCAAGGCGCTGTTATCCATGTCCCGGCCGACCAGCGAGGCAGGGGGATCTACTCTCCCCTCTTTTTGGTCCAGAAAAAAAGCAGGGCCTGGAGGCCGGTCATAGACCTGACCCATCTAAACACCTTCATAGAAAAGGAAAGGTTCAAAATGGAAACACTGTCCACAATTCAACATTCCGTCCAACCAGGAGATTGGATGATCTCCATAGATCTCAAAGACGCCTATTTTCACGTTCCCATTGCCGAAAACTATCAACAATTCCTTCGCTTTTCAGTAGGCAAGCTCCATTTTCAATTCACGTGCCTTCCCTTCGGGCTATCAACTTCTCCGCGTGTGTTTTCAAAAACTCTGTTGGCAGTGGTAGCTCTTCTGAGAACCAGGGGAATTCGTCTACATCACTATTTAGACGATCTTCTACTATTGGCACAAGACAGAGAACAGCTTCTAATGCACAGACGGCAAGTTATCTCCACTCTACAGGAGTTCGGGTGGATACTGAATCTGGAGAAGAGCCAACTGACCCCATCACAAACCCTACTATTTTTAGGGGCTCTGTTCGACACAGTCAGGGGCACTATCTCACTACCAGAGGAAAAGATCTCAGTGGTAAGGGACAGAATCCGTCCAGCTCTTACGGCTTCCTACCTTCATGCTCTCCAGTGCCTGAGAATTATAGGCACCATGGTTTCAACAATCCCGATGGTGAGATGGGCACAGTGGAGGATGAGGCCTTTTCAGAAGGGCTTCCTTCAGCAATGGACAGGCAACAAAGCCCAGACGATTCGGATTACTTCATCCATGAAGAACTCCCTTCTTTGGTGGCTACAACGGGAGAACCTGTGCAACTGCCATTCCATCCGTCCCATCCCATGGGTAACTATAACCTCAGATGCCAGCAACAGGGGATGGGGGGCCCACTGCCTGGCGGAAGTCGCCCAGGGCACTTGGGATCCTCCCTCCAGAAGGACAGTGTCAAACGTCCTGGAATTGAGGGCGGCCTTCCAGGCCCTTCTGGGTTTTCGTCACCTGATCCCAGGGGCCTCGGTCCAACTCAGACTGGACAATACCACAGCAGTGGCATACATCAGAAGGCAAGGGGGCACCCGAAGTTTTTCCCTTCTCCAAGAAGTGGAACCGATCATGTCTTGGGCTCAGAAGAACCTGAAGGATCTGACAGCGACTTATGTGCCAGGAATTCAGAACGTCCAGGCAGACTTCCTCTCCCGAATATCTCTAGACAACAACGAGTGGTCTCTCCACGAGGAGGTATTCGATTGGATTCTAACACTGGGGATCTGCCCAGAGGTCGACCTGTTTGCCTCCCCATGCAACAAGAAAATAGTAAAGTACTATTCAAGGTACAGAGATCCGCAAGCCTACGGAGTAGATGCCCTGACGGAGAAATGGTGGTTCCTCAAGGCGTATGCCTTTCCTCCAATTCCGATCATCCTACAGTTCCTGAAGAGACTCAGGTCGGAAACAGCGGAGGTAATTGCAGTAATTCCCTACTGGCCCAACAGGCCTTGGTTTCCGCTTCTGACACTCCTCAGTGTCAAGGATCCGGTTCCGTTACCATCCAGACCAGACCTCTTGCCCCAAGGTTCGAGGTTACATCCCTGTCCGGATCACCTGCACCTAAAGGCCTGGTTTTTGAGAGGGGAAGGTTGGAAGCGTCAGGCTGTCCATTAGAGGTTATTCCCACTCTCCTTAGTGCAAGAAGAGGTAGTACCAATCGGGTGTACGAAAGGATCTGGGCGAAGTTTACCAGTCACATGGCTTCCAGGTCTAGTTCCTGCAATACATTGGCAGTTCAGGATGTGTTGAGCTTCCTTCAAACAGGATTGGATATCTCACTTTCTGTTAGTTCCCTGCGTGTCCAAGTTTCTGCTATCTCAGCATTTTCTGGAGTCACGTGGGCCAATCATCCTTTGGTTCAACAGTTTTTCAAAGGTGCAGTCAGGCTTAGGCCGCAGAAGAAACCCAGGTTTCCAAAATGGGACCTTCCTCTGGTGTTGGATTTCTTTACTCAACTCAACAAATCACTTTCAGTTAAGGAACTAACACTTAAAACCTCTTTTCTGGTGGCCATAACATCGGCGAAGAGAATTTCAGAGATTCAGTCGCTAGGCTCCAAGGAACCTTTCCTCACCTTCTTCCCGGATAGAGTGGTCCTCATTCCAATGCTGGGATCAAATCCCAAAGTATCCACTGTTTTCCATGAAAACCAGGAGATCACTCTACCTACCTTCATGTCTGATGGAAGTTCGGATCCACATCCTCTTGACATGGGTGCTACACTAAAGGAATATCTGGATGTTACAGCTTCATTTCGTCAGACTGACTCCCTCTTCGTTCTGTTTCATGGAAAGAATAAGGGCTCTAAAGCTTCTGTTAGATCCATTGCTGCGTGGGTGGTCCAAGCCATCCAGTGGGCTTACAGAGAGAAGGGCTTGGCTCCTCCTGAGGCGGTGACGGCACATTCCACCAGGAGTCTTTCCACATCATGGGCGGCCTCGCGTCACGTGGCGCCGGAAGTAATCTGCAGGGCAGCGTCTTGGTCTTCAATACATACGTTTATGACCCATTACTGTGTTGAACCTGCATCCTTAACTTCTGTTAAATTTGGTTTAAAAGTCCTGTCGGTTGACAGCGTTAAATAAATCTTTTCTGTTCAGCATTTTGCCCACCCAAGTGTGTTTATTGGGCGAGTTATTTCCCACACGTTGCTGCCATGGAGTCTGTCAGGAAAATGGAAAATTCCTATCAAAATACTTACCGTAATTTTCCTTTCCTGATGGACTCCATGGCAGCAGGAGTTCCCTCCCAAATGGCTGGAGTAGTACTAGTTATCGAACACGGCCGTGGGCAGGGAGCAAAGATTTATGGGAGTAGTGTCCTATAGGGTAATGGAGGCGGGGCTAAACCCACACGTTGCTGCCATGGAGTCCATCAGGAAAGGAAAATTACGGTAAGTATTTTGATAGGAATTTTCCATTTTTTCTGGGGTGGAATATGGCTGGGAAATAAATAAATTTTTTTTTGAGTAGGAATACATATTTGAAAAGACTTTCAAAATCAGAGTTTAGTGTCACTTTTAAAGCCCCGTACACACGGACCGAATGTCAGAAGACATCAGCCAGTTAACAAAAACAAAAAACAAACACAGACCGACATTCGGCCTGTCGGTATGCCACCCTGTCCAACCGAAGCTGGCCATTTGGTCAGCTTCTGTCAGACGATCATGCTGGAAAACAAGGAGCCAACCGACTCTCGATCAGCTGCTTTGCGCCAATGGGGCAGATCGCCGATTGGAGTGTTCTGGCGGGGGGGGGGGGGGGGCATCCCCCTGTCAGAACACACACAACAGCTCAGTGGGGGGAGATCGCTATACTAACTTTGCATAGTTAGTACAGCAGCTCTGACCGGAGCTGAGATTTTATTTATTTTTTCGTTTTAACCCACTGGGTTGATTGAAAAAAAAACAACTCAGTGTGTACCAGGCTTACCGAAAAAAACTGACAGCTTTTTTTTTGGTCATGCCCCTTTGACAGAAGTTGGCTTCCATCGGACCGGCTGCAGTACACACGGGTCAAATCCCCCCGACATTCGGCCTGTGTGTACTAAGCTTCAGAGTCCCCTTCCCATCCAAGTATGAAATGATTTGGCTACAACACAAACATTAATACAATCATTGCATTTCTTTATTCAGAATTATTTTTTAACAGTTGAGAGTCTATTGTTGTTCTCTCCAAGTTAATAAGATACTTAATTTATAGTAAAAAATAAATAAAAAAAACAAACACACACACACACACACACACACACACACACACACACACACACACACACACACACACACACACACACACACACACACACACACACACACACACACACACACACACGTCTGTTAGATTACAGAGAGCACTGGGCCGGGTGGTCAAACTCTGGTACCCAAATAGTCATATTAAGACAATCTGCTCAACAGTTACAATGATAGTGGAAGGAAGACCATGAAAATGTGAGTTTAGTATAACAGGCCAAATTCATGAAGCTTTACACAAGGATAAGAAACTTTATTTTGCCCCATTTTTCAATCACCTTTTTTTTTTTTTTTAATTAGGTTCCTTATACTGATATTAACGTTTTGAAAGCTGAGCCTCATAACTGGCTGAATATGACTTCAGTGGGGATTTCCAGACACAAGTGACATCACGAGCCTCATATCTCAATGATGTTACACGTCTCCAGATCCTGATGTTTGGCCAACAATGACCTCACAGGGCTGAAACTGGTGACACATTTGTCTAAAGAACATTTTGAAACTCGGATTTAGTGCAAAAGAGTCTGAATTCACATTATTCCAGTCAGAAAAGGTTGATACAAAAATGTTTAATAATGGAGATGCTACTGTTCATACATTGTGTGGTGTCCAGTGTGGGAAGGCGTCTCGATCAAAGACGGGTATTCCCCAAGAATAAAGTCCAAAACATAAAACGCCAGCATGCTGATAAAGTTTATCCCCAGTCCAGCTTTCATCTAAAAAAGAAAATAAGGAAACAAAGATAAAGTATTAAAGCAAAGCCAATGTACACCGAGTTCAAATACAATTTGTAATCGGAGTCTTCAAGTGAGAAATGCGATATTCCTAAGAACCAAGGCCTGAGGTGTGCCATGGCCTGACTGGTCGGTATGCCTGAAAAGAGGGCATACCCTTGATGTAAGAATGAGAAGTACTATGAGTATGAAAAGCTGGGGGAATGGGAGGGTGGGAACCCAGAACGCCGACGACCCAGGCCCTAGAAGAGGAGGAGGCTTAAATAGTCTCTCCGACTCCTCCCACAAATACAGGCTGGCCCTTCGGCCAGCCTTACCACTTGTAATCGGAGTCTTCAAGTGAGAAATGCGATATTCCTAAGAACCAAGGCCTGAGGTGTGCCATGGCCTGACTGGTCGGTATGCCTGAAAAGAGGGCAAAAAGACACAAGATTTAGGTGAAGAAGGGAAGGTAATGATCCAACACGTAGACTAACGTGCGCCCGGATGGCAACAGTGAGTAACCGGTAAGTATCCGTTGTGACAGAAGAACCCACTGACTCCTGACTTGGTGATGAAAAGGAACCCCCTGAAGAACCTGCGAAGCTACGCAGAACCCACCTGAACGTCCTGTGAAGGATGGACTGAGTCTGATGCCCCAAGACAACCCAGACATGCGAATTAACTGCTTGTGCATGAGAGAATACGTAGGGAAAAGGAAGCAAGGCTGGCCCGAGGAACCCCTGCAAAATGATGGCCGAGAAGCATGGACACCAGCGAAGTAGCTCAGTGAAATGCCCCCCCCCAACCCCTGGCCTACCCCTACTATGGTATGAGGATGTGAGAAAGAGAGGGCAAAAATACCCCTGACAGGAGTGCAAACCTGGATGCCTGATGGATGTGATGGGGTAGGCGCTATGGCAATGAGCATCGCCAACATGGAGCAACCATGCCAGACACAAAACACTGGTCCTACCTGATACGAACACGTTGAGCTGCAGCCAAGACGGCCCAACCTGAGAACACAACCTGGAGAAATGACAGACAACCAGACATGAGAACAACAACACCCCTCTGTGCCTACCTACGAATGAGAAACGTGAGCAGAAATGTCGAGACCACTGTGCGTGATGAAACTGACGATGGACCCCCCTCCTCGTGTGAGTGGTGTATGAGCCCGAGTAACCTGCAGCGCAGAGACAGGTAATTGACTAAAGAACTCAGGGCTGGTGTACCCACGGACCGTGGTGGGTAGTCGTATGAGTGTGGTGAATGAACATGCATCGTATGACGTGTGGTATACGGGCGAGAAGATTGAGGACAACAATCAATTTATCAAACGAAACCTCAGCCCGTATGGATCTGTAGACGTGACAGATCCGGACGTGTGAGCCCTAACTAACTGACCCCGATACAACATGGACACAGATACGATGAGACATGACAACCAACAAACAAAACAGCTACCGGAGTATGCCCAGGGTGAACCACGCCCCTCTGAGAAACGCAGAGGCTGAGAAACACTGAGGCTGAAACACAATGACAGAAATGCCAGGGCGGCAATGAAATGACGGAAATGAAATGACGGAAATGAAATGACGGAAATGGTGAGGCAGAAACGTGATGACAGAACTGCTGCTGAGGCAAGCGTGGTGACAGAAATGCTGAGGCAGAAACGTGGTGACAAATGCTTGAGGCAGAAACGTGATGACAGCAACGCTATGACAGAACGCTGAAGCTGAATGTTGAGGCAGAAACGCAATGACAAGAATCCAGGGGCAGAGACGCAATGACATGAATCCAGGGGCAGAACGAAATGACCTGAATCCAGGGGCAGAACGAAATGACCTGAATCCAGGGGCAGAAACGCAATGACCTGAATCCAGGGGCAGAAACGCAATGACATGAATCCAGGGGCAGAAACGCAATGACATGAATCCAGGGGCAGAAACGCAATGACACGAATCCAGGGGCAGAAACGCAATGACACGAATCCAGGGTCAGAAACGCAATGACACGAATCCAGGGGCAGAAACGCAATGACATGAATCCAGGGGCAGAAACGCAATGACATGAATCCAGGGGCAGAAACGCAATGACATGAATCCAGGGGCAGAAACGCAATGACATGAATCCAGGGGCAGAAACGCAATGACATGAATCCAGGGGCAGAAACGCAATGACATGAATCCAGGGGCAGAAACGCAATGACATGAATCCAGGGGCAGAAACGCAATGACATGAATCCAGGGGCAGACACGCAATGACATGAATCCCGAGGCAGAAACGCAATGACATGAATCCAGGGGCAGAAACGCAATGGCATGAATCCCGAGGCAGAAACGCAATGACATGAATCCCGAGGCAGAAACGCAATGACATGAATCCAGGGGCAGAAACGCAATGACATGAATCCAGGGGCAGAAACGCAATGACAGAATCCTGGGCAAAGCTATGACAGAACGTTGAGGCAGAAATGTAATGACAGAAGCGCTGAGGCAGAAATGCCATGACAGAAAACCTGGGGCAGGGACGCGATGACAAAAGCTGAGACTGAAATGCAATGACAGCAATCCTGGGGCAGACTGCTATGACAGCAATCCTGGGGCAGACTGCTATGACAGAAATCTGATGCAGAAATGCCATGACAAACGCAAATGACAGAAAAAATACGCTGAGACTGAACACTGAGGCAGAGATGAAATGACAGAAATCCAGGGGCAGAAACGCAATGACAGAAATCCAGGGGCAGAAACGCAATGACAGAAATCCAGGGGCAGAAACGCAATGACAGAAATCCAGGGGCAGAAACGCAATGACAGAAATCCAGGGGCAGAAACGCAATGACAGAAATCCAGGGGCAGAAACGCAATGACAGAAATCCAGGGGCAGAAACGCAATGACAGAAATCCAGGGGCAGAAACGCAATGACAGAAATCCAGGGGCAGAAACGCAATGACAGAAATCCAGGGGCAGAAACGCAATGACAGAAATCCAGGGGCAGAAACGCAATGACAGAAATCCAGGGGCAGAAACGCAATGACAGAAATCCAGGGGCAGAAACGCAATGACAGAAATCCAGGGGCAGAAACGCAATGACAGCAATCCATGGGGCAGAAACGCAATGACAGCAATCCATGGGGCAGAAACGCAATGACAGCAATCCATGGGGCAGAAACGAAATGACAGCAATCCAGGGGCAGAACCGAAATGACAGCAATCCAGGGGCAGAACCGAAATGACAGCAATCGCAGGGGCAGGAACGAAATGACAGCAATCGCAGGGGCAGGAACGAAATGACAGCAATCGCAGGGGCAGGAACGAAATGACAGCAATCGCAGGGGCAGGAACGAAATGACAGAAGATGCAGGGGCAGAACGCAATGACAGAAAAATGCAGGGGCAGAACGTAATGACAGGAATCCAGGAGCGGAACGCAATGACAGGAATCCAGGAGCGGACCGCAATGACAGAAATGACGGGCAGAAAACGCTATGACAGAAATGACGGGCAGAAAAAACGCTATGACAGAAATGACGGGCAGAAACCGCTATGACAGAAATGACGGGCAGAAACCGCTATGACAGAAATGACGGGCAGAAACCGCTATGACAGAAATGACGGGCAGAAACCGCTATGACAGAAATGACGGGCAGAAACCGCTATGACAGAAATGACGGGCAGAAAACCGCTATGACAGAAATGACGGGCAGAAAACGCTATGACAGAAATGACGGGCAGAAAACGCTATGACAGAAATGACGGGCAGAAAACGCTATGACAGAAATGACGGGCAGAAACGCTATGACAGAAATGACGGGCAGAAACGCTATGACAGAAATGACGGGCAGAAAACGCTGTGACAGAAATGACGTGCAGAAACGCTATGACAGAAATGACGGGCAGAAACGCTATGACAGAAATGACGGGCAGAAAACGCTATGACAGAAAATGGCGGGCAGAAACGCTATGACAGAAAATGGCGGGCAGAAACGCTATGACAGAAAATGGCGGGCAGAAACGCTATGACAGAAAATGGCGGGCAGAAACGCTATGACAGAAATGCTGGGCAGAAAACGCTATGACAGAAATGCTGGGCAGAAAACGCTATGACAGAAGGATATGTATGTTTAGAAAGTATCTTTGACACATGCTGCAGTGAAGTGCACTTTCGACAGGCTGCCTCCAGGGAAAAAACGAAACTTCAGATGTTGCGGCAAATGACAGAAAATACGGTGACACCGCACCAAGCAGATATGTACATGGGGAAAGTGTAAGGGGAGAGTAGTCGGCTGAACACTCCCCCCCAGCACCAGGCAGACATGTCCCTTGTGTACCTGCAATGGGGAGAGGAGAGGAGTCGGCAAGCGGCCGAACACCCTCCCCCCCAGGCAGACATGTCCCTCGTGTAACTGAAATAAGGAGAGTAGTCGGCGGCGGCCGAATCCCCCGCACCAGGCAAGCAGGCGGGTGACACAACCAAAACAGCATGGAAGGAAGGACGCCCCCCTCCCCCTCCCGCGTGAGCGCCGGGAGGGCGCGCGGCTGCACGCCGTGGGGAGAGTGGCGGGAGGAGGATGGAAGGGAGGACAGAGTGCGCGCCGGGAGAAGCGCCGGGAGAAGCGGGCGGCACGCTGCCGCCAGAGCTGAAGGGAAAGTGTGTCATGAGGACAGATACCCCCCGCTTCCCCTCGGCATGACCGCCGGGAGAAGCGGGCGGGCGGCACGCTGCTGACCAGAGCTGAGGGGAGAGTGGAACATAGGACAGACGCTCCCCCTCGGCATGAGCGCCGGGAGAAGCGGGCAGACAAGTGGGTGGTGGAGGATGGATGCTGTCTCTCCCAGCTCTGGGAGAATTGGCGGCTGCCCTCCACGCAGCTGAAACATGGCGCTGCAAGGGATGATTAGCAGGACGGCGCCCACAAAGCTGGTGGATGACAGGGGGGGGGGGGAATAAAAAGAAGAGGTGTGTGTGTGTGTCTCTGTGTGTGTGTGTGCTGTGTGTGTGTGTGTGTGTGTGTGTGTGTAGTTATTTGAATGTTGGTGTCCTTTGTGCATTTCTTCCAGATCTGTGCCGTAATCCAGCCTGCAACAACTGCTGCACTTTTCCCTGTTCCTATAATAAAAACCAGTCAGTGCTGCTCTCCCCTCATTCAGGGTGACTGGCCTGGTGTCTGCCCCCCTGTAGTTTCTTGCAGGTTTTCCGTCAGATTAGGCGACTTGTCAGAATTGGTAACGGAAGTGACGTTTCGTCGCCATCTTGCTACACCCCACACTCGTCCACAGTAAGGATACACTGACAAGGGGGAAAGCGGACATCTTTTTACACCCACTGGAGTTTTGCATTTTACACATATTTTTAACAATAAAGTGAGTTTATATAGTGAAATACAGTACTTAGAACTCCGTCTGACTGGCAAGATGTTGAGTTTTAAAAAGCAGCGAAATTCTGTCAGATTAGAAAACCTGTGAGATGAGCAGGCTTGCCGCTGCTTTTAAAATTCAACATCTAAACAGTAAGATGGAATTCTAAGTACTGTATTTTACTATATAAGCTCAGTTTACTGTTAAAAAATAAGTGTAAAATGCAAAACTCTGGTGGGTGTAACAAGATGTCCGCTTGCCCCTTCTCAGTGTATACTTACTGTGGACGAGTGTGGGGTGTAGCAAGATGGCAGCGACAGAACGTCACTTCCGTGACCAATTCTGACAGATCACAGGCAGCCTGTAGTTTAAAGTGATTCTAAAAGGCAGAAGGTTTTTCAAGGCTGTCCAGGGACACTGCTTCCTCATTGGCTGAGACAACAGCGGGCACCATTGGCTTTTGCTGCTATCAAAGTCAGTCAGCCAATGAGGAGAGAGAGGGGACAAGGCCAAAAAAAATAGCCCTTAATATCACTTTAAGTCCACCTTTGGGAACATGTTCCTCACGTTTTTAGGGTGGAACATGTAACATGCTCCCAATGCTGCAGCCACTGCCCGATTCCCCCCTCCCTGTGACAGCAGTATGGGGAGAAGTTCCCTGTACTGGTGGTCAGTTTTTCAAATTAGCGCGGCCATGCGGGGCTCTGCCCACACAGCTGCATCATTTATTCTTAAAGTTCTGTGAATGAACGACAAGTACCGACATTCTTTGCGGATGTCGGCTTGTAATTCTCAATGAACAGCCTTGGCGCTGTGGCGGTCTCTAGGTAGTTCATTGATTCTACCTCTCAGTGTATCTGCATTGCCCATACGGGATGTACGGGCACACAAATGCACTGACAGGTCTGCAGGAGACCTGCATAGAAACAGCAATCTGCTGATCGCTAGTGCAATGGTTTAGAGGCTTTTTTTTTAAATGCACTTTTACCTGCAAACATTTTTTTTTTATAAAGTGAACTTATTTTAACCATTTCCAGCCCAGGTCTATATGGCATTCCTCTCCTACATGTAAAAATCATATATTTTTTTGCTATAAAACTACTCAGAACCCCCTAACATATTTTTTAGCAGACACCCTAGGGAATAAAATGGCGGTCAGTGCGACTTTTTATGTCACACGGTATTTGTGCAGCAATTTTTCAAAATTTTTTGGGGAAAAAAAACAGTTTCTTGAATAAAAACAAAAACAAACAAACAAACACGCACGCACTAATGTTAGCCCAATTTTTTTGTATTCTTCTGTGTGCGAGCACGCGGGGACGGGGTGCTCTTTTTTTTAATCACTTTTATTCCCATTACAAGGAATGTAAACATACCTTTTAATAGGAATAGTGCATGACAGGTCCTCGTTAGAGAGAAATGTGGAGACTATAAGACCCCAAATCTCTCCTCTAGGCTGGAAAGCCTGAGATTAAAAACAAAAACAAACAAACACACACAATCTCAGCCTTTCCCGCTAAAAAACACAGTGTTTACATTTGCCGAGGCCCGAAGTGACATGTTAACGTTGTGCCCGGACTCCGAAGGTCATAGAGATGGCCGGGGACCATCTGGCCCTTGGTCAGCTCTATGGTAAACGGCCCCTCCTGCTGATTGTACAGCCGCTATGATTGTTTTTACTGTGCAGGGAATCACTGGCAGAAAAATAAAATGTATCTGTATGATGCCTGCAGCTGCACTCATCATTCAGATATCTCTACTCAAAGTCCAGGACATCACATGACGGTCTTGTGTGGGAAGTGGTTAACCACCTCAATACAGGGCATTTTCACCCCCTTCCTGACCAGGCCATTTTTCAGCTTTCAGAGCTGTCACACTTTGAATGACAATTGCGCGGTCATACAACACTGTACCCAGATGAAATTGTTATCATTTTGTCCCCACAAATAGAGCTTTCTTTTGGTGGTATTTGATCACCTCTGCGGTTTTTATTTTTTGCGCTATAAAACAAAAGAAGAGGGACCAGTTTAAAAAAAAATAAAAAAAAAATAAAAATGATTTTTTACTTTTTGCTATAATAAATATCCCCTGGAGGGCCGGGAAGGGGAGGACATCATATGACGCCCTCCCACCACGAGAGCTGCGCCGCCTGGCCGTCAATTGACAGCCGGCGGTCGCTGAGCAGTTAAGGACAGCTGGGCTACTTTTACAAGGTAATATTGGAGGTTTGCAAAGACCTTTGGTGCACACAAAGCGGCTATTAAGGAACATATTAAAAAAAAATTCTATGCCACAAGTCCAACTTTAAAAAGAGAAGTACACAGACTCTGGCCGAATCTTCTGATTTCTTCAAAGCTGAATATTTAAAAAGGTGAAGTACAGCCAAAGCTCGTTTGGCTGTACTTCTCCTGTGGATCACAGGAGTTCAGTTCGTTCTGCACTCCTGTAACCCGTTTTTAGCAGTGGGCTGAAGTCCGCTGTCAGCTGACGTCACAGAACCGGTCCAGGCAAGATCGCGACACTGGAGTCAGGATCCGCCCACAAACCTGGACCGACACCCAGCTTAGCCTCTCAGCGAGCCACTTAGAGCCTGAGCCGGCCGCTCCCTCTCGCTCCACAGCCCAACGCTCCAGTGAGTGGTGACTGATAGTCACCAGCTCTCTGCTCAGGGAGCTGTGAGAAAAGAGGGATCTGCAGTGTTAGATCGCTCAGTTCTCAGTGTTGAGCTGGCGGGGAACCGATGCAGCATCCACCTAGGTAAGTATAAATCTGCAAAAACCCCAAACCTCATACTTCTCTTTTAAATGCACATCACAGCCATCTGTAACAGCAACCATAGTTTGCCACTTAAAATGTTGGCAATGTATAGATAATATGTCATTATGTTATCCAGTGTTAGAAGTGCCATGCACTGTGTAAGCCACCTGAAAATACAATGGCATTTGAAGGACTGGCAGCAGGCAAAAGGAACGCACACGAGGCACTTTGATTTCTTTAGCCCTTATCCAAATAAAACAAAGATTAGTTTAATTTTAAATCTGAAATCTAGGCAGATATTAAAGACAAGTATGAATGCAGTTCTGTAATATATTAGTAAGTGTATTTTTAACATTTCAAGTAGTGTAAGGACGAAATCTGACCTGGTGTCAGCCTATTGCAGTTTCTGTACAGTAAGTATGGAGTGTGATAAGAATAAGCAGCACAAGTAGCCAATCAGATCATGTGCCAACAAGAATGCGGTTAGGAGGAGAAAGCAGCGTGAAAGATTAGCTCATCGCTGTGCTGCTTCTCTTTTCACTGTCCAATCACAGGGGGGTCCAGGGTGATCTGGGCTCAGAAGAAGTGGGTTGAATGATGCTGGACATCAAACTCAGGTCATCTTGTGGCAGAAAAGACGTACTACAGGGGAAATTCTCTGGATTGAAAGTGAATATTGTTACAAAAGCGGCTTCTTTTTTGGCTGAAGTTTTGCTGGAGTTCCACCCATTTAAAAGTCAGAAGCTACAAAAAGTGTAGCTGCTGACTTTTAATAATTAGACACTCACCTGTCCCACGGTCCAGCGATGTGGGCGCAGGAAGCCTCGCTCTTCTACCCCTCCATTCCACGGCGCCAGCATTCTAACTGTGGGCGCCCGGCTGTGGCTACACAGCTGGGCGCTCACTGCGCATGCGCAAGCCGTGCTGTGAATGGCCAGACAATCTTCTGGGACCTGTGATGTATCCCAGAAGATTGCAGGGAGGAGAGGTGATCTTCCTTCTGGTGCCATGGAGCCAGAAGAAGTGGGAGCTGGATGCCTGTAAAAACAGGGTACCCGCTCCTCCCCCCCCCAAAAAATGACATGCCAAATGTGGCATGTCAGGGGGTCACCAGCACTTAAAGCGGAAGTTCCCCTTTTGGGTGGAATTCCGCTTTAAGATAAAGAGGAGTTCCAGTGTGTAAAAAAAAAAAGAAAAAAAGGTCAGCAGCTACAAATACTATAGCTGCTGACTTTTACTATAAGGACACTTACCTGTCCAGGAATCCTGCAATGTTGGCACCCCAAGCGATTCGTCAATCGGCTGTGGATGTGGGTTCCGGTATCTGTAGTAAGGGAAACACAAAGGAAGCCTTGCGGCTTCACAGCCTGTTTGCTATTATGAAAGCTTTTTGAATGGTCCCGTCATCTTCTGGGACCTCTGTGTGTCCCAGAAGGCAGCGGGGGGGGGGGGACCGATGTGCGCCAATCTTACCAGGAAGTGGGAGTGTGTACCCGTCAAAACCAGGAACCCGCTCCCCCCTCCCTGCCAAAAAATGCCAAAATGTGGCAGTGGAGGGTGCGAACAGAACGGAGCTCCCCGTTTTGGGTGGAGCTCTGCTTTAAGATTATGTCGCTAATACAAATGTACCAAAACCTCAGCTGGGAGAATGTAGCGATAAAACCAAATCCCCAAAAAACATTTTATGACACCGAGACTGAATTTTTAGAAGTAAAATAACCATTAAAGACCGTGTCCTACATCCTCCTTATAATGAAATAGTAAAGTCAGTGTAAGCTGCACACCCACAATAATCTCCAGCATGCAAGCACAGTATAACAATTCTAACTCAAGGGTGTTGTGAGGGATCTAAAGGGGGAATACAGATACCCAGAAACTATTGTACAGTTCAACTAGCACCAGAACAAAGCTAATAGGGTATTAGTAATATTGAATATTACACAGCTAAATAAAATTGTGAATTACTGTAAAACCTGAATGGAACTTGCATGCAGTTTAGAATTTTGGACTTTGCTGGCTGCATGCTTGTTCCAGGCCAGTGACTAAGGAAGACGGTAATAAGGATGACAGTCTGTGCCAATGCCATGGATTCAAAATCACAGCCAGGCCAAACATTTAGAAAAAAAAAGGGAAAGATCAAAGCTGATATTTTCAAGATCCACCAGGTGGCAGCACATCACCAAAGTATTTCTGTGCCAATGCTAGGAGGAAGCCTGGGCTGGTTGCTATGACGTCTAATGGATAAACAATATTATTACTTTAGCACAGTTCACTAAAATTGTCTGTTTCATAATTTAATAAAAGCTTTTTCAGCCATACTTCTCTTGTGGGTAACAAGGGTGCACTTACTTTTGCACTCCTGTGACCCAGTCGGCTTATTTTGGGCTATTGCCCGCTGTCAGCAGACATGGCAGGGAAGATACAGGCTCTGGAAGGATCCCGACCATATTGTTGGGATCCTCCCAGCTTCCTGATTGACAGCTGACTCCGAATCTCAGCATACAGCTAAGAGCTGAAGCCAGCTGTGCCCACCCCTCCTCTCCGAGGAGCCGGAGAACTGAGCGATCAGCAGTCTTGTGATTGCAAGTTTTCTGTGTTAAAGAGGAGCTCCGGGCTACTGTGGAAAATAATTTAAAGTCAGCAGCTACAAATACTGGAACTGCAACTTTTAAACTAAGGAGACTTACCTGTCCAGGGATCCCGCGATGTCCTCTCCTGAGCCAAAACAGAACTTCTAAGTGCGGTATTAACCACTTCAGCTCCGGAAGGTTTACCCCCCTTCATGACCAGGACAATTTTTGCGGCACTGCGTTACTTTAGCTGACAATTGCGCGGTCGTGGGACGCTGTACCCAAACAAAATTGACGTCCTTTTTTCCCACAAATAAAGCTTTCTTTTGGTGGGATTTGATCACTTCTGCGGTTTTTATTTTTTGCACTATAAACAAAAAAAAAAGAATACCATTTTTACTTTCTGCTATAAAATATATAGAATAAAAAAAAGATGTAAAAAAACAAAAAAACAAAAACAAATGTTTTCATCAATTTAGTCCAATATGTATTCTGCTACATCCCAATAAGTGTATATTGATTGGCTTGTGCAAAGATTATAGCATCTACAAACTATGGGATATATATATATATATTTTATTTTTTACTAGTAAGGACGGCGATCAGTGATTTTTAGCGGGATTGCGATGGACAAATCTGACACTAAGGCCCCTTTCACAATTGCGCAGTCTGAAAGTCGTCCAGTTTTTGCCACAACTGTGTAATCTTGAAGTCGATGGACCTCAAGTCGGACCAAAGCAGTGCCGGGACTACTTTAAAGTCGCACAGATATAAATGGTACTCATTGGAAATCATGGGGTACGACTTGTCATGTGACTTTGCAGTCACAAGTCGCACAAGGGAAAGGGGGGCCTTAGGCGCACGCCCCAGACACAAAATCATGTGCAGGTATGTGATTTGTGTAGGAGGGTCGCCCCCCCCGGAGTAGATCTGCATGGAGCGCTCCATATCAGAGTAATACACAATTACTTCTCTCTCCTCCTTTCTTTATACACAGATTTCTCTTCTATCTCTATCACTACTGGCTGCATCCAGTGCAGATTTATGGACATCCCTGAGGACTGTGTGTGATCACCTATATACTGATCTACATACAGTCTACTTATATAATATCAGATGGAGGTCCCTCCCCTGTCACCTTTCTTCTCGGTGTCAGGAAAACCTGTCAGCAATGATTGATGCAGATATCAGAGGAAGGAGGCAGTAGACAGGAATGACACTTACTGCTCTGGAATGAGACAAGTACACACTATACAGGGATGTGCTTTCATCATACATTTCATTACAACCACTTTACCCCCCAAATAAGCGGTGATGGAAATGTCATTTATCCATCTCTACATTACATGTCTGTGGCAGGAGAAGGTGGGATTGGGGGGGGGGCAGATGACAGAACACGGAAGGGGGGGGGCAGATGACAGAACACGGAAGGGGGGGCACATGACAGAACACGGAAGGGGGGGGCACATGACAGAACGCCGGCCGGCTGTGGGTCCCAGTGACCCCAAATTTTGCACACAGGTAGCCAAGAGTCTCCCCTACAAGTGTGCAAAATTTGGAGGTCCTAGCTCAAAATTTGAAAAAACACTCCGCGCCAAGCTGGCCATGGGTTTCAAAGTTCCCACTGAATGCTCGTTTTGCGAAATTCGGTGACCCGGTAAAGGCCGGCTGGGGGTCCCAGTGACCCCAAATTTTGCACACCGGTTTCAACCAGCCTCCACTACAACTGTATAAAATTTCGAGGTCCCAGGACCAAATGCCCGAAATCCAGTTTTTGACCAAATCGCAACTTCAGGGACCAATTTCGGGCACTTCCCGTGGGCCCACGACCCCCAAATTTGGTGTGCTGGTAGTACTCCCGCGACACTGCACGCTCATGTAGTTTGGTGGCTCGCCGGAAACAGGAGCCCAAAGTGGGTCACTCGGATCGCCTCTGCACGCCAAGATGGCCAAAAATCTGGCCGCCTAAGCCCCCAACACCCCCCCCCCCCCTGTGTTTGTAACCCTTGAAATGCTGTGGAAGCTATATTGGGAGGGGGAACCAAATTCGATAGCATTATTAAGCTTGCTATCAAATTCCGTTTCCCCTGGACAGAAAAGGGTCTGGGGTAAGAAGAGTGAGGATGACTCATGCAAAGAGTAGAGCAGTCGGAGAAACAGATGTGCATTGTGGCTGCGTTTGCTAGCACAGTGGGGGCAATTGATGGCATAGGGAGGCTGGAATTGATGATCTTTTTGTAATGAATTTTTTAGTTTGTTTGTGCGCCCCCCCCCCCCCCCCCAAAAAAAAAAAAAAATGTCATCACCAACTGCCATTTTGAGGGGGTAATAATATATTAGATAAAATAATCGGAGGTGTAATAATAAATAAAATAATAGGAGGGGCAATAAAAAATAATATAAAAAAATAGGAAGAGATGATAATGATGATGTGTATACTGATAGATATTTAATAGGTAGTAGGAGTAATAATAATAATAATAATAGGGGCTGCCGGGAGAATTTCCAGTATCTAAAAATAATAGAAGGGATATCAATAAATATTAAATATTAGGAGGGGATAAAAATAATGAAGACGTAGGAGGGGTAAGAATAAATTAGACACAATAATATGAAGGGATAATAATGATGATGTGTTATCTATATATATATATATATATATATATATATATATATATATATATATATATATATATATATATATATATATATATATATATATATATATATATATATATATATATATATATATATATATATATATATATATATATAAATATATATATATATTTACTTCTTCCACATTATATATATATATATATATATATATATATATATATATGTGAAAGGAGTAATAATATTGTACTATATATATATATATATATATATATATATATATATATATATATATATATTTACTCCTTCCATATCTAAATACTCCTTCTATATATATAGTACAATATGATTACTCCTTCCACTATATATATATATATATATATATATATAAATAAATAAATATATATATATATATATATATATATAATAATATTGTAATATAAATAAATAAAAACAATAAATATATATATATATATATATGTGGAAGGAGTAATAATATTGTACTATATATATATATATATATATATATATATATATTTTTTTGGTTTTGTTATATTATTTATATTATATAATGTATATATATTGTATATATATATATATATATATATATATATATATATTATATATATATATATATATATATATATATATATATATATATATATATATAGTGGAAGGAGTAATCATATTGTACTATATATATAGAAGGAGTATTTTGATATGGAAGGAGTAAAAATATGTATAGATATGTGTTCATAGATGGACTAATAATATTGTACAGGGGACGGGGACGCGCACGGGGGCGGGGACAGTAGAGGTGTGATTTGCATTCAGGGTACGGGGGCGGGGACAGTAGAAGTGTGATCTGCATTCGGGGTAGAGGAGGCGGAACAGCAGTACAGAGGGCTGGACAGGCGGAGTTCTGATGTGAGCCGAGAGCCAGGGGGAACCGGTATCGAGGGGGGAACCGTTTTCGGCACAACACCGGCCCCTGCCCCCACCTGGTATTTATTTTCTGTATGGCGTATTGCAGAACACCCATGTAGGATAGTATGCAGATCCGGTGTTGTATCATTACCAGTCCCCCATCACAAAGTGTCCGAGGTGTACTGCGCATGCGCAGTACACAGGACACCCTGATTCCGAAAATTGCCGAGGATGAACGGCGCCTGCGACGTGAGTCCACTTTCAAGCCCCACCATCCAAGTGGACATAGAGTTAGAATATAAAAGAGCCGAGCGTAGCGAGGCCGTGCCCGAAGCGTGGCGAGCGAAGCGAGCCCGCGAGGGGCCCTCTAAGTTTGACTAACCTTATGTCCGCTTGGATGGTGGGGGCTTCTCCTCGACTCACGGCGTAGGCGCCGTTCATCTTCCGACAATTTCCGAAAAACTTAATGCTCCGTACTGCGCATGCGCAGTACACTTCGGACACCTAGTGACAGCCGGACACTTGGTGATAGAACACCGGTACAAGGCATGGGCGGGAGGGAGACTTGCCCTGCTGGGCGGAGTTTTTTGAGGCTGGAGGGGTTGCGCCAGATTGCAAGTGTCACCAAATCCATTTACAAATGCCCATTCAATTTGTCTGCTGCTGCGGCTGATTCCTAATCAACAGCGCCCTTGGGGGTCACTGGGGACCCTGCTGTGAGGGGGGTCACTGGGGACCCTGCTGTGAGGGGGTCACTGGAGACCCTGCTGTGAGGGGGGTCACTGCGGACCCTGCTGTGAGGGGGTCACTGGAGACCCTACTGTGAGGGGGTCACTGGAGACCCTGCTGTGAGGGGGTCACTGCGGACCCTGCTGTGAGGGGGTCACTGCGGACCCTGCTATGAGGGGGTCACTGCGGACCCTGCTGTGAGGGGGTCACTGGAGACCCTGCTGTGAGGGGGTCACTGGGGAAGCTGCTGTTAGAGGGGTCACTGAGGACCCTGTGGTGAGGGGGGTCACTGAGGACCCTGCTGCGAAGGGGATCACTGAGGACCCTGCTGCAAGGGGGATCTCTGGGGACCCTGCTGTGAGGGGGGGTCACTGGGGACCCTGCTGCGAGGGGGATCACTGGGGACCCTGCTGCGAAGGGGTTCACTGAGGACCCTGCTGCAAAGGGGATCACTGAGGACCCTGCTGCGTAGGGGATCACTGAGGACCCTGCTGTGAGGGGAATCCCTGGGGACCCTGCTGTTAGGGGGTCACTGGGGACCCTGCTGCGAGGGGGATCACTGAGGACCCTGCTGTGAGGAGGGTCACTGGGGACCCTGCTGTGAGGGGAATCACTGGGGACCCTGCTGTGAGGTGGGTCACTGGGGACCCTGCTGTGAGGTGGGTCACTGGGGTTCCTGCTTTGAGGGGGGTCACTGGGGACCCTGCTTGGAGGGGGTCACTGGGGACCCTGTTGTGAGGGGGGTCACTGGGGACCCTGCTGTTAGGGGGTCACTGGGGACCCTGCTGTTAGGGGGTTCTCTGGGGACCCTGCTGTGAGGGGGGTCACTGGGGATCCTGCTTTGAGGTGGGTCACTGGGGACCCTGCTTTGAGGGGGTCACTGGGGACCCTGTTGTGAGGGGGTCACTGGAGACCCTGCTGTGAGGGGGTCACTGGAGACCCTGCTGTGAGGGGGTCACTGGGGAAGCTGCTGTTAGAGGGGTCACTGGGGACCCTGTGGTGAGGGGGGTCACTGGGGACCCTGCTGTGAGGGGGTCACTGGAGACCCTGCTGTGAGGGGGTCACTGGGGACCCTGTTGTGAGGGGGGTCACTGGGGACCCTGCTGTTAGGGGGTTCTCTGGGGACCCTGCTGTTAGGGGGTTCTCTGGGGACCCTGCTGTGAGGGGGGTCACTGGGGATCCTGCTTTGAGGTGGGTCACTGGGGACCCTGCTTTGAGGGGGTCACTGGGGACCCTGTTGTGAGGGGGTCACTGGGGACCCTGTTGTGAGGGGGTCACTGGAGACCCTGCTGTGAGGGGGTCACTGGGGAAGCTGCTGTTAGAGGGGTCACTGGGGACCCTGTGGTGAGGGGGGTCACTGAGGACCCTGCTGTGAGGGGGTCACTGGGGAAGCTGCTGTTAGAGGGGTCACTGGGGACCCTGTGGTGAGGGGGGTCACTGAGGACCCTGCTGTGAGGGGGGTCACTGGGGAAGCTGCTGTTAGAGGGGTCACTGAGGACCCTGCTGCGAAGGGGATCACTGAGGACCCTGCTGCAAGGGGGATCTCTGGGGACCCTGCTGTGAGGGGGGGTCACTGGGGACCCTGCTGCGAGGGGGATCACTGGGGACCCTGCTGCGAAGGGGATCACTGAGGACCCTGCTGCAAAGGGGATCACTGAGGACCCTGCTGTGAGGGGAATCACTGGGGACCCTGCTGTTAGGGGGTCACTGGGGACCCTGCTGCGAGGGGGATCACTGAGGACCCTGCTGTGAGGGGAATCACTGGGGACCCTGCTGTGAGGTGGGTCACTGGGGGCCCTGCTGTGAGGTGGGTCACTGGGGACCCTGCTGTGAGGGGGTCACTGGGATCCTGCTTTGAGGGGGGTCACTGGGGACCCTGTTGTGAGGGGGGTCACTGGGGACCCTGCTGTTAGGGGGTTTTCTGGGGACCCTGCTGTTAGGGGGTTCTCTGGGGACCCTGCTGTTAGGGGGTTCTCTGGGGACCCTGCTGTGAGGGGGGTCACTGGGGATCCTGCTTTGAGGTGGGTCACTGGGGACCCTGTTGTGAGGGGGTCACTGGAGACCCTGCTGTGAGGGGGTCACTGGAGACCCTGCTGTGAGGGGGTCACTGGGGACCCTGCTGCGAGGGGGATCTCTGGGGACCCTGCTGCGAGGGGGATCTCTGGTGACCCTGCTGTGAGGGGGGTCACTGGGCACCCTGCTGATAGGGGGTTCTCTGGGGACCCTGCTGTGATGCTGTGAGGGGGATCTCTGGGGATTAGTGCTTTTATACTGTCCCATTTCCATCTGTAATTTCTTTTTTTTCAATTTATTGCTTTTCAAGCTTGTGTTATATTGCCCAAACGTTGTGTTAATGTTTGATCACTGATTTTGTTGTTAGTACCAATAAATATAGCCTTATTGATAATTTGCAGTTTTATTCTCGTGTGTAATTGTGTAGACAGGGCCCCAGTGCACTCTATTGCCCGGGGGCCTATAATGCTCTTAAGATGGCCCTGTTTGTCAATCCCTAAAAGACCAGCTGAAGCAGGTGCTTAAAGTTATCCCCACTCAGCAGGCTCAGGAGTTAGCCGAGCTGCCAAGGGCACTATATTTTGCAGTTGACGCTATTAAGGATTCTATATATCGGGCATCACGCATTACACTCTTGCTAGTGCATATGCGTAGCATCCTGTGGTTGAAAAATTGGTCAGCCGAGGCGCCATGCAAAAAGCTTTTGACTGGTTCTGTTTCACCGAGAACGGCTGTTCAGGGATGATTTGGACAAATACATCCAAAAGATTTCAAATGGGATAAGTACTCTCTTACCAGTTAAGAGAAGGAGTAAGTGGCTCTCATTTAAACGGGCCTCTTCTCCTGGGCCTGGGGCATCAGCCTCTAGGCAGTTGCGACGGCCTCCGCTGCCAGGTTCAAGAGGTAAACCTCAAGGTCAAGCTCAGGGACAGAAGAAGTCCTGGGGAAGGAAATTTACAAAGCAGAATACTAAGGCCTCTCTATGAAGGGGCGCCCCGACACGATCGGGTGGGGGGAAGACTTCTGCAAATCTCAGGGGTCTGGCAGGAAGAGTTTCAGGACAGATGGGTCATCTCCACGGTAGCTCTAGGTTACAAACTCGAGTTCAGAGAGTTCCCATCTCCTCGTTTTCTGATGTCAAACGTCCCCAAAGATCCAGAGAAAAACTCCCAGATGATGCCTTACTGAGGCGAAACACGTCGGGACACGATTTGCTGATGCCACTGCTGCCAGAATCTTATATATGCCTTAACGTTTTTTTGTACTGATTGATGTGAGTACCCATCTATCTGATTTTAATACATTTTAATCGCTTGGCGTTATTACACTATATGGTTTCACTCTTTTATTGTCGGTAACACCACCGTGGATGAACCATACACCGCTCATTATCTTCACCTTGAGTTTCTCTGGATCATCTAGTGCAAGGCCTTGCCCGTGGTTACTGTGCATCTTAGCCGGGAGTTGCTGTTCTTATCCGTGTAATCAAAACACCATCCAGCGCATTTGACTCATACGGCGTAAGCCTACCTGAGTCCACGACAGTTGGTAAGCCTTCTTCCAATTGGTGGCGGACCCCTTCAGACAAGCTGCACAAGTCACTTTATGTCTCCTACAACACCTACTTATGTCACAATTTGGTGTATCATTTATAGTTGTAGATTTATTTTACAACTTTTTATGTGATTTTTAACATCCATCTTTGGTTCATTAGAGATACTCATAATAGATCACGTTCTTTGCACCTATTTGTGTTTTCATAACTGTCACTATTTATGATTATTTTGGGTCATATTATGGTCACTGTGTGATGTTTCCCACCATATCCAGTGTCTTTATATTTTAACATTGGTCATTTGTGTGTTAGACACTTATTATTTTGATATAATTTTGATGTACACCTATTACATCATTGTATATCATCTCACACTATATGTTCGGCATTATTGAACATTTTGAGTGCCACACTTTATATATTCAAGATATTGTTCTACCTTCATTTATTCCAGAACCCTGTTCTAGGAAAGAGAAGTCACTACATTGTCTTGATGTAGTGAGAGCAGTCAAAGTCTATTTAAAAGCGACTGCTCAGTTTCGGAAAGACTGATGTTCTATTTGTGCTGCCAGAAGGTCCTAGGAAAGGACAGGCAGCATCGAAATCTACTTTGTCTAGATGGAGTTGACAAGTTATTATACGAGTTCCACCTTTTCAAATCAAAGCGCACTCTACAAGAGCAGTTAGTGCTTCATGGGCAGTGCATCACTAAGCCCCCATGGCTCAAATCTGCAAGGCCGCAACTTGGTCTTCAGTCCATACATTCACTAGATTCTATCAGGTGGATGTAAAAAGGCATGAGGATATTGCCTTTGGGTGCAGTGTGCTGTGGGCAGCGGTATAGGTCCTCAAGTCTGATGGCGCCCTGATTTTTTGTGTCTCCCTCACCTCGGTTTGCATTGCTTTGGGACATCCCACATAGTTATTACTATGCTGCTCTGTGTCCCGTGATGTACGATAAAGAAAATAGGATTTTTATAACAGCTTACCTGTAAAATCCTTTTCTTGGAGTACATCACGGGACACAGAGGTCCCTCCCCTCTCTTCTGGATATATGTTATATGTATATTGCTTTGCTACAAAACTGTGTTGCCCCCTGTAAGGGAGGGGGTTATATAGGCAGGCAACTTCCTGTTTAGGGTGTGCCAGTGTCCATCACCCCACATAGTTATTACTATGCTGCGCTGTGTCCCGTGTTGTACTCCAAGAAAAGTTTTTTACAGGTAAGCTGTTCTAAAAAATCCTATTATTTGTGGGGGGGGGGGGGGGGGGGTCCCTGACTGGCAGTTTGGAAATGTGGTCATAACTGGCAGAGAAAAAACACTTGCCGACCAGGCCTTTTCTGGCTCTTTTTGTTTACAATTATAAATCAGTATTTTTTGCTTGAAAAATACTCAGAACCCCAAACATATATACAGTATATATATATATATATATATAAAATGTTTAATTTATTTATTTTAATGCAAGAAAAAACACAATATATAACCAAATTGTTTTGTAAAATATAAAAGATGTTACACCGAGTAAATAGATACCCAACATGTCACGCTTTAAAATTGTGCACACTTATGGAATGGCGACAAACTATGATACTTAAAAAAACTCCATAAGTGATGCTTTAAACATTTATTACAGGTTACCTGTTTAGCGTTACAGAGGAGGTCTAGTGCTAGAATTCTAATGCCACGTACACACGATCTGACTTTTCGGCCGGATTATCCGCCGGACTTTCCAGCGGAGGCTCGCCGGACTTTCCGAACGTGCGGACTTGCACACACACGCCCGTACTTTTCCTGCGGACAATCCGCCGGAGTTTAGGCGGAAGTCTGTGGGACTTTTGAAATGAACGGAATTTCCTCACACACAGAGTAGACTGGACTAGCGAAGGAAGTCAATGTCGCCGCCTTGATTGAAACCTCACTAGCCCAGTCACCTGGTATGGATTTAAAGGGGAATCCCTACGCAGAAAAAACGGCGTGGGGGTCCCCCCCAAATCTATATCAGGCCCTTATCCGAGCACGCAGCCCGGCAGGTCAGGAAAGGGGGTGGGGACGAGCGAGTGCCCCCCCTCCTGAGCCATACCAGGCCGCGTGCCCTCAACATGGGGGTGCCCTGGGGAAAGGGGGCCCTGCGGCCCCCCCACCCCAAAGCACCTTGTCCCCATGTTGATGAGGACAAGGGCCTCTTCCCGACAACCCTGGCCGTTAAGCTATCGGAATCCGGGAGCCCCCTTTAATAAGGGGGCCCCCAGATACCGGCCCCCCACCCTATGTGAATGAGTATGGGGTACAATGTACCCCTACCCATTCACCTAAGGGAAAAAAGTGTAAATAAAAAACACAACACAATTTTTAAAAATACTTTATTGCACAGCTCCGGGGGTCTTCTTCCGTCTTGAGTGGTCTTCTCGCCAGACTCCTCTATCTTCTGCTAGCTCTTTTACTAGCGGAGGAGCCCGGCTTTCTCCTTCGTCGCCACCGCCATCTGGGGGTCTTGTTCCGACTTCGGGGGTCTTGTCCCGCTCTTCTGTTCTTCTTGCCGGGCCTCCGCTATCTTCTTCCAGCTCTTTTACTAGCGGTGGCCTGGGCTTATGTCGCCATCGCTATCTTCTTCTTCTTCTTCTTCTTCTTCCAAGCATGGAGGGATGGGGGCGCTTTCGATTTTTCTTTTTATCATTTATTTTATTTTTACACTATCCCTTTATTTATTTTTTTCATCCCTTTTATTTCTCTTACAAGAAATGAAAACATCCCTTGTAATAGAAATAAGGGATGACAGGTCCTCTTTAAGGAGAGATCTGGAGTCAATAAGATGACTGCAAATCTCTCCACTACCTTTAAAAGCAAAAGATCAAAAAAAGATTTTTATTTCTGCCCTAGAACTTAAGTGACGTCAATGACGTCTCTATGGTCCTCCAAGACCATAGAGATGATCTGGTCTCTGGGAACCTCTATGGCCAGCCGCAGGACCTGTCGGAAGATTTTACTCCCTTCCTGACCAGAGCACCTTTTACAATTTGGCGCTGCGTCGCTTTAACTGACGATTGCGCGGTCGTGCAACGCTGTTCCTAAACAAAATTTGCGTCCATTTTTTTCCACAAGTTGAGCTTTTTTTGGTGGTATTTGATCACCTCTGCGGTTTAAATTTTTTGTGCTATAAACAAAAAAAGAGCGACAATTTTGAGAAAAAACAATATTTTTTACTTTTTGGTAAATAAAATAAAAAATAAAAAATGTCTTCATTAGTTTAGGCCAATATATATTCTTCTACATATTTTTGGTAAAAAAAAATTAGCAATAAGCGTATATTGATTGGTTTGCGCAAAAGTTATAGCATCTACAAACTACAGGAAAGATTAATGGCATTTTTATAATATTTTTTTTTTTTACTAGTAATGGCGGTGATCTGCGATTTTTTGCGGTACTGTGACATTGCAACGGACAGATCAGACACTTTTCACACTTTTTTTGGACCATTGACAATTATACAGCGATCAGTGCTATAAAAATGCATCAATTACTGTGTAAATGTCACTGGCAAGGAAGGGGTTAACTCTAGGGGGCGATCAAGGGGTTAAATGTGTGTTCCCATTGGGAAATTGTGAAATGTGAAATTCCGACGGAAAATTTCCAATGGGACCATGTTGTCGGAAAATCCGACCGTGTGTGGGCTTCATCTGACTTTTTCCGTTGGAAAATTTGAGATCCTGCTCTCAAATTTTCCGACAACAAAATCCGATCAGACTTTTTCCGATCGTGTGTAGAGAATTCCAACGGACAAAGTGCCACGCATGCTCAGATCAAATTAGGAGACCAAACCTATTGGCTACTAGCCTCTACGTAGTTCCGTCTTACACAACGAACGTCACCACGTTCAGAATGATCGGATTTTCCGACAACTTTGTCCGACCGTGTGTATGCAACACCAGTGTCGGACAAAATCCATTGGAAAAATTCTGACGTATTTTGTGGTCGGAATTTCCGACCGTGTGTACGGGGCATTACTCTGTGGGGACTGACTGGGGGAGGAGACATTTTTTTCCTACTTAGTAGGAACAAACAATGTTTCCTCTTCCCTGACAGCACAGGTATTTGTGTGCTGTCAGGGAAGAGGAAACATTGTTTAATCCTAAAAAATGTCTCCTCCCCCAGTCAGTCCCCACACAGTTAGAACACACTGAGGGAACACACATTTAACCCCTTGATCGCCCCCTAGTGTTAACCCCTTTCTTGCCAGTGACATTTACACAGTAATTGATGCATTTTTATCCGCGCTGGCGCTCGTGCACGCGATTGCCGTCGGCCACGGGCATCAGGTCCTCCGCCCTCTGGTGGCACGAAAAGGGATGGATGTAGCTGTACGGGATTTCGCCCAGGGGAGCCATTCTGCCGCAATACAGATGCGTGAGCTGGTCGGGAACCAGTTAACACTAGCATTAGCCTTCTAATAAGTGATTCATGGTAGTTCACTCTTCAAAAGGCATTTGACATGATGCCTCCTTGCTGCCTGCTTTAACCCCTGGAAACCTGCACCACGGCGCCGCAACCAGTTGCATTGCATGTTGTTGTGCCACAACAGTTACATAGGTCACATTCTGCAGACGGTACTGCCCAAAGAATACGTTGGGGGGGATCATTGTTGCTGCACCACAATGCAGAGCATCACGGGCCATGACATGTATACACTTCCGTCTGCTGACTTTGCAGCTTAAAGAGTAACTGCACTTTTGTTGAGAAAAGAATATTCCCCTCTGGGTGATCGATGTACATTGCAGGGATTATAACAAACTTTGTTGTAGATTCCTACCTTTTGTTATTCTGAAGAAATCCCTGTACAGGAGGAAGCGAGTTTTGGGCAGGAAGTGAAGAGATCTAAGACCATTGCTTTTACACGGTCAGAAGTGACGTTTCTGTCCCTCCAATGGTGACGGATGGAGAACTCTTAGAGACAGTAGTCTGCATGGAGATGCAGGAGGAGTAACAGTCTGCATGAAGATGCAGGAGAAGATTTATACTTAATCTAACATGCACATTAAATCTTTAGGCTCTACCTTTGTTCAAAGTGTATTGAATTCTTTAAATATGATAGCAATGATTAATTCCATGGGCATCCCATATCCCTATCCAGGTCCCCCCCCCCCCCCTAAAACAACAAAAACAACCAGATTGCAAAAGACTGTTCATTGTCTCTGGAAAGGATGCATGAAGTCTGGCAGTGGGGTGATTTGGGGGGGGCGGATTGTTTGTCAGTAGTGCTAACACCTGTTGGATATATACTGTATGTAGCACAGGTTAGGTTAGTGTCGTGGTCAGTGTAGGAATCAAGTAGGTTGGTGTAGTGGTCAGTGTTGGAATCAGGTAGGTTGGTGCTCCACGTCCTGTCAGCGGGGAGGAGATCAGATCAGGTTGGTGTAGTGGTCAATGTAGTAGACAGGATGGTCAGTCCCCTCCCCCTACAGTTAGAATCACGCTGTAGGACACACATTAACCCCTCCAATAAAACAACAAAAACAAAGCTTGCAAAAGACTGTTCATTGTCTCTGGAAAGGATGCATGAAGTCTGGCAGTGGGGTGATTTGGCGGATAGTTTGTCAGTAGTGCTAACACCATGGTCAGTGTAGTGCACAGGTAGGTCAGTGTCGTGGTCAGTGTAGGAATCAGGTAGGATAGTGTAGTGGTCAGGTAGGTTGGTGTATGAATCAGGTAGGTTGGTGTAGTGGTCAGGTAGGTTGGTGTATGAATCAGGTAGGTCAGTGTAGGAATCAGGTAGGTCAGTGAAGTGGACAGGTAGGTTAGTGTAGAAGTCAATATAGGAATCAGGTAGGTCAGTGTAGTGGTCAGTGTAGGAATCGGGTAGGTCAGTGTAGTGGTCAGTGTAGGAATCAGGCTGGTCAGTGTACTGGTCAGTGTAGGTAGGTCAGTGGAAGGGTCAGTGTGGACAGTGTAGGAATCAGGCAGTGTAGTGGTCAAATGACTTGCCTTGCCCCGGGTCAGTGTAGGAATGAGGTAGGTTAGTGTAGTGGTCAGGTAGGTAAGGTCAGGTGTCCCAATACTTTTGGTAATATAGTGTGTGTATATGTGGGGCATGAATCAGGTAGGTTAGTGTATGTGTCAGGTAGGTGTATGAATGCATGGGTTTCCTCCGGCAGAACACAATCATCTGGTCAGTAGGAATCAGGTAGGTCAGTGTAGTGGTCAGGTAGGTTGGTGTATGAATCAGGTAGGTTAGTGTAGTGGTCAGTGTAGGAATCAGGCTGGTCTGCACTTTTGTATGATGGGAAGGGACTCGGGAGTGCTAAAAGTCTGCAGATTAGGGGGTGCAAATGACTTGCCTTGCCCCGGGCGCTGACAACCTACGCTACGCCACTGTGTGTAAAGGCAGGTGTCCCAATACTTTTGGTAATATAGTGTGTGTATATGCGGGGCATACATCTAGGGTGCTATGTGCATGGAGTTTGTATGTTTGCATGGGTTTCCTCCGGCAGAACACAAACATCTGAGTACATAATCTGCTCTCCGCACAAAACTGGCCCTAGACGTGTTTCAGTGTTGGCTGGACATAAGATGGTAAGCTGGACTAATGTGAAACAATCGCTGATTTCTGTATTTCCTGACTTTACACATCTGCCCTCTCACCCCCCTCTGTCAGCCTGCTGCTCTGTCTGCCACTCCCCCCTTAAGCCACTCCCCCTCTGTCAGCTCCCCTACCCTGTCAGCTACCCCCCTCTGTCAGTTACCCTAATACCCCCCCCTCTGTCAGTTACCCTAATACCCCCCTCTGTCAGTTACCCTAATACCCCCCCTCTGTCAGCTAACCCCCCCTGTCAGCTACCCTCCCCTGTCAGCTACCCCCCCCTCTGTTAGCTACCCCCTTCTGTCAGCTACCCCCCTCTGTCAGCTTCTCCCCTCCCCTGTCATCTACCCCCATCCTCCCCCCCCTCTCTCAGCTAACCCTGTCAGCTACTCCCCTCCCCTGTCAGCTACTCCCCTCCCCTGTCAGCTACCCCCCTCTCTGTCAGCTACCCCCCCCCCCTGTGAGCTACTCAACCCCTCTGTCAGCTACTCCCCTCCTCTGTCAGCTACTCCCCCCCCTCTGTCAGCTACTCCCCCCCTCTGTCAGCTACTCCCCCCCCTCTGTCAGCTACCCCCCCCCCCCTACCCCCCCCCTCTGTCAGCTCCCCCCCTCTGTCAGCTCCCCCCCTCTGTCAGCTACCCCCCCCTCTGTCAGCTACCTCCCCCTCTGTGAGCTACTCCAACCCCTCTGTCAGCTACTCCCCCCCCTCTGTCAGCTACCCTCCTCCCCTGTCAGCTACCCCCTCTGTCAGCTACCTCCCCTCGGTCAGCTCCCCTCCCCAGTCAGCTACTCCCCCTCTCTGTCAGCTACTCCCTCTCTCTGTCAGCTACTCCCCCTCCCCTGTCAGCTACTACCCCCTCTGTCAGCTACCTCCCCCTCTGTCAGCTCCCCTCCCCAGTCAGCTACTCCCCCCCCTCTCTGTCAGCTACTCCCTCTCTCTGTCAGCTACTCCCCCTCCCCTGTCAGCTCCCCCCCTCTGTCAGCTACTCCCCCCTCCCCTGTCAGCTCCCCCCCTCTGTCAGCTACCTCCCCCTCTGTCAGCTCCCCTCCCCAGTCAGCTACTCCCCCCTCTCTGTCAGCTACTTCCCCCTCTCTGTCAGCTACTCCCCCCTCCCTGTCATCTACTCCCCACCCCTGTCAGCTACTCCCCACCCCTGTCAGCAACCCCCTCTCTGTCAGCTACCCCCCCCCCTCTGTCAGCTACTACTCCTCTCTGTCAGCTACTCCCCCCCTCTGTGAGCTACTCAACCCCTCTGTCAGCTACTCCCCACCCCTGTCAGCTACTCCCCACCCCTGTCAGGTACTCCCCACCCCTGTCAGTTACCCCCCCCCCTGTCAGCTACCCCCCTCTCTGTCAGCTACTACTCCTCTCTGTCAGCTACTCCCCCCCCCTGTCAGCTACTCCCCACCCCTGTCAGCTACTCCCCCCCTCTGTCAGCTACTCTCCCCCCCTCTGTCAGCTACTCCCCCCCTCTGTCAGCTACTCCCCCCTCTGTCAGCTACTCCCCCTCTCTGTCAGCTAACTCCCCCTCTGTCAGCTAACTCCCCCTCTGTCAGCTAACTCCCCCTCTGTCAGCTCCCCTCCCCAGTCAGCTACTCCCCCCTCTCTCTGTCAGCTACTCCCCCCTCTCTGTCAGCTACTCCCCCCCTCTGTCAGCTACCCCCCTCTGTCAGCTACCTCCCCCTCTGTCAGCTCCCCTCCCAGTCAGCTACTCCCCCCTCTCTGTCAGCTACTCCCCCTCTCTGTCAGCTACGCCCCCTCCCCTGTCAGCTACTCCCCCTCTGTCAGCTACCCCCCTCTGTCAGCTACCTCCCCCTCTGTCAGCTCCCCTCCCAGTCAGCTACTCCCCCCCTCTCTCTGTCAGCTACTCCCCCCTCTCTGTCAGCTACTCCCCCTCTCTCTGTCAGCTACTCCCCCCCTCTCTTTCAGCTACCCCTCTCTGTCAGCTACTCCCCCCCCCTCTCTGTCAGCTACTCCCTCTCTCTGTCAGCTACTCCCCCTCCCCTGTCAGCTCCCCCCCTCTGTCAGCTACTCCCCCCTCCCCTGTCAGCTCCCCCCCTCTGTCAGCTACCTCCCCCTCTGTCAGCTTCCCTCCCCAGTCAGATACTCCCCCCTCTCTGTCAGCTACTCCCCCTCTCTGTCAGCTACTCCCCCCCCTCTGTCAGCTACTCCCCACCCCTGTCAGCTACTCCCCACCCCTGTCAGCTACCCCCCTCTCTGTCAGCTACCCCCCCCCTCTGTCAGCTACTACTCCTCTCTGTCAGCTACTCCCCCCCTCTGTGAGCTACTCAACCCCTCTACTCTACTCTCTCTCTCTCTCACTCTCCTTTTATCTCTCTTCTCTCTTCTACTCTCCTCTACTCTCTCTCTCTCTGTCAGCTACTCCCCACCCCTGTCAGTTACCCCCCCCCCTGTCAGCTACCCCCCCCCTCTCTGTCAGCTACTACTCCTCTCTGTCAGCTACTCCCCCCCTCTGTCAGCTACTCCCCCCACCCCTGTCAGCTACTCCCCACCCCTGTCAGCTACTCCCCCCCTCTGTCAGCTACTCCCCCCCTCTGTCAGCTACTCCCCCCCTCTGTCAGCTACTCCCCCCCCCTGTCAGCTACTCCCCCCCCCTGTCAGCTACTCCCCCCCTCTGTCAGCTACTCCCCCCCTCTGTCAGCTACTCCCCCCCTCTGTCAGCTACTCCCCCCCCTCTGTCAGCTACTCCCCCCTCTGTCAGCTACTCCCCCCCTCTGTCAGCTACTCCCCCTCTCTGTCAGCTACCCCCCCCTCTGTCAGCTAACCCCCCTCTGTCAGCTACCCCTCCCCCTCTGTCAGCTCCCCTCCCTCTGTCAGCTACTCCCCCCTCTCTGTCAGCTACTCCCCCTCTCTGTCAGCTACTCTCCCCCCTCTGTCAGCTACCCCCCCCTCTGTCAGCTACCCCCCCCTGTCAGCTACCTCCCCCTCTGTCAGCTCCCCTCCCCAGTCAGCTACTCCCCCTCTCTGTCAGCTACTCCCCCTCTCTGTCAGCTACCCCCCCCCCCTGTCAGCTACTCTCCCCCCTCTGTCAGCTACCCCCCTCTGTCAGCTACCTCCCCCTCTGTCAGCTCCCCTCCCAATCAGCTACTCCCCCTCTCTCTGTCAGCTACTCCCCCCTCTCTGTCAGCTACTCCCCCCTCTCTGTCAGCTACTCCCCCCCTCTCTGTCAGCTACTCTCCCCCCTCTCTGTCAGCTACTCCCTCTCTGTCAGCTACTCTCCCCCTCTGTCAGCTACTCTCCCCCCCCTCTCTGTCAGCTACTCTCTTCCCTCTCTGTCAGCTACTCTCTTCCCTCTCTGTCAGCTACTCTCTTCCCTCTCTGTCAGCTACTCTCTTCCCTCTCTGTCAGCTACTCTCTTCCCTCTGTCAGCTACTCTCTTCCCTCTCTGTCAGCTACTCTCTTCCCTCTGTCAGCTACTCTCTTCCCTCTGTCAGCTACTCTCCCCCCTCTCTCTGTCAGCTACTCTCTTCTCTCTCTGTCAGCTACTCTCTTCCCTCTCTGTCAGCTACTCTCCCCCCTCTCTGTCAGCTACTCTCTTCCCTCTCTGTCAGCTACTCTCTTCCCTCTGTCAGCTACTCTCTTCCCTCTCTGTCAGCTACTCTCCCCCCTCTCTCTGTCAGGCCACCCCCTCTCTTACCACCTTTCTCTCTCACCCTCCTCCCTTTCAGCCCCCTTCTCTCTCACCCCTCTCCCCCTCACACCCCCAATCCCCTCCCCATCTATCTCCCCTCTCTCCTCTGCCTCCTTACCTCCTCCTCTCACCCTTCGTCACCTCCCTCCCCCACCTCTTCTCCCCCCTCAGGGGGCTAGGCCCCATGATTCCTAACAGCGGCCCTGTGAGTGAGTGCACAAGTTTGGATGTGTTTTGATTCCACCCCCAAACTCCGGCTCCCACACTTCCTGGCTCGAAACGGCTCTCGGTAAGGCAGTCTAATGTGGGTATTTAGGGGCAGGGGACACAGATGGGGGGGGGGGGTTCCCTGGGGGGGGGGTGCTGGGGGGGGGGTCCCTGATCTAATAGAGGTCTCTAAGGGGGGTGCTGATATAAGGGGACCTAATGGGGGTCCTCTATGGGGGACCCTTAAATTAAAGTGTTCGGGTTTGGCTTGAAGAAAAGGTGGCAACCCTACCTCCGACCACAAGTCAAGGTTTCAGCCCAGAACCTCGGAGCACACAGCAAAGCTCATAAAGAAGAAGAGAACCAGTCATTCTTCATGTCCCTGCTATACCTGCAGATAGATTGGTGCGCTGCTGCCATCTAGTGGACACTACACATTACATCACCTATATGTATTTCTTATAAAGTCGCTCTTCTGTTATACATGCCATAGGAGAAGTTCAGTTCTCTTGGTTCACTTCATGGTGGGATCCAAAGAATTTCTGTTAAAGGACACATGGAGTAAGGAGAATGGAGGGCATTGTTGCTGATCTCTTCTTCTGAAAATACTAGTTGCCTGGCTGTTTGCTGCTCTAGTGGCCTTAGTGTCCTAATGTCAATGAATTAGCTGCCAATGCTGAAGATGCTTCTTGCCTGGCTGTAATAAAAGGCACTGGCTTCAATACCTATAAAAGTGTAACTCCGGACCATTTTGTACAGGGTGGGGGAAGGTAGAACCTCTGATAAATGTTATTGCCACGTGAGGCCTACTTGGGTAGATCCCCCCCCCCCCCTTGTCACTTGGATAGTAAATAATGGAAAATCTTTAATGGGATGCAAACAGCAAGACAAAGCTGTCAGGGGCTCTATCCGTCCTGTGTGCTTTTGTTGCTATGCCCCCTCACTTCCTGACTTCAGGGACCATGTCACATACATAGCCTGCCAAAGGAGTTGTATTTCTGTCCATCCAGTCCTGAGATTTACACAGCCCAGCTAAGTGGATGACACTGCAAACAGGTCAGGAATACAATGGCGCTTGCTCTACACTCCCAACCTGATGACTGGACAAACAGAGAGCAGAAGCATATTGATAAGGTCACCTTTCTGCTCCCTTTGCCTTCTCCTCCTATCAGCATTCTTCTTGTCGAACATTTCCATGCAGCACACCTGATCGGCATAGACATCTGTGCATGAAGGCGCACAGTTGTCTTCCAAGTCGCACCCGAAACATGCGGCTTTGAAATTGTGCGATTTCATAGCTCCCAACTGTCCCTGATTTGGAGCAATGTCCCTCTGTCCCTCATTCCTCCTCATTTGTCCCTCATTTTGCTCTGATCCATATAGATGTTTATACATTTTACTATTTTATCAAAAAGTGTTTCCCAGCACTAAACCTTTCATCTGATTTCTAAATTGCTGCATTTGTAACTTCTAAAAGCCAATATAAAGGAATAGTCGTGGTAAAAAAAAAAAAGCATTTGTGGGTTAAACCAATCTTGTTTTTTTGTACAATTCTCCTTTAACTGCTTCAGCTCCGGAAGATTTTACCCCCTTCCTGACCAGAGCACTTTTTGCGATTCGGCACTGTGGCGCTTTAACTGACAATTGCGCGGTCGTGCGACGCTGTACCCAAACAAAATTGATGGGTTTTTTTTCCCCACATTTAGAGCTTTCTTTTGGTGGTATTTGATCGCCTCTGCGGTCTTTATTTTCTACGCTATAAACAAAAAAAGAGCTCCAATTTTGAAAAAAAAAACGCATTATTTTTTTACTTTTTGCTATAATAAATATCCGCCAAAAATATATAAAAAAAATTTTTTTTTTCCTCAGTTTAGGCCGATACGTATTCTTCTACATATTTTTGGTAAAAAAATCGCAATAAGTGTATATTGATTGGTTTGCGCAAAAGTTATAGCGTCTACAATATAGGGGATAGTTTTATGGCTTTTTTATTATTCATTTTTTTTTTACTAGTAATGGCGGCGATCTGCGATTTTTATCCGGACTGTGACATTATGGCGGACACATCAGACAATTTTGACACATTTTTGGGACCATTGGCATTTTTACAGCGATCAGTGCTATGAAAATGCATTGATTACTGTAATGCCTCGTACACACGGTCAGACATTCCGACCACAAAATCTGTCTGATTTTTTCAGACGGATTTTGTCCAAAACTTGTGTTGCATACACACGGTCGGACAAAGTTGTCGGAAAATCCGATCGTTCTGAACGAGGTGACGTATAAAACGTACAACGGGACTACGTGTGGCACTTTGTGCGTCGGAATTCTCTACACGTGATCGGAAAAAGTCCGTTAGGATTTTGTTGGCGGAAAATTTTAGATCCTGCTCTCAAATTTTTTCCATCAGAAGATCCGACGGAAAAAGCCCGCTAGAGCCCACACACAATCGGATTTTCCGACAACATAATCCAATCTGACTTTTTCCATCGGAATATCCAACCGTGTGTACGGGGCATGAAAATGTCACTCCCCCCAGACTGGGACACCAGAGGGGGGAGTCCGTTCTGTCCCGAAGGTGCCGCAGAGCTTCCGAAGATTCCATCCAGGCCTCACACCCGTAGAAGCAGGCTGACGGGTCCCGATTGGGGCATCTTTCCGTGGCACACACCTTGGGGGGAGGCTCCTGGGGAAAAACGCTCTGGAGGCTGAGACCCCTGAGCACGTGGGAGCTCCTGCCCCCCCCTCCCCCGCCGCCGAGCCGAATGCCTGATCCTGCAGCAATGGGGCCACCTGGCTGTGTAGTCACTCGGGGCCCCTGGTAGCGGTGGCCACCGGAGCTGGGCCAAGATCTTGTCCACGTCGGCCATGCTGGCAGGAGGACTACAGGTGACACTGCTGCTAAACTGCTCCTGTCCACATCTCCCCTGCAATGCTGCCCAGGGCACCCCACATCCCATTAAAATAGTTTAACCCCTCCTCTCCTTCCTTTTTTCTCCAATCCCAATCCACCCCCACTTATCCCCTTGTTGTCTCCCTTATCACTTCTGTCATGCCGGCCCTCTGCTAGCTCCTCTTCTCTCCTCTCGCTCCGGACCTCACTATTCCTCTGATACCAACGGTGGGACACTTTTTCACCCACTGACCCCAATGATGGGGCACTATTCCTCCCACTGAAGGCAATGATGGGGCTACATTCCTCCCACTGACACCAATGATGGGGCACTATTCTTCCCACTGACACCAATAATGGGCCACTATTCTTCCCACTGACACCAATAATGGGCCACTATTCCTCCCACTGAAGGCAAGGATGGGGCTACATTCCTCCCACTGACACCAATGATGGGGCACTATTCCTCCCACTGACACCAATGATGGGACACTATTCCTCCCACTATAGATGTAGGACACCAGGACATTTTCTGCTATCACTGGCCACAGTGTGGCCCCCCTAAAGTCTGAAGGACAGTAAACTGGCCCCTTATTTAGAAAGTTTGGAGCCCTCTGCATTAGGGTGTGCACCCCAGAGCACAAACACACGCGTGTATATCAGCAGGGCAGTGGACAGTGTCAGTAGTTTTTTATTTTTAAATTATTATTTTTTACATTCATTTTTTATTTTTTTGGAGAAGCCCGAGATGTCACACTTTTAAAACAGAGAAAGAAACTGAGAACAGAGATGGCCCAGTCCCTTTTTCTGCAGCCTGCAGTAAACATAGTTTACTATGCTTCAGTTAAGAATGAAGATAGGAGCGATCGGTACAGATCACTCACTGTGTTCATTCGTAAAAGAAATGCCAGTTAATGAAATATTTAGCAGCCCCTTTTCTGCTCCTAAAAGGAGAGGAGGGAAGCTGCCAGCACTGCAGGGGGGAGACAGGAAGCAAGGGGAATCAGCACTGCACGGGGTGATTAGGGTGTGCCCAGGCACACCCAGCAGACCCTGTGCACATGCCCATGAATTTCTGATTGGTCCATTGGGAGTGAATTTTTTTTTTATAAATGGTCAGCGTTTTATGAAATACATGACATGAAAGGGATACGGTAATCTCAGTTAAAAAAAATAATAAAATATTTCGCCACAGGAGCTGAATTTTCCTGATATAAGAGTGTTTATTTTGGTTTATTCCTATTTGGAAGAGATCAATCAAAAAATAAATTGATTGTTTATTGAATAGTGTATGACAACCATTAGACAACGGTCCAAACGTAACTGGGGTTGTGAACTATAGATCAAATAAATTATCGCAAGAGGTCGATTGAAAAAGAAATCAGTTGTTTATTGACGCAGGTATGATCACCAAATAACCTCACACAGCCAATCCCATTTATGGTGAAGCGACAAGCAAGGAGTGTTTAACCACTTCAGCCCCGGACCATTTGGCAGCCAAAGGACCAGAGGTCTTTTTTCAATTTCGCACTACACTGCTTTAACTGGTAATTGCGCAGTCATGCAATGTTGTACCCAAACGGAATTGGCGTCCTTTTCTTCCCACAAATAGAGCTTTATTTTGATGGTATTTGATTGCCTCTGTGATTTTTATTTTTTGCGCTATAAACGGAAAAAGACTGCAAATTTTGGTTTATTCCTATTTGGAAGAGATCAATCAAAAAATAAATTGATTGTTTATTGAATAGTGTATGACAACCATTAGACAACGGTCCAAACGTAACTGGGGTTGTGAACTATAGATCAAATAAATTAATCGGAAGAGGTCGATTGAAAAAGAAATAACCTCACACAACCAATCCCATTTATGGTGAAGCGACAAGCAAGGAGTGTTTAATATGAAGAAAATAAAACGCTCTTTATTATGAGATCCCTGATTTACACACCATATAGCAGCAGTCTATGATATTGCACAGTCAGTTCATGGAGTCATTAAACATGTCAGTACTAAAAACTGTCTATGTTACATTATCAGAACAGCTTTGTATCCGATTGGTGACTGTGGAGGTACACGAACAGTATTTCTTTCCCATGTTGATGTAGTACTTTACAGAGTACACAGTAGCATTCACATTGACCCCGCCCCAGAGGAGCTCACAATTTACATTTCTCATCATAGTCACACACAACACATTTGTGTATCTGGACTCTTCGCCCAGTCCCAGACTGGTTATAATCAAGACTGTTGACCAGTGGCGGACGGTCCGCAAGGGGCGCCAGATGCATAGATTTCTACAAGCTTTTTTTTATTTTAGAAGCACAAGATTAGAGCCTGAGCTTCTAATTGGCTTAAAAAATGTTGAGCATGCCAACTTGTGACACTAGCGAATCAACATTCACTATTGTTTTCCTGCACCTCCTATCGGCCAATCAGGACAATCAGGTTGGCGGAAGCGGGTCTTAAGACCAGATTGGCCAGGAGGAGAAGCTGGGGAAGCCGCTGAAGCCACCCGGAACCTGGATGGGGTAAGTGCGGACCTGGCAGGGAGGGACGGGGTTTGTTTGCCACCCCCCCTCCCTCCCCAAAAAATAAAGCACCAGCCGCCACTGCTGTTGACTAACATCTCTTTACTGGTTGAATACCAGAACTCCATCCCTGCAAGTTTTTATATATACGCTGACATACTGACCGCCTTTAATACCTCATGAGCGGAGTGACCCCTGCTTAGGCGAAATTTGCTTGAAAAACAATCTTTATTCTCTCAAACTTTATTTAGAGGATGTATTCGGGGTAGCTTATTACATTGAGGGGTCTATTTATAGAAAGTTTGCCATCACAAAAAATCCCCATAATATGTCTAATATGTGTATTTGCTATGATCGCCAGCTCCACCTAGTGGCCATAATATGGTATTTTTGCTGAAATACTGCAAACTGGAAAATACAGCTTTTTGGCCAAAGGATGGAGCTGACAGTCATAGGAAATACACATATTAGACTCATTATGGGGATTTTTCAAGATGGCTGTGTGAATGCCGAGTAACTTTTTTTTGTGTGTATTTTATTATTATGTGTATTTTCACTTTAAATAGTTTTTTTACTTTGTTTAAAAATAATTTTTTTTTTAATAATCAGGGTAATGAGGAGCCAATTTATTGGTACAGGAACAGATCAGGGATAGCCGAAAAAAGCTTCCACAACCCTCATGAAGCATTAAAAGCCTAAAAATAAAAAAACATTAAAAACCACCTTAATTTAGCCTTCTCCATTGACTCCAATGCATTTCACCAACATTTCTGGGACAGAAAAATACTCATCTTCTCTCTATTCCTATTAAAGACACCGACCCTCACATATGAAGATCCTAGAATTAAGGTTTGTGTTGCCCGGCAACAATCAATTTGATTCAAGCTTTCATTCCCCAACTGTCATTTCATTTTAAAATTGAGGTTTGAAGTCATTGACAAGTATTTACAAGTGTACATTTGTGTCATTATTATACTGAACATTCTTGATCGGAGGAACATTAACCTGAATAGCAAAAAAAAATCAGATAAGGTAACTTAAGGTAGAACTGAAGGCAAAACTTTTTTTTTTTTTTTTTTTTTAGTTTTGGATAGAGTGGAGAAGGATTAGAACCCCTGTCAGGCTTTTTTGCTGTCTGTGTGCTCTCTGCTCTATCTGCCCCTATTTTACAGTTATCACTGAGAGCGAAAGTAAAGGAAAATCCAGAATTTTGGGTTGTCACCAGAACAGGAATAGAGGGGAAATCTTCCAATGGGGACACTAGTTCTGGTGACACTTTGGAGGGATTTACTCTCACTTCCTGTTTTGGCTTTGGGACAGGAAGTGAAGGGAAATCTCCCCATGGGGCTCAGATGGCAAAAAAATGACAGCGGTTACAACTCTCTATCTGAATATAAAGAAAAATGTTTTGCCTTTAAATGCCAATATAATAAAACAAATAACAAAAAAAAATAATAAAAAAAAATATAATACATCTCTTTACAATTCAGTCACTTTCTTTTTAACAAATCTAATATAAACAGGCACAGGAATGTACTAAAAGAAAGAGGAGCTGAACAGCCCCCCTTGCCTAAGTTGGACCAAACAATGCCCCATTCTGATTGGCTGCTATAAGTCATATAGGGACCGGAAATTGGGGGCAAACTTATTAAAAAGGATAGAAGAGGATGCTTTTGAAAAGAGACGAGTACTGGAAAAATCTTCCTTTCACAGACCTTGTGGAGCGCCCCAGGAACTCTAAAAACGAGCCTAATGAAAGATGCCCGTCTTAAAGTGTATCTCCACCCAATGTTTTTTCGCCATAACATATGGAAATAGCCACTGCTGAATTTACACCTCTTCTCAGGGCCATTACTACATGTGATGGGGCCTCATAGGAATTCCATTAAGGGGCCCCTTGCCTCTCTAATTTCCATCTGATAAAAAATACTGATAGCTTTTACAGAAATCCTACAGAGATTCCTCTACTTTTATTACCAATTATTACCAAGCGCTATTGCTAGTTGCATTGATCGCTGTATGGCCAGATAGTATTGGTCCCCATAGCAGGTGCATGGTCTTCCTCCACTATTCATTGATTGAAATTTTTAATCCCAGCTATTCTAAACCAGAGTTCCATGGAACCCTGGCATTTCTCCAGAGGTTCCTAAGGGTTCCTGGAGCTGTGACTAATTGAGATCCCACCTGATGGTTGTAGAGAGAGGAAAACCAGCAACTCGATCCTCTGCAATGAATACATTAATTAATCCAGGTGTGGTACAAAATAATACAGGGCTTACGCATTTCGTGTATAGCCATAGCTATGACTGAGGCTACATGCCAAAACGCGTAAGCCCTGTATTATTTTGTACCACACCTGGATTAATACATTTTTTAATTGCGGAAGATCGAGTTGCCAGCTTTCCTTTATCTACATGTTTGTTTCCAGTGCTAGGAGGACACTACAAGCCAGTGCACCGTCCGCTGACCACTGTGGGGAATTACTACAGGTTTTTTCCACTATATTTCCACCTGATGGTGCCTGCTTGGTTTCAGGGCCAATGTCACTTGGAAGAGCCAGCTGTATGATGCCAATGATCTTTTTTATCTGTCTGTAAGTGTAGCATTCTGACCACCACTGTAAGGGGACATTCTTCTCACTGTTTGCCAATGTAAGGGACATTCTTCCCACTGATCACCAATGTAAGGAAACATTCTTCCCATTGATGACCAATGTAAGGGACATTCTTCCCACTGACTACCAATTTAAAGGGACATTCTTCCCATTCATGACCATCTTAAGGCACATTCTTTGCACTGACCACCAGTGTAAGGAGCATTCTTCCCACTGATGACCAATGTAAGGAGCATTCTTCCCAAGGTCCACCAATTTAAGGCAGACAATATTCCCACTGACCACCAATGCAAGGAGACATTCTTTCCATTGATGACCATTGACCCTTCTATGGGACATTCTTCCCACTGACGACCAATGTAAGGGACATTCTTCCCACTGATCACCAATGTAAGGGGCCATCCTTGCCACTGATCGCAAATGTAAGGGACATTCTTCCCACCTACCACCAATGTAAGGGACGTTCTTCCCACTGATCACCAATGTAGGGAGACATTCTTCTCACGACCACCAATGTAAGGGACATTCTTCCCACTGACCACCAATGTAAGGGACATTCATCTCACTGATCACTAATGTAGGGGGCCATCCTTCCACTGATCACCAATGTAAGGGGCCATCCTTCCCACTGATCACCAATCTAAAAGGACATTCTTCCCACTGATCACCAATGTAAGGGGCCATTCTTCCAACTGATCACCAATGTAAGGGGCCATTCTTCCAACTGATCACCAATGTAAGGGGCCATTCTTCCCACTGATCACCAAAAGGACATTCTTCCCAATCACCATGGGGACATTCTTCCAACTGATCACCAATGTAAGGGGCATTCTTCCACTGATCACTGATCACCAATGTAAGGGGCCATTCTTCCAACTGATCACCAATGTAAGGGGCCATTCTTCCAACTGATCACCAATGTAAGGGGCCATTCTTCCAACTGATCACCAATCTAAAGGGGCCATTCTTCCCACTGATCACCAATGTAAGGGGCCATTCTTCCCACTGATCACCAATCTAAAGACATTCTTCCCACTGATCCCCACTGATCACCAATCTAAAGGACATTCCTCCCACTGATCACCAATGTAGGGAGCATTCCTCCCACTGATCACCAATGTAAGGGACATTCTTCCCACTGATCACCAATGTAAGGGACAGTCTTCCCACTGATCACCAATGTAATGAGCATTCTTTTACTAACTGAAGTAAGGCTGCATTAACCCAAATAAAGTAGATATACTTCTAGTAAACCTCTCCAATCTACAAATGGGGCACTTTCCATTCCTTCTCTTCCTTCCTTCTCTTCTAATCTTTAGCTTTCTTCTGGGAGGTTGTTAAGTGATGGGGTTTTATGCAACAGTCTCAATAGAAAAGTTATCAGATGAAGCAACACTTACAGAGTTAATTTTTCAATGTATATGGAACCACTATAAATTTGGGGTCCAACAGTGGACCTTTCAATTGTCAACTGGCCATGGTCCTTGTATCCCAGCAAGGGTGGCCGTCTCATTCCTCATCACTACACCAATGGAAGCCTCATCGTTGTATGTCTATATAACTGAGATGCTCTAAGACTTACAACTTTTTTTGAAAGCCATCTGAGTGTATTGTAAAACTATTTTTGGACCCCTGTACACATTTAGCTTGAACCTGTTCAAAAAGAAATTAGCAGCACTTCAACACTAAAGCACTGTAGGTCCTTATCGAATACTCCATGAAGGTCTGTTCAAAGGACCATTGGTGTCCAGCATTAATTAGACTGGGTACCCAATAACTTGTGCACAACCTAAAATTGGAGGACCTGAGGTATACAAGGCAGCAGATATCTGCGTCACTGATAACGTACGTAGCATTTGTGAACAATTCTGAATGAATTGAAGCGACACAATTGTGTAACAATTTAAAAAAATAAACCAATTCCTAAAAGGTGAGATAAGGACAGTCCTTCACAGTAAGGTACGATAGCCGTTCTGCAGTTAAGGTTGCAGGCCGATAAATTGTCACTTTAGTGTCTTTATAATGTCAGTTTGTGTGACCACCCTGCATGAGCAGCTGACCGGTCAGCCACCGGTGGTCATATTATATGTGGCCAAGGCGGTAACGTTTTGTGGGTGGAGGTTGACCCAATCAGGAAAAGTGCTGAGTCCGAATATACTGGATGCCCAAGTGTTCATTGCAAGGCTAAGGAGGAGAACGCCCATTAGGTTCATCAGAAGTCCTGTCTTTGCCTGCAAAGGGAAGGCAAAAAGTAGACAAGAAGGTGTTAGAGAGCTGCCCCCAATAGATATACAATATAACATGTTGTGCTGTAGTTATTCAATGAATCACAGCTACACTACTATCTTGTGCTGAGAGAAACCCTGCCTCTGGCTGGCATCTTCCTTAACCAATAATCCAGGATAAATCATTTGCAAATAACCCCGCTCCACCTCGGAAATCATTTATGGATGGTGTTGAGTGGCTCCTAGCTCCTTATAGTTCTCAATTTCAATAATTTCTGATAATGTATTACTAAGCCAACAAAACAAAGATATAAGGTGAGGTTCACTCTTGTGCAGGTGGTTGCCACTGCGGGACCGCACCTATTCCTGCACCCGCAACCACCCAGACAAAGAACTCGCTGCTGCTTAGGAGGTGAATAGGGGTACCATTAATGCTAATAACACCCCCACACACTGAAAGCCGCAGCGTGGTTTCCTTGCACTAGGAACCACACTGTACTATGCCGTTTCCCTGCGTTTTCAGTGAATACAGCAGCCCATTCAAATGAATAGGCTGCTGTGTACGAGCAATGCAGCTGCAGGGAAACTGCACAAGTGTGAACCTAGCCTAAGGAGGGTGTTGTGGTGATTTTAAACATAGATAAAAGATATAAGCCAGCAAAGTCAGGACTTGACATTTAAATTTGCTCTGGGTCAATGACTAATTACTGAAGCCTAGGGATTGGCATGGCAGCCAAAAAAAATTAAGAACTGGCAATTTCAGAAGGAGGCTAGCAAAGGTATATATATATATATATATATATATATATATATATATATATATATATATATATACACATATATATATATATACACACATATACACATACATACACACACACACACACACACACACACACACACACACACACACACACACACACACTATTACCAAAAATATTGGGAAGCCTGCCTTTACGCGCACATTAAATTTAATAGCATCCCAGTCTTAGTCCGTAGGGTTCAATATTGAGTTGGCCCACCCTTTGCAGCTATAACAGCTTCAACTCTTCTGGGAAGGCTGTGCACAAGGTTTAGGAGTGTGTCTATGGGAATGTTTGACCATTCTTCCAGAAGCGCATTTGTGGGTTAGGCACTGATATTGGTCGAGAAGTCCTGGCTCGCAGTCGCCGCTGTAATTTATCCCAAAGGTATTTTATGGGGGTGAAGCTCTTTGCAGGCCAGTCAAGTTCCTCTACCCCAGACCCCAAACTCCACCTCCTTAAAACACTCCTCCACCTTCTTCCACATGTCTTACTTTGGTTGCTGTATTAAAGTGTTTGGTAAGTCTAAAATATTATTCACTTCCAGCCCCTCTATTAGAGGCTGGCATACCACACTATCCAAGTCCTTTGTAAAAACGAGCGCTCTAAATACCTCTTTAGAGCTGTCTTCAGGCCGGTCACGTGACTCGCGGACACTTTACAGCTCCGAGACATTGCTTCCATGGAGATCATGTGACCTCCTGCAGAAGGAATGTCTCGGAGCTGTAAAGCAGCCGCGAGTCACGTGACCGGCCTGAAGACAGCTCTAAAGAGGTATTTAAAGCGCTTGTTTTTTTACAAAGGACTTGGATAGTGTGGTATGCCATAGTAGAGGGGCTGGCAGTGACAATTGTAGGGTTTTTATAGTTAATAGCAGCGGTGGGGGGGGGGGGGGGGGTGTGTGTGGAGACAGAGACACAGAGAAGACGCTGACATGCAGGAAGGAGGGGGAGAGAGGAGAGCAGAGAGGACAGCTACGTCTGACGGAGGGAGGCACCTTGACTACGGTGATCAGGGCCGAGTAGCCCTGGTTATCATGGTCAGTTTAGAGAGGGGCATACAGGAGATTGGCAGATTCAGGGAGTTTTTTTTTTTTTTTTACAGTTTAGAGGGGGCAGATTACACAGCACAAGCATTGTGCTGTGTAATCTACTTTAAGGGACCAGAATCAGATTTTTTGGGGTGATTAACAAACACTTTAAGCTGAAGCATCCAGTTGGCTCTAGTACCTCCCCGCACACTGTAGTTGGCACCGCCTCTCTCACTTGCTGGGAGATCATCCAGTCAGGGTGTCGGCATCTGCACTGCACCCCGGGCACCTGCATCTCCCTTGTCCCAACCCTGCACTCAATGGGAGCCACTCAGGAGATCAGATCTGTTAGATTGTGAGAAAAACTTTTATTTGTAAACACATAAGCCGGGCTTCTGTGTTTACAAGTGATAGTGGTGAGCAGGGAGCAGAGGGCTTGAGCCAGAGGTGGTGGAACTGAGTTCCACCAAGTTCCATCTGAAAAAAAGAGATTATATATATATATATATATATATATATATATATATATATATATATATATATATATATATATATATATATATATATATATATATATATATATATAGATATATATATATATATATATACACACACACACACACACACACACACACAACACACACACACACACACACACACACACACACACACTGTATACATACAGCATTACATTAAAGCTGACCTGTGACACTAATTGTATGTCTAATACCCGATGGGCTGCTGGTAATCACTGTAGTATTTGGCAATACTATTGTGATAGCCGCGATCTTCCATATCCTGTCTAGAGCGGCTTCCTTTCTGCACACCGACCACAGTGAGGGGGGGGGGGGCACTTGCTTGGCACACTGCCTTGTATTTTTTATTTCAAAGAACACAAGTCCTTGTCTGTGTCGATGAGGTAGATAGGAAAGGTAGAAACATAGATGTGATCCATCGAGTCGGAGCTTGTTGTCGGAAATTCCAACCGTGTGTAGGCTCCATCGGACAGTTTCCATCGGAATTTCCGTTGCACAAAATTAGCAAGATTCAGTTTGAGCCAACATCCGTTGGAAAAAAAACATGGGATTTTGTTGTCGGAATGTCCAATCGTGTGGTGTAATTCTAAAAAAAAGAATTGCAGAGCTATTTATCATGTGAATTTAATGTTTCTAAGCAATTTTCTCTCCAGTTCAGATGTTCTTCATTCATGAGAATAGAATGAATCAGATGAATACCACTTTACGGCCACTTGACAGAGCTGATGATCATAGAAAATATTTATTTACTGCTTCCCTCACGCAGATATACTGCAGCAGAAGGGCACGTACAGGTAGATTAACGTACCTGTATGTTGCCCTTTAAGAGGCAGCTTGCGGCCCGCTGGGAGCTCCGTGACCATGATCGCGGGTCCCGTGGACTCAATGTCCGCGGGGATACCTGCGATCGTCTCACTGTGAGGAAGAACGGGGAGATGCTAATGTAAACAAGCATCTCCCCGTTCTGCCTAATGACACTGATCACTGCTCCCTGTAATCGGAAGCTATGATCAGTGATGTGTCACAACTAGCCCATCCCCCCCCACAATTAGAATCACTCCCTAGGACACACTTAATCCCTACAGCGCCACCTAGTGGTTAACCCCTTAACTGCCAGTGACATTTTTACAGTAATTAATGAATTTTTTTAGCATTGATCGCTGTATTAATGCCAATGGTCCCAAAAATGTGTAAAAATTGTCCGATGTGTCCGCCATAAAGTCGCAGTCATGATAAAAATCACTGATCGCCGCCATTACTAGTAACAAAAAAATTATCAATAAAAATGCCATAAAACTGTCCCCTATTTTGTAGACGTTATAACTTTTGCGCAAACCAATCAATAAACGCTTATTGTGATTTTTTTTACCAATAATATCTAGAAGAATACCTATCGGCCTAAGCTGAGGGGAAAAAAATTTTTTTAATATTTTTTTGGGGGATATTTATTATAGCAAAAAATAAAAAAACAATGCGTTTTTTTTCAAAATTGTCGCTATTCTTTTGTTTATAGCGCAAAAAAATAAAAACCAGCCAAATGGCCCGGGGCTTAAGTGGTTAATCTTTATAATTACAGTGCAGGGCATACAATTCCACTATTTATTTCTTTGCTAAAAAAAAAAAACAGGCTGTATTCCATGGGCACTGATCAGGCTGCATTTCATGGGCACTGGTCAGGCTGCATTCCATGGGCACTGGTCAGGCTGCATTCCATGGGCACTGGTAAGGCTGCATTCCATGGGCACTGGTCAGGCTGCATTCCATGGGCACTGGTAAGGCTGCAGTCTCTGACCATCTCCTGTACTACATCTGCAGGCTCTGACCGTGATAATGTGATAATGACATTGTCGAAATGGAGCAGAGCATGTGGGACAGCTCAGATAATACTCTGCCAATACTCTGCCAATAATCTGCCAATACTCTGCCAATACTCTGCCAATACATTTTAACAAAAAAAAAAACAAAGAATTTTTTTCTTTTACCGAATTTTCAGTCTTTTTTGATTCATAGCTCAAAAAATAAAAAACCCAGCAGTGATTAAATACCACCAAAAGAAAGCTCTGTTTGTATGAAAAAAAGGACAAACATTTCATATGGGTACAGTGTTGCATGACTGAGTAATTGTCATTCAAAATGTGAAAGCGCCGAAAGCTGAAAATTGGTCTGGTTAGGAAGGGGGTTTAAGTGCCCAGTGGTCAAGTGGTTAATTATTATGGTCTGTTCCATCTGGTGGCAATAATGCAATATTTTCCAGATTCACTCTATTAATATGTGCAAAGAACATCCAACCTGGAGAGAAAATAGCTTAGGAACTTTGGATTTTGTCAGCATTTGCACAGAACAAATGTACAGGCAGTTTCGCAGAATGAATAGCCCTGTGCATTTTTTTTAGAAATACGCCCCTAAATGTCAGCGCCCCCCCCAGTCATGTACCCACCACTTCTAACCCTTGCCCCTCCTGGGGCAAGCTATCAGCCTCCACAGATTCTAGTTCCATCCAATCATCCCAGTGGATATAAAGTCAAATGATGACATCACAGTTTCTTAATGGATCAGAAAATACATATAGATGTTAAATAAATGGGAATTCAGGCATGGGAAAGTCACACCATTCTTGCTGTCCCATTAGAGATAAAAGCGATCCAGACCACCCATACCTTTTTTTTTTTGGGTGGAGTTGGCCTTTAAGTCTTATAGAGTTGATGTGACGAGACATACCTGCATTTGGAGAGGATCCTGATTGTAGTTGGAGTGTACGGTGGCATCGTGGAGGGTATGTGTCAGTGCCAGCTGTTGTCTGAGCTGTCCCACAACATTAGAAATTCACACACTTATTAGGAAGTTACAGGACACCCCTTCCCTGCTGACTTGGCAATTTACTGAACCTCCTACAGGAAAAACCCTCAGTGTTCTATGGAACTTATTTAGAATTTTAATGAGATATTTTACATTCATTTAAAAAAAAAATAAGTGCAGAGAGGATTATTTTCAATTACTGTTTTCTTTTCCTCTCTCTGACCCTTACTCCTCTCCTTTCATCCTTTCCATTCTCAATCTCTACCTTCCCTGGACACTTCCATTCCATCCCCCTGTCCAACACATTTACACCCCACCTCCACCCAAAATTCCCTAGCCCCCTACCACACACTCCATATTAGGGGGGCACCGATACCACTTTTTTAAGACCGAGTACAAGTACCGATACTTTTTTTCAAGTACTCGCCGATTACTGATACTTTTTTTTCCTAATGTCATGTGACAGTAGCACTGATAGGTGAAAATGGGGGGTAACTAGTGCGCTCAACCAATAATGAATAAATATATGAGGAAAGCCGCCAACATATAAGTGATCTCACACTGCAAATAGATATATAAATAGGGGGGTATGTGGCGCTAACCACTATAAAGATAACCTCTGGGAACTCTTCAGGCGTGTAAATTCCAAAAGATGGGTGACCTTAACCACTTCAGCCCCGGACCAATTGGCAGCCAAAGGACCAGGCCCCTTTTTGCGATTCGGCACTGCGTCGATTTAACTGACAATTGTGCGGTCGTGCGACGTGGCTCCCAAACAAAATTGGCGTCCTTTTTTTCCCACAAAATAAAGCTTTCTTTTGGTGGTATTTGATCGCCCCTGCGGTTTTTTTTTTTTTTGCGCTATAAAAAAAAATAGAGCGACAATTTTGTAAAAAATGCAATATTTTTTGCTTTTTGCTATAAGAAATATCCCCAAAAAATATATAAAAAAAAATTTTTTTTTTTTTCTCAGTTTAGGCCGATACGTATTCTTCTACATATTTTTGGTAAAAAAAAAAAAAAAAAAAAAAAAAAAAAAAATTTAGCGATTATTGATTGGTTTGCGGAAAAGTTATAGCGTTTACAAAATAGGGGATAGTTTTATAGCATTTTTATTAATATTTTTTTTTTTTTTACTAGTAATGGCGGCGATCAGCGATTTTTATTGTGACTGCGACATTATGGCGGACACATCGGACATTTTGACACATTTTTGGGACCATTGTCATTTATACAGCAATCAATGCTATTTAAATGCATTGATTCCTGTATAAATGACAGTTGTAGTGAAAGAGTTAACCACTAGGGGGAGAGGAGGGGTTATGGGCTGTGACGTGTGTGTGTTTTTTTTACATTAGGGGGCGGGGCTGACGTCTGACGTCATTGATCGGCTTTCCCGATGACCGGGAACAGCCAATCAATGACAGGCAGAGTAGGAAGCGCGGGTAGAGGTTTGTTTACACATACCTCTCCCCGTTCTTCAGCTCCGTGACCCGATCGCGGGACACCAGCGGCGATCGGGTCCGCTGGTCCCGCGGCCGGGGTCACGGAGCTCCCGACCGGGCAGGCATTTAAAGGGCCACGTACCGGTACGTGCTTTTGCCTGCCCGTGCCATTCTGCACATGTATATATGCAGTGGGCGGTCGGGAAGCGGTTAATTATAATTTGATCAATTTTACATAAAATGCAAATATCATATCTGAATGGATAAACAATGTATCAACAAATGACAATATCTTCAATAGCAATAAATAAATATATAAAATGTGAATAAAGGAATAAGTGCAGAAGTGTGATCAATAAATATGACCAATAAGTGCGCTGGGATAAAAAATCTCTTAAAATTGATAGCAATGTGGTAATATGGTAAATGAATGACTATTAAAAACGTGCTGAGATAAAATCTTCAACGATGATGTTAAAATATTTGTGATGTACAATCCCAGGCAATGTGATGAATGAACTAAAATAGGAAGGAAATGCCTTCTGTGAATATATAACGTAAAAATCGAAAGTGCAATGTGCAAAAATAGTGAGAAAGACCAAAATGCTGGTCTAGGAAGTGCAAGAAGAAATAACGAAATAAACGTCTGCGATATCAAAGTGACTTCAATAAGCGATTCAGACTAAATCACTGTGAAGGTAATTCATAAAATAAGGGGAATCCTCAGAAGGAGGAGGATCAACTCAGTGGTGCACTACAAATCCAAAGTTTGATAGAAAAAAAAAAAAAAAAATCAGAAGGAGGAGATAGATCAACTCAGTGGTGCACTACAAATCCAAAGTTTGATAGAAAAAAAAAAAAAAAAAAATTGCACAGGAATGGCAACAGGGCAAAGATGCCAGCACAGTCCGTTTTAAGAATGGAAATTCTTGATAAGAGTAAAACAAATAGAGAGTTCCAATGTGATATATAAATCAGAGTTCAGTGATATTCTGTGCAGAAGTGCTCCGTGTTGTTTTCAGGGGTGCACCCCACTGTTTCCCCCCAGCCTCTCACCTCTAATAGCGGCCTCTACAGGCCTAGTAAAGCAGGTAACTTTGGGTATTGGTCCTGGTGACTATCCTGGTGTGTCCTCCTATGTATTCCTATGGGCTCTCCTGTAACATGCTCCGGTCCCCATATCCCATCCAAACGTCACTCCAGACTGCAGGGATCACTCCCAGCTCAGATCAGCATAAGTGGGTAAGGGACAAAGAAAAGCGCTCCAATGTGAAGTAAATTAAAACAACTTTTAATGTCAAAATATCCACTCACATAAAGACAGCATGAAACCGCATATGATGGACGAACTTCCGGTCCTCGGCCGAAAAACTGGAAGTAAACAATAGGCACCTGACTTCCTCCCCCACGCGTATCGTCACAGGTCACATGACTTTGTTCATTCATCACATTGCCTGGGATTGTACATCACAAATATTTTAACATCATCATTGAAGATTTTATCTCAGCACGTTTTTATTAGTCATTCATTTACCATATTACCACATTGCTATCAATTTTAAGAGATTTTTTTATCCCAGCGCACTTTTATTGGTCATATTTATTGATCACACTTCTGCACTTATTCCTTTATTCACATTTTATATATTTATTTATTGCTATTGAAGATATTGTCATTTGTTGATACATTGTTTATCCATTCAGATATAATATTTGCATTTTATGTAAAATTGATCAAATTATAATTAAGGTCACCCATCTTTTGGAATTTACACACCTGAAGAGTTCCCAGAGGTTATCTTTATAGTGGTTAGCGCCACATACCCCCCTATTTATAGCACTGATAGGTGGCACTGACTTATGGGCATGGATGAGCACTGATAGGTGGCACTGACATGCAGCACTCATGGGCACTGATAGGTGGCACTGATATGCAGCACTCATGGGCACTGATGAGCACTGGGCACTGATAGGTGGCACTGATATGCAGCACTGATGGCTGACACTTATGGGCACGTATAGGTGGCACTTATGGGCACTCATAGGTGGAACTGATGTGCAGGCAGTGGCACTGAAATGCAGCACTGATTACATTGGCAATTGCTGGCATGGAAAATAAATGAGAGACAATAACAGTTGGAAGATTTTGCAACTCAAGTGCTGCGAGGCCCATCTTAGTACACCCTGCACTCGGCAGAAAGCCTACAGTCAGTAGGCAGCAGCGGACATCTTGTTACACCCAGCCAATATAGTTAATGAACTATATGGGCTGGGTGTAACAAGATGTCCGCAGCACCTTGTGACTGTAGGTTTACTGCGGCCGAGTGCAGGGTGTACCAAGATGGGCATTGCAGTGTTCAATCTCTGACGGAGACACGGGCCGTCACTTCCGTTAACGAATGTGAGGACCCAGGTCACCGATTCTGATGGCACATGCGGCTGCAACCCACACCTCTGCCCTGGCCAGCTTACCTTTCGCTGCTGCCAGGACTCGCTCTCCGCTCCGCCCTCTGACTCCCGGGAGCGCCTCTTCATGCAAAGGTATTGGATTAGGCATCGGGGGCAGTTGTCGAGTTGTCGTTAGAAGCACCTTCTTAAATTGACAGGACTAATCTGTGTACCACATGAGTACATACTGTAGCCAGTCTGTGGGAGCCAGAATTATTGTTGGTTGGTAGGGGATCAAATACTTTTTTACTCAACTGCAACTCACATTTATAACATTTGTATCATGTGTTTTTTTTGGTTGATATTCTGTCTTCTGTCTCTATGTGGGTAATAAATGTGAGTCATGAGAATATGTGGGCAATAAATGGGCAGTCATGACAATATGTGGGGAACAAATGAGCATTAATCATAATATGTGGGTAACAAATGGGCACTCATGACAATATGTGGACAACAAATGGGTAATGATCACAATATGTGTGCAACAAATGGTCAGTCATGACACTATGCTGGCTACAAACAGGCAGTCATGACAATGTGAGAGCAACACAGTTGTAACAATGAGTGGACAATGACAATTGTTAATGTAATGAGGCACCCCTAGGGGGCAGTTTTAGTGGCACCATGGCTTACAGGAGGCAGGTTGAATGATGCCCACATTAACCCAGAAGAGACTAGTGGTGCAGGACAAATTAAGATGCGGGGGGAGGGGAAGGGGGCTGCAGAACTGGAATGTGGAGGGGGGTGGTTAGTGGTTGGCAATTATTTTATTGCAATACAGGAATGGGGACCTGTTTTTGAAAATAGAACATCACTGGCATTGGGCTTTATGTTTTAATGCTTCAGCGATTTCAGTTGTTGGCCTGGAAAAACTATTAGGAGAAGACTTGTGATCTGTATTGAAGCCAGGCAAATATCATTTTCAGTATTAGTCTGTGATTCTTTTCTGATAAGTACTCCTTTCCTAAGAGAATATAGTCCTGATCCCATTCTGAAAATGCTAGTCCCCTGGCTGCTCTGAGAATATAGTCCTGATCCCATTCTGAAAATGCTAGTCCCCTGGCTGCTCTGAGAATATAGTCCTGATCCCATTCTGAAAATGCTAGTCCCCTGGCTGCTCTGCTGTTCCTGTGGTTTTAGTGCTTACTTTAGTTCGGTCCTCCGGTCACACTCGGTTTCGGGTTCAGTTCCTGTGAATTGAAGTCTAATAGCTAGGGTGGCACATTGTGCTTCTACAAGATCCTTTATCCCCTAAGACAATGGCCAGCGTATGCCCGCCCCATGAGCTGTGAACTACTTCAGCAATATAGGTTGCAGATTCTGCTGCTGATGCACGGAAGGTGACCGCTTCTCCTGCCTACCCCTCGGCCAGGTCCTGGTTGCATTTATACTATATTACCAAAAGTATTGGGACACCTGCCTTTACACGTGAACTTTAATGGCATCCCAGTCTTAGTCCGTAGGGTTCAATATTGAGTTGGCCCACCCTTTGCAGCTCTAACAGCTTCAACTCTTCTGGGAAGGCTGTCCTTGTTTACCTATCTATTGTAAGTAGCCCTGTTGTGGGGTCTATTAAAATACACTGTCTTACTGCAATTAGAGGCACTTCTCTGCTTCTGTTTGTGTCTGTGTACACTCCTAAACCTTGTGGACGGCCTTCCCAGAAGAGTTGAAGCTGTTATAACGGCAAAGCATAGGCCAACTCAATATTGAACCCTACAGACTAAGAGTGGGATGCCATTAAAGTTCATGTGCATGCAGTGGCGTAGCCTGGGGGTGGCCGTGGCCCTTGTGTGTGTGTCACACCTGGCTCTGTCTTCCTAATTTCTATTTCCTGTGTCCCTGCGCTCCCTGAGACTGAAAATGGCGGCCGGCACCCTGTGATTGGGCGATTGGGGTCATGTGCGGCGGCGGGCCTTGCCTGTCTGCGATCATGGGTGGTTGCTCCTGGAGTCCCTCCTCCACCTTGGTGTGAGACACCGCTGTCTTCTACTCCTCTCCTACGGACCAAGTCGAGTCATGTTGCTGGCCCGGGAGGGGGGGGGGGAGAGAGACGGTCTGAGGAGAGAGAGCAGCCAGATAGAGAAAAGACGAACAGTTAGTCACCCAGTGTAGTGTAATGGTCAGTGTAGTGGTCAGTGTAGGAATCGTAACTAGAACCCTCAGGGCCCCGATGCAAGAAACCATGGAGGGCCCCCCCCCCCCCGAACTCCGGACAAAGCTCTTTACTCCAAGCCCGATGTTGGAACACCAGGGCCTGGTCACAAGTGGGTGGCTGCATATAAAAGGAACTGATTTCTTAATTTTTATATACAAACACACACACACACACACACACACACACACACACACACATATATATATATAAAAATGCACATATAAACCAGTGACAGCTGGTGCTCAAAAATTTTTAGGGGGGCGCAAGCAAAAACAAAAAAAAAAAAAATCAGAAATAAAAACATCAATTACAGCCACTGTACCATCAAGTGTCGCCACTGTAGCATCAAATGCTGCCACTGCGCCCATCAAACTCTGCTGCTGTGCCCATCAAATGCTGCCAGTATGCCAAATCCTGCCACTGTGAATCCCCACCGCCCGCTCACCCACACACATATGCATGCACCCCCACCCACATATGCATGCACCCCACCCCCACACACACCACCCCCCCCCCCCACACACACGCATGCACCCCTCCACACATACACGCATGCACCCCCCCACACACACATGCATGCATGCATGCACCCCCCCCCCCACACCCCACACACATGCATGCACCCCCCCCCCACACACACACACATGCACCCCCCCACACACACACACACATATATATATATATATATATATATAAGACACATACACATATATATATATATATAAAGACACATACAGATATAGTAGTCTTATAAAAAAAAAGTCAGACATACCTTCTTCCTGCCGGGTACTGCACTCTAGGGGGAGACAAAGAGCATAGCACAGCACACAGTACTTTCATTTTAGGTATGTGAAGAGCTCCCTGCACAATGCCATTACAGCTCGGCTGACGATCGGGAAACTCCTCTCAGCCTCCCCTCCTATCAAGGGTACAGGGGGGCTCAAGGCAGCAAGGGGCCCGGTCGCCATGGCGATCTCGGCGACCCCTATAATTTCGCCATGCACACATCATCGGCGGTATCTCTGGGAAGTACCATTTCACACAAACAGCGGAGGAGAAGGTAGTTCTCACATTGTGCATCCTGCTGCTGGAGGGTAGCTAGTGCCTGTGTTAAAGAGCTGGTTTTGTCTGTGTTACAACCCGCCCTTTCACACAGGCAAAACCAGAACATCAGCACACTGTAAAGCCGCCCTGCAACAGCGAGGCACAATGTGAGAACTACGGTCCACCCCCCGCTGTTAGTGTGAAATGGTACCTCCCACCGAGAGACGCCTCCTATGACGTGCGCCTGGTGATCGGCCAATCAGCTGTTCTGTGCGTCACCAGCACAGGCAGCCAATCAGGTTCAAGCATGCCAACAGAGCGATAGCATAGCTGAGCTGGAGGAGGCTCAGTGTCAGTGCGCGGATCGCCTCTGCGCTGTCAAGACCTCCTGCAGCTCGCTCCTCCCTCCCTAATATCTCCGCCCCCTCCTCTTCCCCAACCGCTGCTAATATGTCGCTGCGCTGTGTGCGGTGTTTATATTCGTCTATTTTATATAGTAGAGACCATGGGCGGGGTACAGTATTGTTGCCAACAGCCTGTAAAGTTTTTTTTTCATGTCTCTGAAAGCCCTTAGATTAAAACCATGACAGTCCCGGCTTGGAACTGCACATGTCCGCAGCCGCCTCTGACCGTCTCCTGTAGCGCGTCCGCAGCCGCCTCCGACCGTCTCATGTAGCGTGTCCGCAGCCACCTCTGACCGTCTCCTGTAGCGCGTCCGCAGTTCGGGTGGCAAAGGGCCTGCCCTCACGCGCACCAGAGGCCTCACACTACCGGGCCCCCCACCTGGCTGCGCTCATCCACAGTTCGGGTGGCAAGGGGTCTGCCCTCACACTACCGGGCCCCCCACCTGGCTGCGCTCATCCGCAGTGCGGGTGGCAAGGGTCCTGCCCTCACCCACACCAGAGGCCTCACACTACCGGGCCCCTCACCTGGCTGCGCTCATCCGCAGTTCGGGTGGCAAGGGGTCTGCCCTCACTCACACCAGGGGCCTCACCCTACCGGGCCCCCCACCTGGCTGCACTCATCCGCAATTCGGGTGGCAAGGGGCCTGCCCTTTCCCACACCAGAGGCCTCACACTACCGGGCCCCCCACCTGGCTGCGCTCATCCGCAGTTCGGGTGGCAAGGGGCCTGCCCTCACCCACACCAGAGGCCTCACACCACCGGGCCCCCCACCTGGCTGCGCTCCTCCGCAGTTCGGGTGGCAAGGGGCCTGCTCTCACCCACACCAGAGGCCTCACACCACTGGGCCCCCCACCTGGCTGCGCTCATCCGCAGTTTGGGTGGCAAGGGGCCTGCCCTCACCCACACCAGAGGCCTCACACTACCGGGCCCCTCACCTGGCTGCGCTCATCCGCAGTTCGGGTGGCAAGGGGTCTGCCCTCACTCACACCAGAGGCCTCACACCACCAGGCCCCCCACCTGGCTGCGCTCATCCGCAGTTCGGGTGGCAAGGGGTCTGCCCTCACTCACACCAGAGGCCTCACACTACCGGGCCCCCCACCTGGCTGCGCTCATCTGCAGTTCGGGTGGCAAGGGGCCTGCCCTCACCAGAGGCCTCACACTACCGGGCCCCCCACCTGGCTGCGCTCATCTGCAGTTCGGGTGGCAAGGGGTCTGCCCTCACTCACACCAGGGGCCTCACACCACTGGGCCCCCCACCTGGCTGTGCTCATCCGCAGTTCGGGTGGCAAGGGGCCTGCCCTCACCCACACCAGGAGCCTCACACCACCGGGCCCCCCACCTGGCTGCGCTCATCCGCAGTTTGGGTGGCAAGGGGCCTGCCCTCACCCACACCAGGAGCCTCACACCACCGGGCCCCCCACCTGGCTGCGCTCATACGCAGTTCGGGTGGCAAGGGGCCTGCCCTCACCCACACCAGAGGCCTCACACCACCGGGCCCCCCACCTGACTGCGCTCATCCGCAGTTCGGGTGGCAAGGGGTCTGCCCTCACTCACACCAGAGGCCTCACACTACCGGGCCCCCCACCTGGCTGCGCTCATCCGCAGTTCGGGTGGCAAGGGGTCTGCCCTCACACCAGAGGCCTCACACCACCAGGCCCCCCACCTGGCTGCGCTCATCCGCAGTTCGGGTGGCAAGGGGTCTGCCCTCACTCACACCAGGGGCCTCACACTACCGGGCCCCCCACCTGGCTGCGCTCATCCGCAGTTCGGGTGGCAAGGGGTCTGCCCTCACTCACACCAGAGGCCTCACACCACCGGGCCCCCCACCTGGCTGCGCTCATCCGCAGTTCGGGTGGCAAGGGGTCTGCCCTCACTCACACCAGAGGCCTCACACCACCGGGCCCCCCACCTGGCTGCGCTCATCCGCAGTTCGGGTGGCAAGGGGCCTGCCCTCACTCACACCAGAGGCCTCACACCACCGGGCCCCCCACCTGGCTGCGCTCATCCGCAGTTCGGGTGGCAAGGGGCCTGCCCTCACCCACACCAGAGGCCTCACACTACCGGGCCCCTCACCTGGCTGCGCTCATCCGCAGTTCGGGTGGCAAGGGGCATGCCCTCACCCACACCAGAGGCCTCACACCACCGGGCCCCCCACCTGGCTGCGCTCATCCGCAGTTCGGGTGGCAAGGGGCCTGCCCTCACCCACACCAGAGGCCTCACACTACCGAGCCCCTCACCTGGCTGCGCTCATCCGCAGTTCAGGTTGCAAGGGGTCTGCCCTCACACCACCTTGCCCCCCACCTGGCTGCGCTCATCCGCAGTTCGGGTGGCAAGGGGTCTGCCCTCACTCACACCACCGGGCCCCCCACCTGGCTGCGCTCATCCGCAGTTTGGGTGGCAAGGGGCCTGCCCTCACCCACACCAGAGGCCTCACACTACCGGGCCCCTCACCTGGCTGCGCTCATCCGCAGTTCGGGTGGCAAGGGGTCTGCCCTCACACCACCGGGGGCCCCCCACCTGGCTGCGCTCATCCGCAGTTCGGGTGGCAAGGGGTCTGCCCTCACTCACACCAGAGGCCTCACACTACCGGGCCCCCCACCTGGCTGCGCTCATCCGCAGTTCGGGTGGCAAGGGGTCTGCCCTCACTCACACCAGAGGCCTCACACCACCGGGCCCCCCACCTGGCTGCGCTCATCCGCAGTTCGGGTGGCAAGGGGCCTGCCCTCACTCACACCAGAGGCCTCACACCACCGGGCCCCCCACCTGGCTGCGCTCATCCGCAGTTCGGGTGGCAAGGGGTCTGCCCTCACTCACACCAGAGGCCTCACACCACCGGGCCCCCCACCTGGCTGCGCTCATCCGCAGTTCGGGTGGCAAGGGGTCTGCCCTCACTCACACCAGAGGCCTCACACCACCGGGCCCCCCACCTGGCTGCGCTCATCCGCAGTTCGGGTGGCAAGGGGTCTGCCCTCACTCACACCAGAGGCCTCACACTACCGGGCCCCCCACCTGGCTGCGCTCATCCGCAGTTCGGGTGGCAAGGGGTCTGCCCTCACTCACACCAGAGGCCTCACACCACCGGGCCCCCCACCTGGCTGCGCTCATCCGCAGTTCGGGTGGCAAGGGGTCTGCCCTCACTCACACCAGAGGCCTCACACCACCGGGCCCCCCACCTGGCTGCGCTCATCCGCAGTTCGGGTGGCAAGGGGTCTGCCCTCACTCACACCACAGGCCTCGCACTACCGGGCCCCCCACCTGGCTGCGCTCATCCGCAGTTCGGGTGGCAAGGGGTCTGCCCTCACTCACACCAGAGGCCTCACACAACCGGGCCCCCCACCTGGCTGCGCTCATCCGCAGTTCGGGTGGCAAGGGGTCTGCCCTCACTCACACCAGAGGCCTCACACCACCGGGCCCCCCACCTGGCTGCGCTCATCCGCAGTTCGGGTGGCAAGGGGTCTGCCCTCACTCACACCAGAGGCCTCACACCACCGGGCCCCCCACCTGGCTGCGCTCATCCGCAGTTCGGGTGGCAAGGGGTCTGCCCTCACTCACACCAGAGGCCTCACACCACCGGGCCCCCCACCTGGCTGCGCTCATCCGCAGTTCGGGTGGCAAGGGGCCTGCCCTCACCCACACCAGAGGCCTCACACCACCGGGCCCCCCACCTGGCTGCGCTCATCCGCAGTTCGGGTGGCAAGGGGCCTGCCCTCACCCACACCAGAGGCCTCACACCACCGGGCCCCCCACCTGGCTGCGCTCATCCGCAGTTCGGGTGGCAAGGGGTCTGCCCTCACTCACACCAGAGGCCTCACACTACCCGGCCCCCCACCTGGCTGCGCTCATCCGCAGTTCGGGTGGCAAGGGGCCTGCCCTCACCCACACCAGAGGCCTCACACCACCGGGCCCCCCACCTGGCTGCGCTCATCCGCAGTTCGGGTGGCAAGGGGCCTGCCCTCACCCACACCAGAGGCCTCACACCACCGGGCCCCCCACCTGGCTGCGCTCATCCGCAGTTCGGGTGGCAAGGGGCCTGCCCTCACCCACACCAGAGGCCTCACACCACCGGGCCCCCCACCTGGCTGCGCTCATCCGCAGTTCGGGTGGCAAGGGGTCTGCCCTCACTCACACCAGAGGCCTCACCACCGGGCCCCCCACCTGGCTGCGCTCATCCGCAGTTCGGGTGGCAAGGGGCCTGCCCTCACCCACACCAGAGGCCTCACACTACCGGGCCCCCCACCTGGCTGCGCTCATCCGCAGTTCGGGTGGCAAGGGGTCTGCCCTCACTCACACCAGAGGCCTCACACCACCGGGCCCCCCACCTGGCTGCGCTCATCCGCAGTTCGGGTGGCAAGGGGTCTGCCCTCACACACCAGAGGCCTCACACCACCGGGCCCCCCACCTGGCTGCGCTCATCCGCAGTTCGGGTGGCAAGGGGCCTGCCCTCACTCACACCAGAGGCCTCACACCACCGGGCCCCCCACCTGGCTGCGCTCATCCGCAGTTCGGGTGGCAAGGGGTCTGCCCTCACTCACACCAGGGGCCTCACACCACCGGGCCCCCCACCTGGCTGCGCTCATCCGCAGTTCGGGTGGCAAGGGGTCTGCCCTCACCCACACCAGAGGCCTCACACTACCGGGCCCCCCACCTGGCTGCGCTCATCCGCAGTTCGGGTGGCAAGGGGTCTGCCCTCACTCACACCAGGGGCCTCACACCACCGGGCCCCCCACCTGGCTGCGCTCATCCGCAGTTCGGGTGGCAAGGGGTCTGCCCTCACTCACACCAGAGGCCTCACACCACCGGGCCCCCCACCTGGCTGCGCTCATCCGCAGTTCGGGTGGCAAGGGGTCTGCCCTCACTCACACCAGAGGCCTCACACCACCGGGCCCCCCACCTGGCTGCGCTCATCCGCAGTTCGGGTGGCAAGGGGTCTGCCCTCACTCACACCAGAGGCCTCACACCACCGGGCCCCCCACCTGGCTGCGCTCATCCGCAGTTCGGGTGGCAAGGGGTCTGCCCTCACTCACACCAGGGGCCTCACACCACCGGGCCCCCCACCTGGCTGCGCTCATCCGCAGTTCGGGTGGCAAGGGGTCTGCCCTCACTCACACCACCGGGCCCCCCACCTGGCTGCGCTCATCCGCAGTTCGGGTGGCAAGGGGCCTGCCCTCACCCACACCAGAGGCCTCACACTACCGGGCCCCCCACCTGGCTGCGCTCATCCGCAGTTCGGGTGGCAAGGGGTCTGCCCTCACTCACACCAGAGGCCTCACACCACCGGGCCCCCCACCTGGCTGCGCTCATCCGCAGTTCGGGTGGCAAGGGGCCTGCCCTCACTCACACCAGAGGCCTCACACCACCGGGCCCCCCACCTGGCTGCGCTCATCCGCAGTTCGGGTGGCAAGGGGTCTGCCCTCACCCACACCAGAGGCCTCACACCACCGGGCCCCCCACCTGGCTGCGCTCATCCGCAGTTCGGGTGGCAAGGGGCCTGCCCTCACTCACACCAGAGGCCTCACACCACCGGGCCCCCCACCTGGCTGCGCTCATCCGCAGTTCGGGTGGCAAGGGGTCTGCCCTCACTCACACCAGAGGCCTCACACCACCGGGCCCCCCACCTGGCTGCGCTCATCCGCAGTTCGGGTGGCAAGGGGTCTGCCCTCACTCACACCAGAGGCCTCACACCACCGGGCCCCCCACCTGGCTGCGCTCATCCGCAGTTCGGGTGGCAAGGGGTCTGCCCTCACTCACACCAGAGGCCTCACACCACCGGGCCCCCCACCTGGCTGCGCTCATCCGCAGTTCGGGTGGCAAGGGGCCTGCCCTCACCCACACCAGAGGCCTCACACCACCGGGCCCCCCACCTGGCTGCGCTCATCCGCAGTTCGGGTGGCAAGGGGTCTGCCCTCACTCACACCAGAGGCCTCACACCACCGGGCCCCCCACCTGGCTGCGCTCATCCGCAGTTCGGGTGGCAAGGGGCCTGCCCTCACTCACACCAGAGGCCTCACACCACCGGGCCCCCCACCTGGCTGCGCTCATCCGCAGTTCGGGTGGCAAGGGGTCTGCCCTCACCCACACCAGAGGCCTCACACCACCGGGCCCCCCACCTGGCTGCGCTCATCCGCAGTTCGGGTGGCAAGGGGTCTGCCCTCACTCACACCAGAGGCCTCACACCACCGGGCCCCCCACCTGGCTGCGCTCATCCGCAGTTCGGGTGGCAAGGGGTCTGCCCTCACTCACACCAGAGGCCTCACACTACTGGGCCCCCCACCTGGCTGCGCTCATCCGCAGTTCGGGTGGCAAGGGGTCTGCCCTCACTCACACCAGAGGCCTCACACCACCGGGCCCCCCACCTGGCTGCGCTCATCCGCAGTTCGGGTGGCAAGGGGTCTGCCCTCACTCACACCAGAGGCCTCACACCACCGGGCCCCCCACCTGGCTGCGCTCATCCGCAGTTCGGGTGGCAAGGGGTCTGCCCTCACTCACACCAGAGGCCTCACACCACCGGGCCCCCCACCTGGCTGCGCTCATCCGCAGTTCGGGTGGCAAGGGGTCTGCCCTCACCCACACCAGGAGCCTCACACCACCGGGCCCCCCACCTGGCTGCGCTCATCCGCAGTGCGGGTGGCAAGGGGTCTGCCCTCACTCACACCAGAGGCCTCACACCACCGGGCCCCCACCTGGCTGCGCTCATCCGCAGTTTGGGTGGCAAGGGGCCTGCCCTCACCCACACCAGAGGCCTCACACTACCGGGCCCCCCACCTGGCTGCGCTCATCCGCAGTTCGGGTGGCAAGGGGTCTGCCCTCACTCACACCAGAGGCCTCACACCACCGGGCCCCCCACCTGGCTGCGCTCATCCGCAGTTCGGGTGGCAAGGGGTCTGCCCTCACTCACACCAGAGGCCTCACACCACCGGGCCCCCCACCTGGCTGCGCTCATCCGCAGTTCGGGTGGCAAGGGGTCTGCCCTCACTCACACCAGAGGCCTCACACCACCGGGCCCCCCACCTGGCTGCGCTCATCCGCAGTTCGGGTGGCAAGGGGCCTGCCCTCACCCACACCAGAGGCCTCACACACCGGGCCCCCCACCTGGCTGCGCTCATCCGCAGTTCGGGTGGCAAGGGGCCTGCCCTCACCCACACCAGAGGCCTCACACTACCGGGCCCCCCACCTGGCTGCGCTCATCCGCAGTTCGGGTGGCAAGGGGTCTGCCCTCACTCACACCAGAGGCCTCACACCACCGGGCCCCCCACCTGGCTGCGCTCATCCGCAGTTCGGGTGGCAAGGGGCCTGCCCTCACCCACACCAGAGGCCTCACACTACCGGGCCCCCCACCTGGCTGCGCTCATCCGCAGTTCGGGTGGCAAGGGGCCTGCCCTCACCCACACCAGAGGCCTCACACTACCGGGCCCCCCACCTGGCTGCGCTCATCCGCAGTTCGGGTGGCAAGGGGTCTGCCCTCACCCTCACCAGGAGCCTCACACTACCGGGCCCCCCACCTGGCTGCGCTCATCCGCAGTTCGGGTGGCAAGGGGTCTGCCCTCACTCACACCAGAGGCCTCACACCACCGGGCCCCCCACCTGGCTGCGCTCATCCGCAGTTCGGGTGGCAAGGGGCCTGCCCTCACCCACACCAGAGGCCTCACACTACCGGGCCCCTCACCTGGCTGCGCTCATCCGCAGTTCGGGTTGCAAGGGGTCTGCCCTCACCCACACCAGAGGCCTCACACCACCGGGCCCCCCACCTGGCTGCGCTCATCCGCAGTTCGGGTGGCAAGGGGTCTGCCCTCACCACACCACACCACCGGCCCCCCACCTGGCTGCGCTCATCCGCAGTTCGGGTGGCAAGGGGTCTGCCCTCACTCACACCAGAGGCCTCACACTACCGGGCCCCCCACCTGGCTGCGCTCATCCGCAGTTCGGGTGGCAAGGGGTCTGCCCTCACTCACACCAGAGGCCTCACACCACCGGGCCCCCCACCTGGCTGCGCTCATCCGCAGTTCGGGTGGCAAGGGGTCTGCCCTCACCCACACCAGAGGCCTCACACTACCGGGCCCCCCACCTGGCTGCGCTCATCCGCAGTTCGGGTGGCAAGGGGTCTGCCCTCACCCACACCAGGAGCCTCACACCACCGGGCCCCCCACCTGGCTGCGCTCATCCGCAGTTCGGGTGGCAAGGGGCCTGCCCTCACCCACACCAGAGGCCTCACACCACCGGGCCCCCCACCTGGCTGCGCTCATCCGCAGTTCGGGTGGCAAGGGGTCTGCCCTCACTCACACCAGAGGCCTCACACCACCGGGCCCCCCACCTGGCTGCGCTCATCCGCAGTTCGGGTGGCAAGGGGCCTGCCCTCACCCACACCAGGGGCCTCACACCACCGGGCCCCCCACCTGGCTGCGCTCATCCGCAGTTCGGGTGGCAAGGGGCCTGCCCTCACCCACACCAGAGGCCTCACACCACCGGGCCCCCCACCTGGCTGCGCTCATCCGCAGTTCGGGTGGCAAGGGGTCTGCCCTCACTCACACCAGAGGCCTCACACCACCGGGCCCCCCACCTGGCTGCGCTCATCCGCAGTTCGGGTGGCAAGGGGCCTGCCCTCACCCACACCAGAGGCCTCACACCACCGGGCCCCCCACCTGGCTGCGCTCATCCGCAGTTCGGGTGGCAAGGGGGCTGCCCTCACACCACACCAGTGGCCTCACACTACCGGGCCCCCCACCTGGCTGCGCTCATCCGCAGTTCGGGTGGCAAGGGGCCTGCCCTCACTCACACCAGAGGCCTCACACTACCGGGCCCCCCACCTGGCTGCGCTCATCCGCAGTTCGGGTGGCAAGGGGTCTGCCCTCACCCACACCAGAGGCCTCACACCACCGGGCCCCCCACCTGGCTGCGCTCATCCGCAGTTCGGGTGGCAAGGGGTCTGCCCTCACCCACACCAGAGGCCTCACACCACCGGGCCCCCCACCTGGCTGCGCTCATCCGCAGTTCGGGTGGCAAGGGGTCTGCCCTCACCCACACCAGAGGCCTCACACCACCGGGCCCCCCACCTGGCTGCGCTCATCCGCAGTTCGGGTGGCAAGGGGCCTGCCCTCACCCACACCAGAGGCCTCACACCACCGGGCCCCCCACCTGGCTGCGCTCATCCGCAGTTCGGGTGGCAAGGGGCCTGCCCTCACTCACACCAGAGGCCTCACACCACCGGGCCCCCCACCTGGCTGCGCTCATCCGCAGTTCGGGTGGCAAGGGGTCTGCCCTCACCCACACCAGAGGCCTCACACCACCGGGCCCCCCACCTGGCTGCGCTCATCCGCAGTTCGGGTGGCAAGGGGGCCTGCCCTCACTCACACCAGAGGCCTCACACCACAGGGCCCCCACCTGGCTGCGCTCATCCGCAGTTCGGGTGGCAAGGGTCTGCCCTCACTCACACCAGAGGCCTCACACTACCGGGCCCCCCACCTTGCTGCGCTCATCCGCAGTTCGGGTGGCAAGGGGTCTGCCCTCACTCACACCAGAGGCCTCACACTCCCGGGCCCCCCACCTGGCTGCGCTCATCCGCAGTGCGGGTGGCAAGGGGTCTGCCCTCACTCACACCAGAGGCCTCACAATACCGGGCCCCCCACCTGGCTGCGCTCATCCGCAGTTCGGGTGGCAAGGGGTCTGCCCTCACCCACACCAGGGGCCTCACACACCACCGCGCCCCCCACCTGGCTGCGCTCATCCGCAGTTCGGGTGGCAAGGGGCCTGCCCTCACTGACACCAGGGGCCTCACACCACCGGGCCCCCCACCTGGCTGCGCTCATCCGCAGTTAGGGTGGCAAGGGTCCTGCCCTCACCCACACCCCTCACCCACACCAGAGGCCTCACACCACCGGGCCCCCCACCTGGCTGCGCTCATCGCAGTTCGGGTGGCAAGGGGTCTGCCCTCACTCACACCAGAGGCCTCACACTACCGGGCCCCCCACCTGGCTGCGCTCATCCGCAGTTCGGGTGGCAAGGGGTCTGCCCTCACTCACACCAGAGGCCTCACACTACCGGGCCCCCCACCTGGCTGCGCTTATCCGCAGTTCGGGTGGCAAGGGGTCTGCCCTCACTCACACCAGAGGCCTCACACTACCGGGCCCCCCACCTGGCTGCGCTCATCCGCAGTTCGGGTGGCTAGGGGTCTGCCCTCACTCACACCAGGGGCCTCACACTACCGGGCCCCCCACCTGGCTGCGCTCGTCCGCAGTTCGGGTGGCAAGGGGTCTGCCCTCACCCTCACCAGAGGCCTCACACCACCGGGCCCCCCACCTGGCTGCGCTCATCCGCAGTTCGGGTGGCAAGGGGTCTGCCCTCACTCACACCAGAGGCCTCACACCACCGGGCCCCCCACCTGGCTGCGCTCATCCGCAGTTCGGGTGGCAAGGGGTCTGCCCTCACTCACACCAGAGGCCTCACACCACCGGGCCCCCCACCTGGCTGCGCTCATCCGCAGTTCGGGTGGCAAGGGGTCTGCCCTCACCACACCAGAGGCCTCACACTACCGGGCCCCCCACCTGGCTGCGCTCATCCGCAGTTCGGGTGGCAAGGGGTCTGCCCTCACCCACACCAGAGGCCTCACACCACCGGGCCCCCCACCTGGCTGCGCTCATCCGCAGTTCGGGTGGCAAGGGGCCTGCCCTCACTCACACCAGAGGCCTCACACTACCGGGCCCCCCACCTGGCTGCGCTCATCCGCAGTTCGGGTGGCAAGGGGTCTGCCCTCACTCACACCAGAGGCCTCACACCACCGGGCCCCCCACCTGGCTGCGCTCATCCGCAGTTCGGGTGGCAAGCGAAAATTTTGAAAAAAAAAGAGATTTTCTACTTTTTGTTATAAGAAAAATCTAATAAACTCAATTTTAGTCAAACATTTGGGCCAAAATGTATTCAGCCACATGTCTTTAGTAAAAAAAATGCCAATAAGCGTATATTTATTGGTTTGCGCAAAAGTTATAGCGTCTACAAACTAGAGTACATTTTCTGGAATTTACACCGCTTTTAATTTATGACTGCCTATTTCATTTCTTGAGGTGCTAAAATGGCAAAGAAGTACAAAACCCCCCCAAATGACCCCATTTTGGAAAGTAGACACCCCAAGCTATTTGCTGAGAGGTATGTTGAGCCCATTGAATATTTTTTTTTTTTAGTCCCAAGTGATTGAATAAAGACAAAAATAAAAAAGAATTTTTTTTTTTTTTTTCAAAAAGTTGTCACTAAATGATATATTGCTCACACATGCCATAGTTATATGTGGAATTGCACCCCAAAATACATTTTGCTGCTTCTCCTGAGTATGGGGATACCACATGTGTGGGACTTTTTGGGAGCCTAACCGCGTACGGGGCCCCGAAACCCAAGCACCGCCTTCAGGATTTCTAAGGGTGCAAATTTTTGATTTCACTCCTCACTACCTATCACAGTTTCGAAGGCCATAAAATGCCAAAATAGCACAAAACCCCCCCAAATGACCCCATTTTGGAAAGTAGACACCCCAAGCTATTTGTTGAGAGGCATGGTGAGTATTTTACAGCTCTCATTTGTTTTTGAAAATGAAGAAAGTAAAGAAAAAAAAAATTTTTTTTTTTTTTTATTTTTTCAATTTTCAAAACTTTGTGACAAAAAGCGACATCTGCAAAATACTCACCATACCTCTCAGCAAATAGCTTGGGGTGTCTACTTTCCAAAATGGGGTCATTTTGGGGGGTTTTATGCCATCTGGGCATTCCATGGCCTCCGAAACTGTGATTGGCAGTGAGAAGTGAAATAAAAAAATTACACCCTTAGAAATCCTGAAGGCGGTGCTTGGTTTTTGGGGTTCCGTACGCAGCTAGGCTCCCAAAAAGTCCCACACATGTGGTATCCCCGTACTCAGGAGAAGCAACAGAATGTATTTTGGGGTGTATTTCCACATATGCCCATGACATGTTTGAGCAATATATCATTTAGTGACAACTTTTTGTAAAAAAAATATATATATTTTTTTTTTTTTTTCATTATTCAATCTCTTGGGACAAAAAAAAAAAAAATATTTAATGGGCTCAACATTGCTCTCAGCAAATAGCTTGGAGTGTCTACTTTCCAAAATGGGGTCATTTGGGGGGGGGGGGGAACTGTCCTGGCATTTTATGCACAACATTTAGAAGCCTATGTCACACGTCACCCACTCTTCTAACCACTTTTTGTTTACATGAAAACATATTTTTTTTTTTGCAAGAAAATTACGTTGAACCCCCAAACACTATATATATTGTTAAAGCAAAGGCCCTACAGATTAAAATGGTGGGTGTTGCATTTTTTTTTTCCACACAGTATTTGCGCAGCGATTTTTCAAACGCATTTTTTGTGGAAAAAATACACTTTTTTTTATTTTAATGCACTAAAACACACTATATTGCTCAAATTTTTGATGAAATAAAAAATATGATCTTAGGCCGAGTACATGGATACCAAACACGACATGCTTTAAAATTGCGCACAAACACGCAGTGGCGACAAACTACATACATTTTTAAAAGCCTTTAAAAGCCTTTACATGATACCACATTAGATTCACGGAGGAGGTCTACTGCTAAAATTACTGCCCTCGATCTGACCTTCGCGGTGATACCTCACATGCATGGTGCAATTGCTGTTTACATATGACGCCAGACCAACGCTTGTGTACGCCTTTGCGCAAGAGAAGGGGGGGCAGGGGTGCTTTTTATTTTTTTTTGTTAGTTTTTTTTTTTTTATTTAGCTTTTTTATTTTATTTTTAAACTGTTCCTTCCATTTTTTTTCTTTGTTATGATTTTTATTGTTATCTCAGGGAATGTAAATATCCCCTATGATAGCAATAGGCAGTGACAGGTACTCTTTTTTTGAAAAAATTGGGGTCTATTAGACCCTAGATCTTTCCTCTGCCCTCAAAGCATCTGACCACACCAAGATTGGTGTGATAAAATGCTTTACCAATTTCCCAATGGCGCGGTTTATATCCGGGAGGGGGGACATTCCCTCCCACTGCTTGTAAAAGCAGTCTAGAGGCTAATTACCCGCTAGAATTGCTTTTACATGAAAGCCGATCACTGGCTGAAAAGAATGATACCAAGATGATACCTAAACCTGCAGGCATCATTCTGGTATAACCATTCAAAGTCCAGCAACATACTGGACATATATTGTAATCTTTTTTTTTTCATGCAGCCTCTTGGCTGAACGAAAAAAAGAGATTGATTGGTGGGTATGCCCACCATTAGAATACCTCCCTTCATCCACCCACTTCTAATGATGGGCATACATGCACCATTTATATATGCCGATGCATGGGGGCATCCTCCCGCAAAAGTTATGCCATGTACACACGGTCGGAATTTCGACCGTATGTACGTGGCATTAGGAGCCAATCGCTCCTCCCCCCCCCTGCTGCCCCCATGCTTCGGCACATATGCTCTTTTTTTTAACTGTGGTGGTGAAATCACCTCCTACAGCGTTGGAGTCGCGGCGTTATGTATCGTGGGAGCAAACGCTGTTGCTGTCAAGATAAATAAATCCGCGCTGCAACTGAATGGCGCACCTGAAAACAAAAAAATGCTTAACACTAAAACACAGTAAACAAAATTACATACCTGAAAAGCAAGCATGATAAAACATAATAAAACATTGCAGAATAGAATGGAGTAAAAAAAGAGCGAGAATAGAGAGAGAGAGAGAACAATAAAACGACAACTATTTTTTTTTTTTTATTTTTTTGAGATTCACAGGTAAAAAAGCTCCTGACTGTTAGCGACTGAATCAAAACGCTACCACAAAAAAAAATGTTAGCGATCGCAGGGATCAGGCCTGACTCTGCGAACGCTGCAGTTATGTGTGCTTAGTGTTTTGTAAGTGACAGTGATCGATCGATACTGCACTTGGGTGGGCTGGGCGGAGGGGGAAAACGCAGGTGCTAGCAGGTATCTGGGCTGATGCCGCTAACAATGCGTTTTTTTGGAACCCTAAACTGCTGGGACGCTAGTATAGATCTGATCAGATCAGATATTGATCTGTTCAGATACTGTGCCACTAAGGGAGGTGTATGCTTTGCGCGTGGGTGTTTGCGGTACTGGCACTAACCTGGGGCGACGCAGACCTTATTTGACCCTAAAACCTAATTGATATCACCCGCCGGGCGATCAGGGGGTTAAACCGTTATTGGGTAATAAATGGCGGGTGCCCTGACAGTATAAAAAACAAGCTAACTAACCAGCGTCACCCGTAACAGTAATACAAAAAAAAAAACTGGCTACCTAGCGGCACCAGTGACACTAATGCAGCGATCAGAAAAACAATCGCTTAGTGACACTGGCAAAAGGGGGTGAAAGGGTTAACTAGGGGCAATCAGGGGGTTAAACCTTTATTAGGTAATATATGGGGGTACCTGACGCTATATAAAAACCTGACGGGGAACCTAAATAACGAAATAACTAACTGGCTAACCAGCGTCACCAGTGACATTTATACGGTGATCACTGGTGAAAGGGTTAACTCTAGGGGCAATCAGGGGGTTAAAACCTTTATTTAGGTTGTAATATGGGGGTACCTGACCTATAAACCTATTTATGAACCTATATAAACATGGCGGTTAACCTAAAAAAAAAAAATGGTTACCTAGCGACACGAATGCAGCGATCAGAAAAACGATCGCTTAGTGACACTGGCAAAAGGGGGTGAAAGGGTTAACTAGGGGCAATCAGGGGGTTAAACCTTTATTAGGTAATATATGGGGGTACCTGACGCTATATAAAAACCTGACGGGGAACCTAAATAACAAAATAACTAACTGGCTAACCAGCGTCACCAGTGACAGTTATACGGTGATCACTGGTGAAAGGGTTAACTCTAGGGGCAATCAGGGGTTAAAAACCTTTATTTAGGTTGTAATATGGGGGTACCTGACCTATAAACCTATTTATGAACCTATATAAACATGGCGGTTAACCTAAAAAAAAAATGGTTACCTAGCGACACGAATGCAGCGATCAGAAAAACGATCGCTTAGTGACACTGGCAAAAGGGGGTGAAGGGGTTAACTAGGGGCAATCAGGGGGTTAAACCTTTATTAGGGGGGGGTAGGGGGCTACCTTGGACCTAAAACTAACTGCCCTGACAGTTATTACAGTCACACTGACACTAAATGCAGTGATCAGTAAATAAATGATCACTGCAATTAGTGACACTGTGACTGGGGGGGGGGGGGGGTGATCTGGGGGGTGATCTGGGGGTGACAGGGGGGTTATTTGTGTGCCTATGTGTACTGGTGTCAGTGTACTGTTTGTGCACTAACCTGTACATCTTCACTCCTCGGCGTTCCGGTCACATAGACCGGCACACCGAGCGTGACATCACTTCCGCCTTCCTGTCTATACAATAGACAGGAAGGGGAAGCTTCTCATTCGCCAGGAGCGATCGCGAGGGGGTGGCCAGAAACCACTGGCCGTCCCCTCGTCCCGGATCGCTCCTGAAGCGATGTCGACCGTCCCCGCCGGCGGAGGGGGTTCCGATCGGACACCCCACCCGCCGGAAGAATGTCACGTACAGGTACGTGATTCTGCCTGTACGTGCCATTCTGCCGACGTATATATACATGGGGCGGTCGGCAAGTGGTTAATAAGATCCCTTTCAGCCCCTCCCAATGCAAACTGGCAAATGCTCACCGTGGCGCACTTAGCGTGCTGCATTACTACTCTCCTTAAGGCACTCAAAGATGTCCTAGGTTTTTTACAACCCTATAGTGTATACTCCACAAGAAAGAAAATCATGCTGCTAAAGTGTTCGGGTTTGGCTTGAAGAAAAGGTGGCCCGGTAGTGTGAGGCCTCTGGTGTGAGTGAGGGCAGACCCCCTTGCCACCCGAACTGCGGATGAGCGCAGCCAGGTGGGGGGCCCGGTAGTGTGAGGCCTCTGGTGTGAGTGAGGGCAGACCCCTTGCCACCCGAACTGCGGATGAGCGCAGCCAGGTGGGGGGCCCGGTAGTGTGAGGCCTCTGGTGTGCGTGAGGGCAGGCCCCTTGCCACCCGAACTGCGGATGAGCGCAGCCAGGTGGGGGGCCCGGTGGTGTGAGGCCTCTGGTGTGAGTGAGGGCAGACCCCTTGCCACCCGAACTGCGGATGAGCGCAGCCAGGTGGGGGGCCCGGTGGTGTGAGGCCTCTGGTGTGAGTGAGGGCAGACCCCTTGCCACCCGAACTGCGGATGAGTGCAGCCAGGTGGGGGGCCCGGTGGTGTGAGGCCTCTGGTGTGAGTGAGGGCAGGCCCCTTGCCACCCGAACTGCGGATGAGCGCAGCCAGGTGGGGGGCCCGGTAGTGTGAGGCCTCTGGTGTGAGTGAGGGCAGACCCCTTGCCACCCGAACTGCGGATGAGCGCAGCCAGGTGGGGGGCCCGGTGGTGTGAGGCCTCTGGTGTGGGTGAGGGCAGGCCCCTTGCCACCCGAACTGCGGATGAGCGCAGCCAGGTGGGGGGCCCGGTGGTGTGAGGCCTCTGGTGTGAGTGAGGGCAGACCCCTTGCCACCCGAACTGCGGATGAGCGCAGCCAGGTGGGGGGCCCGGTGGTGTGAGGCCTCTGGTGTGGGTGAGGGCAGGCCCCTTGCCACCCGAACTGCGGATGAGCGCAGCCAGGTGGGGGGCCCGGTAGTGTGAGGCCTCTGGTGTGGGTGAGGGCAGGCCCCTTGCCACCCGAACTGCGGATGAGCGCAGCCAGGTGGGGGGCCCGGTGGTGTGAGGCCTCTGGTGTGAGTGAGGGCAGACCCCTTGCCACCCGAACTGCGGATGAGCGCAGCCAGGTGGGGGGCCCGGTAGTGTGAGGCCTCTGGTGTGAGTGAGGGCAGACCCCTTGCCACCCGAACTGCGGATGAGCGCAGCCAGGTGGGGGGCCCGGTGGTGTGAGGCCTCTGGTGTGGGTGAGGGCAGGCCCCTTGCCACCCGAACTGCGGATGAGCGCAGCCAGGTGGGGGGCCCGGTGGTGTGAGGCCTCTGGTGTGAGTGAGGGCAGACCCCTTGCCACCCGAACTGCGGATGAGCGCAGCCAGGTGGGGGGCCCGGTAGTGTGAGGCCTCTGGTGTGAGTGAGGGCAGACCCCTTGCCACCCGAACTGCGGATGAGCGCAGCCAGGTGGGGGGCCCGGTAGTGTGAGGCCTCTGGTGTGGGTGAGGGCAGGCCCCTTGCCACCCGAACTGCGGATGAGCGCAGCCAGGTGGGGGGCCCGGTGGTGTGAGGCCTCTGGTGTGAGTGAGGGCAGACCCCTTGCCACCCGAACTGCGGATGAGCGCAGCCAGGTGGGGGGCCCGGTAGTGTGAGGCCTCTGGTGTGGGTGAGGGCAGGCCCCTTGCCACCCGAACTGCGGATGAGCGCAGCCAGGTGGGGGGCCCGGTGGTGTGAGGCCTCTGGTGTGAGTGAGGGCAGACCCCTTGCCACCCGAACTGCGGATGAGCGCAGCCAGGTGGGGGGCCCGGTAGTGTGAGGCCTCTGGTGTGAGTGAGGGCAGACCCCTTGCCACCCGAACTGCGGATGAGCGCAGCCAGGTGGGGGGCCCGGTGGTGTGAGGCCTCTGGTGTGAGTGAGGGCAGGCCCCTTGCCACCCGAACTGCGGATGAGCGCAGCCAGGTGGGGGGCCCGGTGGTGTGAGAGGGGGCAGACCCCTTGCCACCCGAACTGCGGATGAGCGCAGCCAGGTGGGGGGCCCGGTGGTGTGAGGCCTCTGGTGTGAGTGAGGGCAGCCCCCTTGCCACCCGAACTGCGGATGAGCGCAGCCAGGTGGGGGGCCCGGTAGTGTGAGGCCTCTGGTGTGAGTGAGGGCAGGCCCCTTGCCACCCGAACTGCGGATGAGCGCAGCCAGGTGGGGGGCCCGGTGGTGTGAGGCCTCTGGTGTGAGTGAGGGCAGACCCCTTGCCACCCGAACTGCGGATGAGCGCAGCCAGGTGGGGGGCCCGGTAGTGTGAGGCCTCTGGTGTGGGTGAGGGCAGGCCCCTTGCCACCCGAACTGCGGATGAGCGCAGCCAGGTGGGGGGCCCGGTAGTGTGAGGCCTCTGGTGTGGGTGAGGGCAGGCCCCTTGCCACCCGAACTGCGGATGAGCGCAGCCAGGTGGGGGGCCCGGTGGTGTGAGGCCTCTGGTGTGAGTGAGGGCAGACCCCTTGCCACCCGAACTGCGGATGAGCGCAGCCAGGTGGGGGGCCCGGTGGTGTGAGGCCTCTGGTGTGGGTGAGGGCAGGCCCCTTGCCACCCGAACTGCGGATGAGCGCAGCCAGGTGGGGGGCCCGGTGGTGTGAGGCTCCTGGTGTGGGTGAGGGCAGGCCCCTTGCCACCCGAACTGCGGATGAGCGCAGCCAGGTGGGGGGCCCGGTAGTGTGAGGCCTCTGGTGTGAGTGAGGGCAGGCCCCTTGCCACCCGAACTGCGGATGAGCGCAGCCAGGTGGGGGGCCCGGTGGTGTGAGGCCTCTGGTGTGGGTGAGGGCAGACCCCTTGCCACCCGAACTGCGGATGAGCGCAGCCAGGTGGGGGGCCCGGTGGTGTGAGGCCTCTGGTGTGAGTGAGGGCAGACCCCTTGCCACCCGAACTGCGGATGAGCGCAGCCAGGTGGGGGGCCCGGTGGTGTGAGGGCCCTGGTGTGAGTGAGGGCAGACCCCTTGCCACCCGAACTGCGGATGAGCGCAGCCAGGTGGGGGGCCCGGTGGTGTGAGGCCTCTGGTGTGAGTGAGGGCAGGCCCCTTGCCACCCGAACTGCGGATGAGCGCAGCCAGGTGGGGGGCCCGGTGGTGTGAGGCCTCTGGTGTGAGTGAGGGCAGGCCCCTTGCCACCCGAACTGCGGATGAGCGCAGCCAGGTGGGGGGCCCGGTGGTGTGAGGCCTCTGGTGTGGGTGAGGGCAGGCCCCTTGCCACCCGAACTGCGGATGAGCGCAGCCAGGTGGGGGGCCCGGTGGTGTGAGGCCTCTGGTGTGGGTGAGGGCAGGCCCCTTGCCACCCGAACTGCGGATGAGCGCAGCCAGGTGGGGGGCCCGGTGGTGTGAGGCCTCTGGTGTGAGTGAGGGCAGACCCCTTGCCACCCGAACTGCGGATGAGCGCAGCCAGGTGGGGGGCCCGGTGGTGTGAGGCCTCTGGTGTGAGTGAGGGCAGACCCCTTGCCACCCGAACTGCGGATGAGCGCAGCCAGGTGGGGGGCCCAGTGGTGTGAGGCCTCTGGTGTGAGTGAGGGCAGACCCCTTGCCACCCGAACTGCGGATGAGCGCAGCCAGGTGGGGGGCCCGGTGGTGTGAGGCCTCTGGTGTGGGTGAGGGCAGACCCCTTGCCACCCGAACTGCGGATGAGCGCAGCCAGGTGGGGGGCCCGGTGGTGTGAGGCCTCTGGTGTGAGTGAGGGCAGACCCCTTGCCACCCGAACTGCGGATGAGCGCAGCCAGGTGGGGGGCCCGGTGGTGTGAGGCCTCTGGTGTGGGTGAGGGCAGGCCCCTTGCCACCCGAACTGCGGATGAGCGCAGCCAGGTGGGGGGCCCGGTGGTGTGAGGCCTCTGGTGTGAGTGAGGGCAGACCCCTTGCCACCCGAACTGCGGATGAGCGCAGCCAGGTGGGGGGCCCGGTGGTGTGAGGCCCCTGGTGTGAGTGAGGGCAGACCCCTTGCCACCCGAACTGCGGATGAGCGCAGCCAGGTGGGGGGCCCGGTGGTGTGAGGCCTCTGGTGTGAGTGAGGGCAGACCCCTTGCCACCCGAACTGCGGATGAGCGCAGCCAGGTGGGGGGCCCGGTGGTGTGAGGCCTCTGGTGTGAGTGAGGGCAGGCCCCTTGCCACCCGAACTGCGGATGAGCGCAGCCAGGTGGGGGGCCCGGTGGTGTGAGGCCTCTGGTGTGGGTGAGGGCAGACCCCTTGCCACCCGAACTGCGGATGAGCGCAGCCAGGTGGGGGGCCCGGTGGTGTGAGGCCTCTGGTGTGAGTGAGGGCAGGCCCCTTGCCACCCGAACTGCGGATGAGCGCAGCCAGGTGGGGGGCCCGGTGGTGTGAGGCCTCTGGTGTGGGTGAGGGCAGGCCCCTTGCCACCCGAACTGCGGATGAGCGCAGCCAGGTGGGGGGCCCGGTGGTGTGAGGCCTCTGGTGTGAGTGAGGGCAGGCCCCTTGCCACCCGAACTGCGGATGAGCGCAGCCAGGTGGGGGGCCCGGTGGTGTGAGGCCTCTGGTGTGAGTGAGGGCAGACCCCTTGCCACCCGAACTGCGGATGAGCGCAGCCAGGTGGGGGGCCCGGTGGTGTGAGGCCTCTGGTGTCAGTGAGGGCAGGCCCCTTGCCACCCGAACTGCGGATGAGCGAGCGCAGCCAGGTAGGGGGCCCGGTGGTGTGAGGCCTCTGGTGTGGGTGAGGGCAGGCCCCTTGCCACCCGAACTGCGGATGAGCGCAGCCAGGTGGGGGGCCCGGTGGTGTGAGGCCTCTGGTGTGAGTGAGGGCAGACCCCTTGCCACCCGAACTGCGGATGAGCGCAGCCAGGTGGGGGGCCCGGTGGTGTGAGGCCTCTGGTGTGGGTGAGGGCAGGCCCCTTGCCACCCGAACTGCGGATGAGCGCAGCCAGGTGGGGGGCCCGGTGGTGTGAGGCCTCTGGTGTGGGTGAGGGCAGACCCCTTGCCACCCGAACTGCGGATGAGCGCAGCCAGGTGGGGGGCCCGGTGGTGTGAGGCCTCTGGTGTGGGTGAGGGCAGGCCCCTTGCCACCCGAACTGCGGATGAGCGCAGCCAGGTGGGGGGCCCGGTGGTGTGAGGCCTCTGGTGTGAGTGAGGGCAGACCCCTTGCCACCCGAACTGCGGATGAGCGCAGCCAGGTGGGGGGCCCGGTGGTGTGAGGCCTCTGGTGTGGGTGAGGGCAGGCCCCTTGCCACCCGAACTGCGGATGAGCGCAGCCAGGTGGGGGGCCCGGTGGTGTGAGGCCTCTGGTGTGGGTGAGGGCAGGCCCCTTGCCACCCGAACTGCGGATGAGCGCAGCCAGGTGGGGGGCCCGGTGGTGTGAGGCCTCTGGTGTGAGTGAGGGCAGACCCCTTGCCACCCGAACTGCGGATGAGCGCAGCCAGGTGGGGGGCGGGTGGGGGGCCCGGTAGTGTGAGGCCTCTGGTGTGAGTGAGGGCAGACCCCTTGCCACCCGAACTGCGGATGAGCGCAGCCAGGTGGGGGGCCCGGTGGTGTGAGGCCTCTGGTGTGAGTGAGGGCAGACCCCTTGCCACCCGAACTGCGGATGAGCGCAGCCAGGTGGGGGGCCCGGTGGTGTGAGGCCTCTGGTGTGAGTGAGGGCAGACCCCTTGCCACCCGAACTGCGGATGAGCGCAGCCAGGTGGGGGGCCCGGTGGTGTGAGGCCTCTGGTGTGAGTGAGGGCAGACCCCTTGCCACCCGAACTGCGGATGAGCGCAGCCAGGTGGGGGGCCCGGTGGTGTGAGGCCTCTGGTGTGAGTGAGGGCAGACCCCTTGCCACCCGAACTGCGGATGAGCGCAGCCAGGTGGGGGGCCCGGTGGTGTGAGGCCTCTGGTGTGAGTGAGGGCAGACCCCTTGCCACCCGAACTGCGGATGAGCGCAGCCAGGTGGGGGGCCCGGTGGTGTGAGGCCTCTGGTGTGAGTGAGGGCAGGCCCCTTGCCACCCGAACTGCGGATGAGCGCAGCCAGGTGGGGGGCCCGGTGGTGTGAGGCCTCTGGTGTGAGTGAGGGCAGACCCCTTGCCACCCGAACTGCGGATGAGCGCAGCCAGGTGGGGGGCCCGGTGGTGTGAGGCCTCTGGTGTGAGTGAGGGCAGACCCCTTGCCACCCGAACTGCGGATGAGCGCAGCCAGGTGGGGGGCCCGGTGGTGTGAGGCCTCTGGTGTGAGTGAGGGCAGACCCCTTGCCACCCGAACTGCGGATGAGCGCAGCCAGGTGGGGGGCCCGGTGGTGTGAGGCCTCTGGTGTGAGTGAGGGCAGACCCCTTGCCACCCGAACTGCGGATGAGCGCAGCCAGGTGGGGGGCCCGGTGGTGTGAGGCCTCTGGTGTGAGTGAGGGCAGACCCCTTGCCACCCGAACTGCGGATGAGCGCAGCCAGGTGGGGGGCCCGGTGGTGTGAGGCCTCTGGTGTGAGTGAGGGCAGGCCCCTTGCCACCCGAACTGCGGATGAGCGCAGCCAGGTGGGGGGCCCGGTGGTGTGAGGCCTCTGGTGTGAGTGAGGGCAGGCCCCTTGCCACCCGAACTGCGGATGAGCGCAGCCAGGTGGGGGGCCCGGTGGTGTGAGGCCTCTGGTGTGGGTGAGGGCAGGCCCCTTGCCACCCGAACTGCGGATGAGCGCAGCCAGGTGGGGGGCCCGGTGGTGTGAGGCCTCTGGTGTGAGTGAGGGCAGACCCCTTGCCACCCGAACTGCGGATGAGCGCAGCCAGGTGGGGGGCCCCGGTGGTGTGAGGCCTCTGGTGTGAGTGAGGGCAGGCCCCTTGCCACCCGAACTGCGGATGAGCGCAGTCAGGTGGGGGGCCCGGTGGTGTGAGGCCTCTGGTGTGAGTGAGGGCAGACCCCTTGCCACCCGAACTGCGGATGAGCGCAGCCAGGTGGGGGGCCCGGTGGTGTGAGGCCTCTGGTGTGAGTGAGGGCAGACCCCTTGCCACCCGAACTGCGGATGAGCGCAGCCAGGTGGGGGGCCCGGTGGTGTGAGGCCTCTGGTGTGAGTGAGGGCAGGCCCCTTGCCACCCGAACTGCGGATGAGCGCAGCCAGGTGGGGGGCCCGGTGGTGTGAGGCCTCTGGTGTGGGTGAGGGCAGGCCCCTTGCCACCCGAACTGCGGATGAGCGCAGCCAGGTGGGGGGCCCGGTGGTGTGAGGCCTCTGGTGTGGGTGAGGGCAGACCCCTTGCCACCCGAACTGCGGATGAGCGCAGCCAGGTGGGGGGCCCGGTGGTGTGAGGCCTCTGGTGTGAGTGAGGGCAGACCCCTTGCCACCCGAACTGCGGATGAGCGCAGCCAGGTGGGGGGCCCGGTGGTGTGAGGCCTCTGGTGTGAGTGAGGGCAGACCCCTTGCCACCCGAACTGCGGATGAGCGCAGCCAGGTGGGGGGCCCGGTGGTGTGAGGCCTCTGGTGTGAGTGAGGGCAGACCCCTTGCCACCCGAACTGCGGATGAGCGCAGCCAGGTGGGGGGCCCGGTGGTGTGAGGCCTCTGGTGTGAGTGAGGGCAGACCCCTTGCCACCCGAACTGCGGATGAGCGCAGCCAGGTGGGGGGCCCGGTGGTGTGAGGCCTCTGGTGTGGGTGAGGGCAGGCCCCTTGCCACCCGAACTGCGGATGAGCGCAGCCAGGTGGGGGGCCCGGTGGTGTGAGGCCTCTGGTGTGAGTGAGGGCAGACCCCTTGCCACCCGAACTGCGGATGAGCGCAGCCAGGTGGGGGGCCCGGTGGTGTGAGGCCTCTGGTGTGAGTGAGGGCAGACCCCTTGCCACCCGAACTGCGGATGAGCGCAGCCAGGTGGGGGGCCCGGTGGTGTGAGGCCTCTGGTGTGGGTGAGGGCAGACCCCTTGCCACCCGAACTGCGGATGAGCGCAGCCAGGTGGGGGGCCCGGTGGTGTGAGGCCTCTGGTGTGAGTGAGGGCAGACCCCTTGCCACCCGAACTGCGGATGAGCGCAGCCAGGTGGGGGGCCCGGTGGTGTGAGGCCTCTGGTGTGAGTGAGGGCAGACCCCTTGCCACCCGAACTGCGGATGAGCGCAGCCAGGTGGGGGGCCCGGTGGTGTGAGGCCTCTGGTGTGAGTGAGGGCAGACCCCTTGCCACCCGAACTGCGGATGAGCGCAGCCAGGTGGGGGGCCCGGTGGTGTGAGGCCTCTGGTGTGAGTGAGGGCAGACCCCTTGCCACCCGAACTGCGGATGAGCGCAGCCAGGTGGGGGGCCCGGTGGTGTGAGGCCTCTGGTGTGAGTGAGGGCAGGCCCCTTGCCACCCGAACTGCGGATGAGCGCAGCCAGGTGGGGGGCCCGGTGGTGTGAGGCCTCTGGTGTGAGTGAGGGCAGACCCCTTGCCACCCGAACTGCGGATGAGCGCAGCCAGGTGGGGGGCCCGGTGGTGTGAGGCCTCTGGTGTGAGTGAGGGCAGACCCCTTGCCACCCGAACTGCGGATGAGCGCAGCCAGGTGGGGGGCCCGGTGGTGTGAGGCCTCTGGTGTGAGTGAGGGCAGACCCCTTGCCACCCGAACTGCGGATGAGCGCAGCCAGGTGGGGGGCCCGGTGGTGTGAGGCCTCTGGTGTGAGTGAGGGCAGACCCCTTGCCACCCGAACTGCGGATGAGCGCAGCCAGGTGGGGGGCCCGGTGGTGAGGCCTCTGGTGTGAGTGAGGGCAGACCCCTTGCCACCCGAACTGCGGATGAGCGCAGCCAGGTGGGGGGCCCGGTGGTGTGAGGCCTCTGGTGTGAGTGAGGGCAGACCCCTTGCCACCCGAACTGCGGATGAGCGCAGCCAGGTGGGGGGCCCGGTGGTGTGAGGCCTCTGGTGTGAGTGAGGGCAGACCCCTTGCCACCCGAACTGCGGATGAGCGCAGCCAGGTGGGGGGCCCGGTGGTGTGAGGCCCTGGTGTGAGTGAGGGCAGACCCCTTGCCACCCGAACTGCGGATGAGCGCAGCCAGGTGGGGGGCCCGGTGGTGTGAGGCCTCTGGTGTGGGTGAGGGCAGTCCCCTTGCCACCCGAACTGCGGATGAGCGCAGCCAGGTGGGGGGCCCGGTGGTGTGAGGCCTCTGGTGTGGGTGAGGGCAGGCCCCTTGCCACCCGAACTGCGGATGAGCGCAGCCAGGTGGGGGGCCCGGTGGTGTGAGGCCTCTGGTGTGAGTGAGGGCAGACCCCTTGCCACCCGAACTGCGGATGAGCGCAGCCAGGTGGGGGGCCCGGTGGTGTGAGGCCTCTGGTGTGAGTGAGGGCAGACCCCTTGCCACCCGAACTGCGGATGAGCGCAGCCAGGTGGGGGGCCCGGTGGTGTGAGGCCTCTGGTGTGGGTGAGGGCAGGCCCCTTGCCACCCGAACTGCGGATGAGCGCAGCCAGGTGGGGGGCCCGGTGGTGTGAGGCCTCTGGTGTGAGTGAGGGCAGACCCCTTGCCACCCGAACTGCGGATGAGCGCAGCCAGGTGGGGGGCCCGGTGGTGTGAGGCCTCTGGTGTGAGTGAGGGCAGACCCCTTGCCACCCGAACTGCGGATGAGCGCAGCCAGGTGGGGGGCCCGGTGGTGTGAGGCCTCTGGTGTGGGTGAGGGCAGACCCCTTGCCACCCGAACTGCGGATGAGCGCAGCCAGGTGGGGGGCCCGGTAGTGTGAGGCCTCTGGTGTGAGTGAGGGCAGACCCCTTGCCACCCGAACTGCGGATGAGCGCAGCCAGGTGGGGGGCCCGGTGGTGTGAGGCCTCTGGTGTGGGTGAGGGCAGACCCCTTGCCACCCGAACTGCGGATGAGCGCAGCCAGGTGGGGGGCCCGGTGGTGTGAGGCCTCTGGTGTGAGTGAGGGCAGACCCCTTGCCACCCGAACTGCGGATGAGCGCAGCCAGGTGGGGGGCCCGGTGGTGTGAGGCCTCTGGTGTGAGTGAGGGCAGACCCCTTGCCACCCGAACTGCGGATGAGCGCAGCCAGGTGGGGGGCCCGGTGGTGTGAGGCCTCTGGTGTGAGTGAGGGCAGACCCCTTGCCACCCGAACTGCGGATGAGCGCAGCCAGGTGGGGGGCCCGGTGGTGTGAGGCCTCTGGTGTGGGTGAGGGCAGGCCCCTTGCCACCCGAACTGCGGATGAGCGCAGCCAGGTGGGGGGCCCGGTGGTGTGAGGCCTCTGGTGTGGGTGAGGGCAGGCCCCTTGCCACCCGAACTGCGGATGAGCGCAGCCAGGTGGGGGGCCCGGTGGTGTGAGGCCTCTGGTGTGAGTGAGGGCAGACCCCTTGCCACCCGAACTGCGGATGAGCGCAGCCAGGTGGGGGGCCCGGTGGTGTGAGGCCTCTGGTGTGAGTGAGGGCAGGCCCCTTGCCACCCGAACTGCGGATGAGCGCAGCCAGGTGGGGGGCCCGGTGGTGTGAGGCCTCTGGTGTGGGTGAGGGCAGGCCCCTTGCCACCCGAACTGCGGATGAGCGCAGCCAGGTGGGGGGCCCGGTGGTGTGAGGCCTCTGGTGTGAGTGAGGGCAGACCCCTTGCCACCCGAACTGCGGATGAGCGCAGCCAGGTGGGGGGCCCGGTGGTGTGAGGCCTCTGGTGTGAGTGAGGGCAGACCCCTTGCCACCCGAACTGCGGATGAGCGCAGCCAGGTGGGGGGCCCGGTGGTGTGAGGCCTCTGGTGTGAGTGAGGGCAGACCCCTTGCCACCCGAACTGCGGATGAGCGCAGCCAGGTGGGGGGCCCGGTAGTGTGAGGCCCCGGGTGTGAGTGAGGGCAGACCCCTTGCCACCCGAACTGCGGATGAGCGCAGCCAGGTGGGGGGCCCGGTGGTGTGAGGCCTCTGGTGTGAGTGAGGGCAGGCCCCTTGCCACCCGAACTGCGGATGAGCGCAGCCAGGTGGGGGGCCCGGTGGTGTGAGGCCGCTGGTGTGAGGCCTCTGGTGTGAGTGAGGGCAGGCCCCTTGCCACCCGAACTGCGGATGAGCGCAGCCAGGTGGGGGGCCCGGTAGTGTGAGGCCTCTGGTGTGAGTGAGGGCAGACCCCTTGCCACCCGAACTGCGGATGAGCGCAGCCAGGTGGGGGGCCCGGTGGTGTGAGGCCTCTGGTGTGAGTGAGGGCAGACCCCTTGCCACCCGAACTGCGGATGAGCGCAGCCAGGTGGGGGGCCCGGTGGTGTGAGGCCTCTGGTGTGAGTGAGGGCAGACCCCTTGCCACCCGAACTGCGGATGAGCGCAGCCAGGTGGGGGGCCCGGTGGTGTGAGGCCTCTGGTGTGAGTGAGGGCAGACCCCTTGCCACCCGAACTGCGGATGAGCGCAGCCAGGTGGGGGGCCCGGTGGTGTGAGGCCTCTGGTGTGAGTGAGGGCAGACCCCTTGCCACCCGAACTGCGGATGAGCGCAGCCAGGTGGGGGGCCCGGTAGTGTGAGGCCTCTGGTGTGAGTGAGGGCAGACCCCTTGCCACCCGAACTGCGGATGAGCGCAGCCAGGTGGGGGGCCCGGTGGTGTGAGGCCTCTGGTGTGAGTGAGGGCAGACCCCTTGCCACCCGAACTGCGGATGAGCGCAGCCAGGTGGGGGGCCCGGTGGTGTGAGGCCTCTGGTGTGAGTGAGGGCAGACCCCTTGCCACCCGAACTGCGGATGAGCGCAGCCAGGTGGGGGGCCCGGTGGTGTGAGGCCTCTGGTGTGAGTGAGGGCAGACCCCTTGCCACCCGAACTGCGGATGAGCGCAGCCAGGTGGGGGGCCCGGTGGTGTGAGGCCTCTGGTGTGAGTGAGGGCAGACCCCTTGCCACCCGAACTGCGGATGAGCGCAGCCAGGTGGGGGGCCCGGTGGTGTGAGGCCTCTGGTGTGAGTGAGGGCAGACCCCTTGCCACCCGAACTGCGGATGAGCGCAGCCAGGTGGGGGGCCCGGTGGTGTGAGGCCTCTGGTGTGAGTGAGGGCAGACCCCTTGCCACCCGAACTGCGGATGAGCGCAGCCAGGTGGGGGGCCCGGTGGTGTGAGGCCTCTGGTGTGGGTGAGGGCAGACCCCTTGCCACCCGAACTGCGGATGAGCGCAGCCAGGTGGGGGGCCCGGTGGTGTGAGGCCTCTGGTGTGAGTGAGGGCAGGCCCCTTGCCACCCGAACTGCGGATGAGCGCAGCCAGGTGGGGGGCCCGGTAGTGTGAGGCCTCTGGTGTGGGTGAGGGCAGGCCCCTTGCCACCCGAACTGCGGATGAGCGCAGCCAGGTGGGGGGCCCGGTGGTGTGAGGCCTCTGGTGTGAGTGAGGGCAGACCCCTTGCCACCCGAACTGCGGATGAGCGCAGCCAGGTGGGGGGCCCGGTGGGGTGAGGCCTCTGGTGTGAGTGAGGGCAGACCCCTTGCCACCCGAACTGCGGATGAGCGCAGCCAGGTGGGGGGCCCGGTAGTGTGAGGCCTCTGGTGTGAGTGAGGGAAGACCCCTTGCCACCCGAACTGCGGATGAGCGCAGCCAGGTGGGGGGCCCGGTGGTGTGAGGCCTCTGGTGTGAGTGAGGGCAGGCCCCTTGCCACCCGAACTGCGGATGAGCGCAGCCAGGTGGGGGGCCCGGTGGTGTGAGGCCTCTGGTGTGGGTGAGGGCAGGCCCCTTGCCACCCGAACTGCGGATGAGCGCAGCCAGGTGGGGGGCCCGGTGGTGTGAGGCCTCTGGTGTGAGTGAGGGCAGGCCCCTTGCCACCCGAACTGCGGATGAGCGCAGCCAGGTGGGGGGCCCGGTAGTGTGAGGCCTCTGGTGTGGGTGAGGGCAGGCCCCTTGCCACCCGAACTGCGGATGAGCGCAGCCAGGTGGGGGGCCCGGTGGTGTGAGGCCTCTGGTGTGAGTGAGGGCAGACCCCTTGCCACCCGAACTGCGGATGAGCGCAGCCAGGTGGGGGGCCCGGTGGTGTGAGGCCTCTGGTGTGGGTGAGGGCAGACCCCTTGCCACCCGAACTGCGGATGAGCGCAGCCAGGTGGGGGGCCCGGTGGTGTGAGGGCAGACCCCTTGCCACCCGAACTGCGGATGAGCGCAGCCAGGTGGGGGGCCCGGTGGTGTGAGGCCTCTGGTGTGAGTGAGGGCAGACCCCTTGCCACCCGAACTGCGGATGAGCGCAGCCAGGTGGGGGGCCCGGTGGTGTGAGGCCTCTGGTGTGAGTGAGGGCAGACCCCTTGCCACCCGAACTGCGGATGAGCGCAGCCAGGTGGGGGGCCCGGTGGTGTGAGGCCTCTGGTGTGAGTGAGGGCAGACCCCTTGCCACCCGAACTGCGGATGAGCGCAGCCAGGTGGGGGGCCCGGTGGTGTGAGGCCTCTGGTGTGAGTGAGGGCAGACCCCTTGCCACCCGAACTGCGGATGAGCGCAGCCAGGTGGGGGGCCCGGTAGTGTGAGGCCTCTGGTGTGGGTGAGGGCAGGCCCCTTGCCACCCGAACTGCGGATGAGCGCAGCCAGGTGGGGGGCCCGGTGGTGTGAGGCCTCTGGTGTGAGTGAGGGCAGACCCCTTGCAACCCGAACTGCGGATGAGCGCAGCCAGGTGAGGGTCCCGGTAGTGTGAGGCCTCTGGTGTGGGTGAGGGCAGGCCCCTTGCCACCCGAACTGCGGATGAGCGCAGCCAGGTGGGGGGCCCGGTAGTGTGAGGCCTCTGGTGTGAGTGAGGGCAGACCCCTTGCCACCCGAACTGCGGATGAGCGCAGCCAGGTGGGGGGCCCGGTAGTGTGAGGCCTCTGGTGTGGTGAGGGCAGACCCCTTGCCACCCGAACTGCGGATGAGCGCAGCCAGGTGGGGGGCCCGGTGGTGTGAGGCCTCTGGTGTGGGTGAGGGCAGGCCCCTTGCCACCCGAACTGCGGATGAGCGCAGCCAGGTGGGGGGCCCGGTGGTGTGAGGCCTCTGGTGTGGGTGAGGGCAGGCCCCTTGCCACCCGAACTGCGGATGAGCGCAGCCAGGTGGGGGGCCCGGTAGTGTGAGGCCTCTGGTGTGTGAGGGCAGACCCCTTGCCACCCGAACTGCGGATGAGCGCAGCCAGGTGGGGGGCCCGGTGGTGTGAGGGCAGACCCCTTGCCACCCGAACTGCGGATGAGCGCAGCCAGGTGGGGGGCCCGGTAGTGTGAGGCCTCTGGTGTGGGTGAGGGCAGGCCCCTTTGCCACCCGCACTGCGGATGAGCGCAGCCAGGTGGGGGGCGGTCAGAGGTGGCTGCGGACACGCTACAATGAGACGGTCGGAGGCGGCTGCGGACAGCTAGGTGAGGCGGCTGCAGGAGACGGCTGCCGACGCTACAGGAGACGGTCAGAGGCGGCTGCCGACGCGCTACATACAGGAGACGGTCAGAGGCGGCTGCCGACGCGCTACAGGAGACGGTCAGAGGCGGCTGCCGACGCGCGCGCTACAGGAGACGGTCAGAGGTGGCTGCGACGCGCTACAGGAGACGGTCAGAGGCGGCTGCGGACACGCTACATGAGACGGTCGGAGGCGGCTGCGGACGCGCTACAGGAGACGGTCAGAGGCGGCTGCGGACATGTGCAGTTCCAAGCCGGGACTGTCATGGTTTTAATCTATGGGCTTTCCGAGACATGAAAAAAAAACTTTACAGGCTGTTGGCAACAATACTGTACCCCGCCCATGGTCTCTACTATATAAAATAGACGAATATAAACACCGCACACAGCGCAGTGACATATTAGCAGCGGTTGGGGAAGAGGAGGGGGCGGAGATATTAGGGAGGGAGGAGCGAGCTGCAGGAGGTCTTGACAGCGCAGAGGCGATCCGCACACTGACACTGAGCCTCCTCCAGCTCAGCTATGCTATCGCTCTGTTGGCACGCTTGAACCTGATTGGCTGCCTGTGCTGGTGACGCACGGAACAGCTGATTGGCCGATCACCAGGCGCACGTCATAGGAGGCATCTCTCGATGGGAGGTACCATTTCACACTAACAGCGGGGGGTGGACCGTAGTTCTCACATTGTGCCTCGCTGTTGCAGGGCGGCTTTACAGTGTGCTGATGGTCTGGTTTTGCCTGTGTGAAAGGGCGGGTTGTAACACAGACAAAACCAGCTCTTTAACACAGGCACTAGCCACCCTCCAGCAGCAGGATGCACAATGTGAGAACTACCGTCCCCCCCCCGCTGTTTGTGTGAAATGGTACCTCCCAGAGATACCGCCGATGATGTGTGCATGGCGAAATTATAGGGGTGAGATCGCCATGGCGACCGGGCCCCTTGTACTCCTTGATAGGAGGGGAGGCTGAGAGGAGCTCCCCGATCGTCAGCCGAGCTGTAATGGCATTGTGCAGGGAGCTCCTCACAGCTGTGCTCTTTGTCTCCCCCTAGAGTGCAGTACCCGGCAGGAAGAAGGTATGTCTGACTTTTTTTTTATAAGAATATCTACTGTAACTGTATGTGTCTTTATGTGTGTGTGTGTGTTATGTGTGTGTGTGTGTGGTGCATGCATGTGTGTGTGTGTGTGGGGGGGGTGCATGCATGTGTGTGGGGGGGGGGGGGCATGTGTGTGTGTGTGTGTGTGGGGGGGGGGGTGCATGCATGTGTGTGTGTGTGGGGGGGGTGCATGCATGTGTGTGGGGGGGTGCATGTGTGTGTGTGTGTGCGCGAGCGGTGGGGATTCACACTGGCAGCATTTGATGGGCACAGTGGCGGCATTTGATGGCACAGCAGCAGAGTTTGATGGCACAGTGGCGACACTTGATGCTACAGTGGTGGCGTTTGATGGGCACAGTGGCTGCAATTGATGGGCACAGTGGCAGCATTTGATGGGCACAGTGGCTGTAATTGTTTTTATTTCTGATTTTTTTTTTTTTTTTGCTTGCGCCCCCCTAAAATTTTTGAGCACCAGCTGTCACTGGTTTATATGTGCATTTATATAATATATAGTGTGTGTGTTTTTATATAAAAATTAAGAAATTGGTTCCTTTTATATGCAGCCACCCACTTGTGACCGGGCCCTGGTGTTCCAACATCGGGCTCGGAGTAAAGAGCTTTGTCCGGAGGTGGGGGGGGGCCCTCCATGGTTTCTTGCATCGGGGCCCTGAGGGTTCTAGTTACGCCACTGCTGATTCCTACACTGACCTACCTGTCCACTACACAGTCCACAACACTGACCATTACACTACACAGTCCACTACACAGTCCACTACACAGTCCACTACACAGTCCACTACACAGTCCACTACACAGTCCATTCCACTACACAGTCCACTACACAGTCCCCTACACAGTCCCCTACACAGTCCCCTACACAGTCCCCTACACAGTCCCCTACACAGACCATTACACTACACAGTCCACTACACAGACCACTACACTGTCCACTACACTACACAGTCCACTACACCACACAGTCCACTACACTACACAGTCCACTACACCACACAGTCCACTACACCACACAGTCCACTACACCACACAGTCCACTACACCACACAGTCCACTACACCACACAGTCCACTACACACACGTCCACTACACCACCACAGTCCACTACACTACACAGTCCACTACACCACACAGTCCACTACACCACACAGTCCACTACACTACACAGTCCACTACACTACACAGTCCACTACACTACACAGTCCACTACACTACACAGTCCACTACACTACACAGTCCACTACACTGACCATTACACCACACTGTCCACCACACTGTCCACTACACTGACCAGTCCACTACACTACACTGGGTGACTAACTGTTCGTCTTTTCTCTATCTGGCTGGCTGCTCTCTCTCCTCAGACCGTGTCTCCTCCCCCCCCCCCGGCCCAGCAACATGACTCGACTCGGTCCGTAGGAGGGGAGTAGAAGACAGCGGTGTCTCACACCAAGGTGGAGGAGGGACTCCAGGAGCAACCACCCATGATCGCAGACAGGCAAGGCCCGCCGCCGCACATGACCCCAATCGCCCAACCACAGGGTGCCGGCCGCCATTTTCAGTCTCAGGGAGCGCAGGGACACAGGAAATAGAAATTAGGAAGACGGAGCCAGGTGTGACACACACAAGGGCCACGGCCACCCCCAGGCTACGCCACTGCATGCACATGAACTTTAATGGCATCCCACTCTTAGTCTGTAGGGTTCAATATTGAGTTGGCCTATGCTTTGCCGTTATAACAGCTTCAACTCTTCTGGGAAGGCCGTCCACAAGGTTTAGGAGTGTACACAGACACAAACAGAAGCAGAGAAGTGCCTCTAATTGCAGTAAGACAGTGTATTTTAATAGACCCCACAACAGGGCTACTTACAATAGATAGGTAAACAAGGACAGCCTTCCCAGAAGAGTTGAAGCTGTTCTAGCTGCAAAGGGTGGGCCAACTCAATATTGAACCCTACGGACTAAGACTGGGATGCCATTAAAGTTCACGTGCGTGTAAAGGCAGGTGTCCCAATACTTTTGGTAATATAGTATAAATGCAACCGGGATCGGGCCGAGGGGTAGGCAGGAGAAGCGGTCACCTTCCGTGCATCAGCAGCAGAATCTGCAACCTATATTGCTGAAGTAGTTCACAGCTCATGGGGCGGGCATACGCTGGCCATTGTCTTAGGGGATAAAGGATCTTGTAGAAGCACAATGTGCCACCCTAGCTATTAGACTTCAATTCACAGGAACTGAACCCGGGAACCGAGTGTGACCGGAGGACCGAACTAAAGTAAGCACTAAAACCACAGGAACAGCAGAGCAGCCAGGGGACTAGCATTTTCAGAATGGGATCAGGACTATATTCTCAGAGCAGCCAGGGGACTAGCATTTTCAGAATGGGATCAGGACTATATTCTCAGAGCAGCCAGGGGACTAGCATTTTCAGAATGGGATCAGGACTATATTCTCAGAGCAGCCAGGGGACTAGCATTTTCAGAATGGGATCAGGACTATATTCTCAGAGCAGCCAGGGGACTAGCATTTTCAGAATGGGATCAGGACTATATTCTCAGAGCAGCCAGGGGACTAGCATTTTCAGAATGGGATCAGGACTATATTCTCTTAGGAAAGGAATACTTATCAGAAAAGAATCACAGACTAATACTGAAAATGATATTTGCCTGGCTTCAATACAGATCACAAGTGTTCTCCTAATAGTTTTTCCAGGCCAACAACTGAAATCGCTGAAGCATTAAAACATAAAGCCCAATGCCAGTGATGTTCTATTTTCAAAAACAGGTCCCCATTCCTGTATTGCAATAAAATAATTGCCAACCACTAACCACCCCCCTCCACATTCCAGTTCTGCACCCCCCTTCCCCTCCCCCCGCATCTTAATTTGTCCTGCGCCACTAGTCTCTTCTGGGTTAATGTGGGCATCATTCAACCTGCCTCCTGTAAGCCATGGTGCCACTAAAACTGCCCCCTAGGGGTGCCTCATTACATTAACAATTGTCATTGTCCACTCATTGTTTGTAGCCAGCATAGTGTCATGACTGACCATTTGTTGCACACATATTGTGATCATTACCCATTTGTTGTCCACATATTGTCATGAGTGCCCATTTATTGCCCACATATTCTCATGACTCACATTTATTACCCACATAGAGACAGAAGACAGAATATCAACCAAAAAAAACACATGATACAAATGTTATAAATTTGAGTTGCAGTTCAGTAAAAAAGTATTTGATCCCCTACCAACCAACAATAATTCTGGCTCCCACAGACTGGCTACAGTATGTACTCATGTGGTACACATATTGTCATGAGTGCCCATTTGTTACCCACATATTATGATTAATGCTCATTTGTTCCCCACATATTGTCATGACTGCCCATTTATTGCCCACATATTCTCATGACTCACATTTATTACCCACATAGAGACAGAAGACAGAATATCAACCAAAAAAAACACATGATACAAATGTTATAAATTTGAGTTGCAGTTCAGTAAAATAAGTATTTGATCCCCTACCAACCAACAATAATTCTGGCTCCCACAGACTGGCTACAGTATGTACTCATGTGGTACACAGATTAGTCCTGTCAATTTAAGAAGGTGCTTCTAACGACAACTCGACAACTGCCCCCGATGCCTAATCCAATACCTTTGCATGAAGAGGCGCTCCCGGGAGTCAGAGGGCGGAGCGGAGAGCGAGTCCTGGCAGCAGCGAAAGGTAAGCTGGCCAGGGCAGAGGTGTGGGTTGCAGCCGCATGTGCCATCAGAATCGGTGACCTGGGTCCTCACATTCGTTAACGGAAGTGACGGCCCGTGTCTCCGTCAGAGATTGAACACTGCAACGCCCATCTTGGTACACCCTGCACTCGGCCGCAGTAAACCTGCAGTCACAAGGTGCTGCGGACATCTTGTTACACCCAGCCCATATAGTTCATTAACTATATTGGCTGGGTGTAACAAGATGTCCGCTGCTGCCTACTGACTGTAGGCTTTCTGCCGAGTGCAGGGTGTACTAAGATGGGCCTCGCAGCACTTGAGTTGCAAAATCTTCCAACTGTTATTGTCTCTCATTTATTTTCCATGCCAGCAATTGCCAATGTAATCAGTGCTGCATTTCAGTGCCACTGCCTGCACATCAGTTCCACCTATCATTGCCCATAAGTGCCACCTATGAGTGCCCATAAGTGCCACCTATACGTGCCCATAAGTGTCAGCCATCAGTGCTGCATATCAGTGCCACCTATCAGTGCACCTATCAGTGCCCATGAGTGCTGCATATCAGTGCCCATTAGTCAGTGCCACCTATCAGTGCTATAAATAGGGTGGTATGTGGCGCTAACCACTATAAAGATAACCTCTGGGAACTCTTCAGGCGTGTAAATTCCAAAAGATGGGTGACCTTAATTATAATTTGAACAATTTTACATAAAATGCAAATATCATATCTGAATGGATAAACAATGTATCAACAAATGACAATATCTTCAATAGCAATAAATAAATATATAAAATGTGAATAAAGGAATAAGTGCAGAAGTGTGATCAATAAATATGACCAATAAAAGTGCGCTGGGATAAAAAATCTCCTAAAATTGATAGCAATGTGATAATATGGTAAATGAATGACTATTAAAAACGTGCTGAGATAAAATCTTCAATGATGATGTTAAAATATTTGTGATGTACAATCCCAGGCAATGTGATGAATGAACAAAGTCATGTGACCTGTGACGATACGCGTGGGGGAGGAAGTCAGGTGCCTATTGTTTACTTCCAGTTTTTCGGCCGAGGACCGGAAGTTCGTCCATCATATGCGGTTTCATGCTGTCTTTATGTGAGTGGATATTTTGACATTAAAAGTTGTTTTAATTTACTTCACATTGGAGCGCTTTTCTTTGTCCCTTACCCACTTATGCTGATCTGAGCTGGGAGTGATCCCTGCAGTCTGGAGTGACGTTTGGATGGGATATGGGGACCGGAGCATGTTACAGGAGAGCCCATAGGAATACATAGGAGGACACACCAGGATAGTCACCAGGACCAATACCCAAAGTTACCTGCTTTACTAGGCCTGTAGAGGCCGCTATTAGAGGTGAGAGGCTGGGGGGAAACAGTGGGGTGCACCCCTGAAAACAACACGGAGCACTTCTGCACAGAATATCACTGAACTCTGATTTATATATCACATTGGAACTCTCTATTTGTTTTACTCTTATCAAGAATTTCCATTCTTAAAACGGACTGTGCTGGCATCTTTGCCCTGTTGCCATTCCTGTGCAATTTTTTTTTTTCTATCAAACTTTGGATTTGTAGTGCACCACTGAGTTGATCCTCTTTCTTCTGAAGATTCCCCATATTTAATGAATTACCTTCTCAGTGCACCACTGAGTTGATCCTCCTTCTTCTGAGGATTCCCCTTATTTTATGAATTACCTTCACAGTGATTTAGTCTGAATCACTTATTGCAGTCACTTTGCTGATATCGCAGATGTTTATTTCGTTATTTCTTCTTGCACTTCCTAGACCAGCATTTTGGTCTTTCTCACTATTTTTGCACGTTGCACTGTGCACTTTAGATTTTTACGTTATATATTCACAGAAGGCATTTCCTTCCTATTTTAGTTCATTCATCACATTGCCTGGGATTGTACATCACAAATATTTTAACATCATCATTGAAGATTTTATCTCAGCACGTTTTTAATAGTCATTCATTTACCATATTATCACATTGCTATCAATTTTAAGAGATTTTTTATCCCAGCGCACTTTTATTGGTCATATTTATTGATCACACTTCTGCACTTATTCCTTTATTCACATTTTATATATTTATTTATTGCTATTGAAGATATTGTCATTTGTTGATACATTGTTTATCCATTCAGATATGATATTTGCATTTTATGTAAAATTGATCAAATTATAATTAACCGCTTCCCGACCGCCCACTGCATATATACATGTGCAGAATGGCACGGGCAGGCAAAAGCACGTACCGGTACGTGGCCCTTTAAATGCCTGCCCGGTCGGGAGCTCCGTGACCCCGGCCGCGGGACCAGCGGACCCGATCGAGCTGGTGTCCCGCGATCGGGTCACCGAGCTGAAGAACGGGAGAGGTATGTGTAAACAAACCTCTCCCCGCGCTTCCTACTCTGCCTGTCATTGATTGGCTGTTCCCGGTCATCGGGAAGGCCGATCCATGACGTCAGACGTCAGCCCCGCCCCCCTAATGTAAAAAAACACACACACACGTCACAGCCCATAACCCCTCCTATCGCTCTGTTGGCACGCTTGAACCTGATTGGCTGCCTGTGCTGGTGACGCACGTAACAGCTGATTGGCCAATCACCAGGCGCACGTCATAGGAGGCATCTCTCGATGGGAGGTACCATTTCACACTAACAGCGGGGGGTGGACCGTAGTTCTCACATTGTGCCTCGCTGTTGCAGGGCGGCTTTACAGTGTGCTGATGTTCTGGTTTTGCCTGTGTGAAAGGGCGGGTTGTAACACAGACAAAACCAGCTCTTTAACACAGACACTAGCCGCCCTCCAGCAGCAGTGATGCACAATGTGAGAACTACCTTCCCCTCCGCTGTTTGTGTGAAATGGTACCTCCCAGAGATACCGCCGATGATGTGTGCATGGCGAAATTATAGGGGTCGCCGAGATCGCCATGGCGACCGGGCCCCTTGCTGCCTTGAGCCCCCCTGTACCCCTGATAGGAGGGGAGGTTGAGAGGAGCTCCCCGATCGTCAGCCGAGCTGTAATGGCATTGTGCAGGGAGCTCCTCACATACCTAAAATGAAAGTACTGTGTGCTGTGCTGTGCTCTTTGTCTCCCCCTAGAGTGCAGTACCCGGCAGGAAGAAGGTATGTCTGACTTTTTTTTAATAAGACTACTGTATCTGTATGTGTCTTTATATATATATATATATGGTGTATGTGTGTGTGTGTGTGGGGGTGCATGTGTGTGTGGGGGGGGGGTGTGCATGCATGTGTGTGGGGGGGGGGGGGGTGCATGCATGTGTGTGTGGGGGGGGGGGGTGCATGCATGCATGTGTGTGTGGGGGGGGGTGCATGCGTGTATGTGTGGAGGGGTGCATGCGTGTGTGTGGGGGGGGGGGGGGGTGCATGCATGCGCATGTGTGTGGGGGGGGGTGCACGTGTGTGTGGGGGTGCATGCATATGTGTGTGGGTGAGCGGGCGGTGGGGATTCACAGTGGCAGGATTTGGCACACTGGCAGCATTTATTGGGCACAGTGGCGACATTTGATGGGCACAGCAGCAGAGTTTAATGGGCACAGTGGCAGCATTTGATGCTACAGTGGCGACACTTGATGGGCACAGTGGTGGGTTTGATGGGCACAGTGGCGACATTTGATGGTACAGTGGCTGTAATTGATGTTTTTATTTCTGATTTTTTTGTTTGCTTGCGCCCCCCTAAAAATTTTGAGCACCAGCTGTCACTGGTTTATATGTGCATTTATATATATATATATATGTGTGTGTGTGTGTGTGTGTGTGTGTGTGTGTGTGTTTTTTTATATAAAAATTAAGAAATCAGTTCCTTTATATGCAGCCACCCACTTGTGACCGGGCCCTGGTGTTCCAACATCGGGCTTGGAGTAAAGAGCTTTGTCCGGAGGTCGGGGGGGAGGCCCTCCATGGTTTCTTGCATTGGGGCCCTGAGGGTTCTAGTTACGATTCCTATACTGACCACTACACAGACCACTCCACTACACTGTCCACTACACTCCCCACTACACTGTCCACTACACTACACTGGGTGACTAACTGTTCGTCTTTTCTCTATCTGGCTGGCTGCTCTCTCTCCTCAGACCGTGTCTCCTCCCCCCCCCCCCCCCCCTCCCGGGCCAGCAACGTGACTCGACTCGGTCCGTAGGAGAGGAGTAGAAGACAGCGGTGTCTCACACCAAGGTGGAGGAGGGACTCCAGGAGCAACCACCCATGATCGCAGACAGGTAAGGCCCGCCGCCGCACATGACCCCAATCGCCCAATCACAGGGTGCCGGCCGCCATTTTCAGTCTCAGGGAGCGCAGGGACACAGGAAATAGAAATTAGGAAGACGGAGCCAGGTGTGACACACACAAGGGCCACGCCCACCCCCCAGGCTACGCCACTGCATGCACATGAACTTTAATGGCATCCCACTCTTAGTCTGTAGGGTTCAATATTGAGTTGGCCTATGCTTTGCCGTTATAACAGCTTCAACTCTTCTGGGAAGGCCGTCCACAAGGTTTAGGAGTGTACACAGACACAAACAGAAGCAGAGAAGTGCCTCTAATTGCAGTAAGACAGTGTATTTTAATAGACCCCACAACAGGGCTACTTACAATAGATAGGTAAACAAGGACAGCCTTCCCAGAAGAGTTGAAACTGTTAGAGCTGCAAAGGGTGGGCCAACTCAATATTGAACCCTACGGACTAAGACTGAGATGCCATTAAAGTTCACGTGTAAAGGCAGGCGTCCCAATACTTTTGGTAATATAGTATAAATGCAACCAGGACCGGGCCGAGGGGTAGGCAGGAGAAGCGGTCACCTTCCGTGCATCAGCAGCAGAATCTGCAACCTATATTGCTGAAGTAGTTCACAGCTCATGGGGCGGGCATACGCTGGCCATTGTCTTAGGGGATAAAGGATCTTGTAGAAGCACAATGTGCCACCCTAGCTATTAGACTTCAATTCACAGGAACTGAACCCGGGAACCGAGTGTGACCGGAGGACCGAACTAAAGTAAGCACTAAAACCACAGGAACAGCAGAGCAGCCAGGGGACTAGCATTTTCAGAATGGGATCAGGACTATATTCCCAGAGCAGCCAGTGGACTAGCATTTCCAGAATGGGATCAGGACTATATTCTCAGAGCAGCCAGTGGACTAGCATTTCCAGAATGGGATCAGGACTATATTCTCAGAGCAGCCAGTGGACTAGCATTTTCAGAATGGGATCAGGACTATATTCTCTTAGGAAAGGAATACTTATCAGAAAAGAATCACAGACTAATACTGAAAATGATATTTGCCTGGCTTTAATACAGATCACAAGTCTTCTCCTAATAGTTTTTCCAGGCCAACAACTGAAATCGCTGAAGCATTAAAACATAAAGCCCAATGCCAGTGATGTTCTATTTTCAAAAACAGGTCCCCATTCCTGTATTGCAATAAAATAATTGCCAACCACTAACCACCCCCCTCCACATTCCAGTTCTGCAGCCCCCTTCCCCTCCCCCCGCATCTTAATTTGTCCTGCACCACTAGTCTCTTCTGGGTTAATGTGGGCATCATTCAACCTGCCTCCTGTAAGCCATGGTGCCACTAAAACTGCCCCCTAGGGGTGCCTCATTACATTAACAATTGTCATTGTCCACTCATTGTTACAACTGTGTTGCTCTCACATTGTCATGACTGCCTGTTTGTAGCCAGCATAGTGTCATGACTGACCATTTGTTGCACACATATTGTGATCATTACCCATTTGTTGTCCACATATTGTCATGAGTGCCCATTTGTTACCCACATATTATGATTAATGCTCATTTGTTCCCCACATATTGTCATGACTGCCCATTTATTGCCCACATATTCTCATGACTCACATTTATTACCCACATAGAGACAGAAGACAGAATATCAACCAAAAAAACCACATGATACAAATGTTATAAATTTGAGTTGCAGTTCAGTAAAAAAGTATTTGATCCCCTACCAACCAACAATAATTCTGGCTCCCACAGACTGGCTACAGTATGTACTCATGTGGTACACAGATTAGTCCTGTCAATTTAAGAAGGTGCTTCTAACGACAACTCGACAACTGCCCCCGATGCCTAATCCAATACCTTTGCATGAAGAGGCGCTCCCGGGAGTCAGAGGGCGGAGCGGAGAGCGAGTCCTGGCAGCAGCGAAAGGTAAGCTGGCCGGGGCACAAAGGTAAGCTGGCCAGGGCAGAGGTGTGGGTTGCAGCCGCATGTGCCATCAGAATCGGTGACCTGGGTCCTCGCATTCGTTAACGGAAGTGACGGCCCGTGTCTCCGTCAGAGATTGAACACTGCAACGCCCATCTTGGTACACCCTGCACTCGGCCGCAGTAAACCTGCAGTCACAAGGTGCTGCGGACATCTTGTTACACCCAGCCCATATAGTTCATTAACTATATTGGCTGGGTGTAACAAGATGTCCGCTGCTGCCTACTGACTGTAGGCTTTCTGCTGAGTGCAGGGTGTACTAAGATGGGCCTCGCAGCACTTGAGTTGCAAAATCTTCCAACTGTTATTGTCTCTCATTTATTTTCCATGCCAGCAATTGCCAATGTAATCAGTGCTGCATTTCAGTGCCACTGCCTGCACATCAGTTCCACCTATCATTTCCCATAAGTGCCACCTATGAGTGCCCATCAGTGCCCATAAGTGCCACCTATCCGTGCCCATAACTGTCAGCCATCAGTGCTGCATATCAGTGCCACCTATCAGTGCCCATGAGTGCTGCATATCAGTGCCCATGAGTGCTGCATATCAGTGCCCATTAGTCAGTGCCACCTATCAGTGCTATAAATAGGGGGGTATGTGGCGCTAACCACTATAAAGATAACCTCTGGGAACTCTTCAGGCGTGTAAATTCCAAAAGATGGGTGACCTTAATTCTAATTTGATCAATTTTACATAAAATGCAAATATCATATCTGAATGGATAAACAATGTATCAACAAATGACAATATCTTCAATAGCAATAAATAAATATATAAAATGTGAATAAAGGAATAAGTGCAGAAGTGTGATCAATAAATATGACCAATAAAAGTGCGCTGGGATAAAAAATCTCTTAAAATTGATAGCAATGTGATAATATGGTAAATGAATGACTATTAAAAACGTGCTGAGATAAAATCTTCAATGATGATGTTAAAATATTTGTGATGTACAATCCCAGGCAATGTGATGAATGAACAAAGTCATGTGACCTGTGACGATACGCGTGGGGGAGGAAGTCAGGTGCCTATTGTTTACTTCCGTTTTTTCGGCCGAGGACCGGAAGTTCGTCCATCATATGCGGTTTCATGCTGTATTTATGTGAGTGGATATTTTGACATTAAAAGTTGTTTTAATTTACTTCACATTGGAGCGCTTTTCTTTGTCCCTTACCCACTTATGCTGATCTGAGCTGGGAGTGATCCCTGCAGTCTGGAGTGACGTTTGGATGGGATATGGGGACCGGAGCATGTTACAGGAGAGCCCATAGGAATACATAGGAGGACACACCAGGATAGTCACCAGGACCAATACCCAAAGTTACCTGCTTTACTAGGCCTGTAGAGGCCGCTATTAGAGGTGAGAGGCTGGGGGGAAACAGTGGGGTGCACCCCTGAAAACAACACGGAGCACTTCTGCACAGAATATCACTGAACTCTGATTTATATATCACATTGGAACTCTCTATTTGTTTTACTCTTATCAAGAATTTCCATTCTTAAAACGGATCTTTGCCCTGTTGCCATTCCTGTGCAATTTTTTTTTTTCAAGAATTTCCATTCTTAAAACGGATCTTTGCCCTGTTGCCATTCCTGTGCAATTTTTTTTTTTTTTTTTCTATCAAACTTTGGATTTGTAGTGCACCACTGAGTTGATCCTCCTTCTTCTGAGGATTCCCCTTATTTTATGAATTACCTTCACAGTGATTTAGTCTGAATCACTTATTGCAGTCAATTTGCTGATATCGCAGATGTTTATTTCGTTATTTCTTCTTGCACTTCCTAGACCAGCATTTTGGTCTTTCTCACTATTTTTGCACGTTGCACTGTGCACTTTAGATTTTTACGTTATATATTCACAGAAGGCATTTCCTTCCTATTTTAGTTCATTCATCACATTGCCTGGGATTGTACATCACAAATATTTTAACATCATCGTTGAAGATTTTATCTCAGCACGTTTTTAATAGTCATTCATTTACCATATTATCACATTGCTATCAATTTTAAGAGATTTTTTATCCCAGCGCACTTTTATTGGTCATATTTATTGATCACACTTCTGCACTTATTCCTTTATTCACATTTTATATATTTATTTATTGCTATTGAAGATATTGTCATTTGTCGATACATTGTTTATCCATTCAGATATGATATTTGCATTTTATGTAAAATTGATCAAATTATAATTAACCGCTTCCCGACCGCCCACTGCTTATATACATGTGCAGAATGGCACGGGCAGGCAAAAGCACGTACCGGTACGTGGCCCTTTAAATGCCTGCCCGGTCGGGAGCTCCGTGACCCCGGCCGCGGGACCAGCGGACCCGATCGCCGCTGGTGTCCCGCGATCGGGTCACGGAGCTGAAGAACGGGGAGAGGTATGTGTAAACAAACCTCTACCCGCGCTTCCTACTCTGCCTGTCATTGATTGGCTGTTCCCGGTCATCGGGAAAGCCGATCAATGACGTCAGACTAATGTAAAAAAACACACACACACACGTCACAGCCCATAACCCCTCCCTCCCCCTAGTGGTTAACTCTTTCACTACAACTGTCATTTATACAGGAATCAATGCATTTAAATAGCATTGATTGCTGTATAAATGACAATGGTCCCAAAAATGTGTCAAAAATGTCCGATGTGTCCGCCATAATGTCGCAGTCACAATAAAAATCGCTGATCGCCGCCATTACTAGTAAAAAAAAAAAAAATATTAATAAAAATGCTATAAAACTATCCCCTATTTTGTAAACGCTATAACTTTTCCGCAAACCAATCAATAATCGCTAATTGCGATTTTTTTTTTTTTTTTTAATTTTTTTTTTTTTTTTTATTTTTTTACCAAAAATATGTAGAAGAATACGTATCGGCCTAAACTGAGAAAAAAAAAGTTGTTTTTTTATATATATTTTTGGGGATTTTTCTTATAGCAAAAAGCAAAAAATATTGCATTTTTTACAAAATTGTCGCTCTATTTTTGTTTATAGCGCAAAAAATAAAAAACCGCAGGGGCGATCAAATACCACCAAAAGAAAGCTTTATTTGTGGGAAAAAAAGGACGCCAATTTTGTTTGGGAGCCACGTCGCACGACCGCACAATTGTCAGTTAAATCGACGCAGTGCCGAATCGCAAAAAGGGGCCTGGTCCTTTGGCTGCCAATTGGTCCGGGGCTGAAGTGGTTAAGGTCACCCATCTTTTGGAATTTACACGCCTGAAGAGTTCCCAGAGGTTATCTTTATAGTGGTTAGCGCCACATACCCCCCTATTTATATATCTATTTGCAGTGTGAGATCACTTATATGTTGGCGGCTTTCCTCATATATTTATTCATTATTGGTTGAGCGCACTAGTTACCCCCCATTTTCACCTATCAGTGCTACTGTCACATGACATTAGGAAAAAAAAGTATCAGTAATCGGCGAGTACTTGAAAAAAAGTATCGGTACTTGTACTCGGTCTTAAAAAAGTGGTATCGGTGCCCCCCTAATATGGAGTGTGTGGTAGGGGGCTAGGGGATTTTGGGTGGAGGTGGGGGGGGGGGTGTAAATGTGTTGGACAGGGGGATGGAATGGAAGTGTCCAGGGAAGGTAGAGATTGAGAATGGAAAGGATGAAAGGAGAGGAGTAAGGGTCAGAGAGAGGAAAAGAAAACAGTAATTGAAAATAATCTTCTTTGCACTTATTTTTTTTTTAAATGAATGTAAAATATCTCATTGAAATTCTAAATAAGTTCCATAGAACACTGAGGGTTTTTCCTGTAGGAGGTTCAGTAAATTGCCAAGTCAGCAGGGAAGGGGTGTCCTGTAACTTCCTAATAAGTGTGTGAATTTCTAATGTTGTGGGACAGCTCAGACAACAGCTGGCACTGACACATACCCTCCACAATGCCACCGTACACTCCAACTACAATCAGGATCCTCTCCAAATGCAGGTATGTCTCGTCACATCAACTCTATAAGACTTAAAGGCCAACTCCACCCAAAAAAAAAAAAAGGTATGGGTGGTCTGGATCGCTTTTATCTCTAATGGGACAGCAAGAATGGTGTGACTTTCCCATGCCTGAATTCCCATTTATTTAACATCTATATGTATTTTCTGATCCATTAAGAAACTGTGATGTCATCATTTGACTTTATATCCACTGGGATGATTGGATGGAACTAGAATCTGTGGAGGCTGATAGCTTGCCCCAGGAGGGCCAAGGGTTAGAAGTGGTGGGTACATGACTGGGGAGGCGCTGACATTTAGGGGCGTATTTCTAAAAAAAATGCACAGGGCTATTCATTCTGCGAAACTGCCTCTACATTTGTTCTGTGCAAATGCTGACAAAATCCAAAGTTCCTAAGCTATTTTCTCTCCAGGTTGGATGTTCTTTGCACATATTAATAGAGGGAATCTGGAAAATATTGCATTATTGCCACCAGATGGAACAGACCATAATAATTAACCACTTGACCACTGGGCACTTAAACCCCCTTCCTAACCAGACCAATTTTCAGCTTTCGGCGCTTTCACATTTTGAATGACAATTACTCAGTCATGCAACACTGTACCCATATGAAATGTTTGTCCTTTTTTTCATACAAACAGAGCTTTCTTTTGGTGGTATTTAATCACTGCTGGGTTTTTTATTTTTTGAGCTATGAATCAAAAAAGACTGAAAATTCGGTAAAAGAAAAAAATTCTTTGTTTTTTTTTTGTTAAAATTTATTGGCGAGTATTGGCAGAGTATTGCAGATTATTGGCAGAGTATTGCAGAGTATTATCTGAGCTGTCCCACATGCTCTGCTCCATTTCGACAATGTCATTATCACATTATCACATATCACGGTCAGAGCCTGCAGATGTAGTACAGGAGATGGTCAGAGAATGCAGCCTTACCAGTGCCCATGGAATGCAGCCTTACCAGTGCCCATGGAATGCAGCCTTACCAGTGCCCATGGAAGGCAGCCTTACCAGTGCCCATGGAAGGCAGCCTTACCAGTGCCTATTAAAGGCAGCCTTACCAGTGCCCATTAAAGGCAGCCTTACCAGTGCCCAATAAATAGTGGAATTGTATGCCCTGCACTGTAATTATAAAGATTAACCACTTAAGCCCCGGACCATTTGGCTGGTTTTTATTTTTTTGCGCTATAAACAAAAGAATAGCGACAATTTTGAAAAAAAACGCATTGTTTTTTTATTTTTTGCTATAATAAATATCCCCCAAAAATATATTAAAAAAACATTTTTTCCCCTCAGTTTAGGCCGATAGGTATTCTTCTAGATATTATTGGTAAAAAAAATCACAATAACCGTTTATTGATTGGTTTGCGCAAAAGTTATAACGTCTACAAAATAGGGGACAGTTTTATGGCATTTTTATTGATAATTTTTTTGTTACTAGTAATGGCGGCGATCAGTGATTTTTATCATGACTGCGACTTTATGGCGGACACATCGGACAATTTTTACACATTTTTGGGACCATTGGCATTAATACAGCGATCAATGCTAAAAAAATTCATTAATTGCTGTAAAAATTTCACTGGCAGTTAAGGGGTTAACCACTAGGTGGCGCTTTAGGGATTAAGTGTGTCCTAGGGAGTGATTCTAATTGTGGGGGGGATGGGCTAGTTGTGACACATCACTGATCATAGCTTCCGATTACAGGGAGCAGTGATCAGTGTCATTAGGCAGAACGGGGAGATGCTTGTTTACATTAGCATCTCCCCGTTCTTCCTCAAAGTGAGACGATCGCAGGTATCCCCGCGGACATTGAGTCCACGGGACCCGCGATCATGGTCACGGAGCTCCCAGCGGGCCGCAAGCTGCCTCTTAAAGGGCAACCTACAGGTACGTTAATCTACCTGTACGTGCCCTTCTGCTGCAGTATATCTGCGTGAGGGAAGCAGTAAATAAATATTTTCTATGATCATCAGCTCTGTCAAGTGGCCGTAAAGTGGTATTCATCTGATTCATTCTATTCTCATGAATGAAGAACATCTGAACTGGAGAGAAAATTGCTTAGAAACATTAAATTCACATGATAAATAGCTCTGCAATTCTTTTTTTTAGAATTACACCACACGATTGGACATTCCGACAACAAAATCCCATGTTTTTTTTCCAACGGATGTTGGCTCAAACTGAATCTTGCTAATTTTGTGCAACGGAAATTCCGATGGAAACTGTCCGATGGAGCCTACACACGGTTGGAATTTCCGACAACAAGCTCCGACTCGATGGATCACGTCTATGTTTCTACCTTTCCTATCTACCTCATCGACACAGACAAGGACTTGTGTTCTTTGAAATAAAAAATACAAGGCAGTGTGCCAAGCAAGTGCCCCCCCCCCCCCCCTCACTGTGGTCGGTGTGCAGAAAGGAAGCCGCTCTAGACAGGATATGGAAGATCGCGGCTATCACAATAGTATTGCTAAATACTACAGTGATTACCAGCAGCCCATCGGGTATTAGACATACAATTAGTGCCACAGGTCAGCTTTAATGTAATGCTGTATGTATACAGTGTGTGTGTGTGTGTGTGTGTCTCTCTCTCTCTCTGTCTCTCTCTCTCTCTCTCTCTCTCTCTATATCTATCTCTATATATCTATCTCTTTATATATATATAATCTCTTTTTTTCAGATGGAACTTGGTGGAACTCAGTTCCACCACCTCTGGCTCAAGCCCTCTGCTCCCTGCTCACCACTATCACTTGTAAACACAGAAGCCCGGCTTATGTGTTTACAAATAAAAGTTTTTCTCACAATCTAACAGATCTGATCTCCTGAGTGGCTCCCATTGAGTGCAGGGTTGGGACAAGGGAGATGCAGGTGCCCGGGGTGCAGTGCAGATGCCGACACCCTGACTGGATGATCTCCCAGCAAGTGAGAGAGGCGGTGCCAACTACAGTGTGCGGGGAGGTACTAGAGCCAACTGGATGCTTCAGCTTAAAGTGTTTGTTAATCACCCCAAAAAATCTGATTCTGGTCCCTTAAAGTAGATTACACAGTAGATTAATCTGCCCCCTCTAAACTGTAAAAAAAAAAAACTCCCTGAATCTGCCAATCTCCTGTATGCCCCTCTCTAAACTGACCATGATAACCAGGGCTACTCGGCCCTGATCACCGTAGTCAAGGTGCCTCCCTCCGTCAGACGTAGTTGTCCTCTCTGCTCTCCTCTCTCCCCCTCCTTCCTGCATGTCAGCGTCTTCTCTGTGTCTCTGTCTCCACACTCCCCCCCCCCCCCCCCACCGCTGCTATTAACTATAAAAACCCTAAAATTGTCACTGCCAGCCCCTCTACTATGGCATACCACACTATCCAAGTCCTTTGTAAAAAAACAAGCGCTTTAAATACCTCTTTAGAGCTGTCTTCAGGCCGGTCACGTGACTCGCGGCTGCTTTACAGCTCCGAGACATTCCTTCTGCAGGAGGTCACATGATCTCCATGGAGATCACGGTCCCTCCCGCAGAAGGAATGTCTCGGAGCTGTAAAGTGTCCACGAGTCACGTGACCGGCCTGAAGACAGCTCTAAAGAGGTATTTAGAGCGCTCGTTTTTACAAAGGACTTGGATAGTGTGGTATGCCAGCCTCTAATAGAAGGGCTGGAAGTGAATAATATTTTAGACTTACCAAACACTTTAATACAGCAACCAAAGTAAGACATGAAGTAAGACATGTGGGAGAAGGTGGAGGAGTGTTTTAAGGAGGTGGAGTTTGGGGTCTGGGGTAGAGGAACTTGACTGGCCTGCAAAGAGCTTCACCCCCATAAAATACCTTTGGGATAAATTACAGCGGCGACTGCGAGCCAGGACTTCTCGACCAATATCAGTGCCTAACCCACAAATGCGCTTCTGGAAGAATAGTCAAACATTCCCATAGACACACTCCTAAACCTTGTGCACAGCCTTCCCAGAAGAGTTGAAGCTGTTATAGCTGCAAAGGGTGGGCCAACTCAATATTGAACCCTACGGACTAAGACTGGGATGCTATTAAATTTAATGTGCGCGTAAAGGCAGGCTTCCCAATATTTTTGGTAATATAGTGTGTGTGTGTGTGTGTGTGTGTGTGTGTGTGTATGTATGTGTGTGTGTGTGTGTGTATATATATATATATATATATATATATATATATATATATACCTTTGCTAGCCTCCTTCTGAAATTGCCAGTTCTTAATTTTTTTTGGCTGCCATGCCAATCCCTAGGCTTCAGTAATTAGTCATTGACCCAGAGCAAATTTAAATGCCAAGTCCTGACTCCTGACTTGCTGGCTTATATCTTTTATCTATGTTTAAAATCACCACAACACCCTCCTTAGGCTAGGTTCACACTTGTGCAGTTTCCCTGCAGCTGCATTGCTCGTACACAGCAGCCTATTCATTTGAATGGGCTGCTGTATTCACTGAAAACGCAGGGAAACGGCATAGTACAGTGTGGTTCCTAGTGCAAGGAAACCACGCTGCGGCTTTCAGTGTGTGGGGGTGTTATTAGCATTAATGGTACCCCTATTCACCTCCTAAGCAGCAGCGAGTTCTTTGTCTGGGTGGTTGCGGGTGCAGGAATAGGTGCGGTCCCGCAGTGGCAACCACCTGCACAAGAGTGAACCTCACCTTATATCTTTGTTTTGTTGGCTTAGTAATACATTATCAGAAATTATTGAAATTGAGAACTATAAGGAGCTAGGAGCCACTCAACACCATCCATAAATGATTTCCGAGGTGGAGCGGGGTTATTTGCAAATGATTTATCCTGGATTATTGGTTAAGGAAGATGCCAGCCAGAGGCAGGGTTTCTCTCAGCACAAGATAGTAGTGTAGCTGTGATTCATTGAATAACTACAGCACAACATGTTATATTGTATATCTATTGGGGGCAGCTCTCTAACACCTTCTTGTCTACTTTTTGCCTTCCCTTTGCAGGCAAAGACAGGACTTCTGATGAACCTAATGGGCGTTCTCCTCCTTAGCCTTGCAATGAACACTTGGGCATCCAGTATATTCGGACTCAGCACTTTTCCTGATTGGGTCAACCTCCACCCACAAAACGTTACCGCCTTGGCCACATATAATATGACCACCGGTGGCTGACCGGTCAGCTGCTCATGCAGGGTGGTCACACAAACTGACATTATAAAGACACTAAAGTGACAATTTATCGGCCTGCAACCTTAACTGCAGAACGGCTATCGTACCTTACTGTGAAGGACTGTCCTTATCTCACCTTTTAGGAATTGGTTTATTTTTTTAAATTGTTACACAATTGTGTCGCTTCAATTCATTCAGAATTGTTCACAAATGCTACGTACGTTATCAGTGACGCAGATATCTGCTGCCTTGTATACCTCAGGTCCTCCAATTTTAGGTTGTGCACAAGTTATTGGGTACCCATTCTAATTAATGCTGGACACCAATGGTCCTTTGAACAGACCTTCATGGAGTATTCGATAAGGACCTACAGTGCTTTAGTGTTGAAGTGCTGCTAATTTCTTTTTGAACAGGTTCAAGCTAAATGTGTACAGGGGTCCAAAAATAGTTTTACAATACACTCAGATGGCTTTCAAAAAAAGTTGTAAGTCTTAGAGCATCTCAGTTATATAGACATACAACGATGAGGCTTCCATTGGTGTAGTGATGAGGAATGAGACGGCCACCCTTGCTGGGATACAAGGACCATGGCCAGTTGACAATTGAAAGGTCCACTGTTGGACCCCAAATTTATAGTGGTTCCATATACATTGAAAAATTAACTCTGTAAGTGTTGCTTCATCTGATAACTTTTCTATTGAGACTGTTGCATAAAACCCCATCACTTAACAACCTCCCAGAAGAAAGCTAAAGATTAGAAGAGAAGGAAGGAAGAGAAGGAATGGAAAGTGCCCCATTTGTAGATTGGAGAGGTTTACTAGAAGTATATCTACTTTATTTGGGTTAATGCAGCCTTACTTCAGTTAGTAAAAGAATGCTCATTACATTGGTGATCAGTGGGAAGACTGTCCCTTACATTGGTGATCAGTGGGAAGAATGCTCCCTACATTGGTGATCAGTGGGAGGAATGCTCCCTACATTGGTGATCAGTGGGAAGAATGTCCTTTAGATTGGTGATCAGTTGGAAGAATGGCCCCTTACATTGGTGATCAGTTGGAAGAATGGCCCCTTACATTGGTGATCAGTTGGAAGAATGGCCCCTTACATTGGTGATCAGTGGGAAGAATGGCCCCTTACATTGGTGATCAGTGGGAAGGATGGCCCCTTACATTGGTGATCAGTGGAAGGATGGCCCCCTACATTAGTGATCAGTGGGAAGAATGCCCCTTACATTGGTGATCAGTGGGAAGAATGTCCCTTACATTGGTGATCAGTGGGAAGAATGCCCCTTACATTGGTGATCAGTGGGAGGAATGCTCCCTACATTGGTGATCAGTGGGAAGAATGTCCTTTAGATTGGTGATCAGTTGGAAGAATGGCCCCTTACATTGGTGATCAGTTGGAAGAATGGCCCCTTACATTGGTGATCAGTTGGAAGAATGGCCCCTTACATTGGTGATCAGTGGGAAGAATGTCCTTTTAGATTGGTGATCAGTGGGAAGGATGGCCCCCTACATTAGTGATCAGTGAGAAGAATGCCCCCTACATTGGTGATCAGTGGGAAGAATGTCCCTTACATTGGTGGTCAGGGGGAAGAATGTCCCTTACATTGGTGGTCAGTGGGAAGAATGTCTCCCTACATTGGTCATCAGTGGGAAGAACGTCCCTTACATTGGTGGTAGGTGGGAAGAATGTCCCTTACATTTGCGATCAGTGGCAAGGATGGCCCCTTACATTGGTGATCAGTGGGAAGAATGTCCCTTACATTGGTCGTCAGTGGGAAGAATGTCCCATAGAAGGGTCAATGGTCATCAATGGAAAGAATGTCTCCTTGCATTGGTGGTCAGTGGGAATATTGTCTGCCTTAAATTGGTGGACCTTGGGAAGAATGCCCCTTACATTGGTCATCAGTGGGAAGAATGCTCCTTACACTGGTGGTCAGTGCAAAGAATGTGCCTTAAATTGGTCATGAATGGGAAGAATGTCCCCTTAAATTGGTAGTCAGTGGGAAGAATGTCCCTTACATTGGTCATCAATGGGAAGAATGTTTCCTTACATTGGTGATCAGTGGGAAGAATGTCCCTTACATTGGCAAACAGTGAGAAGAATGTCCCCTTACAGTGGTGGTCAGAATGCTACACTTACAGACAGATAAAAAAGATCATTGGCATCATACAGCTGGCTCTTCCAAGTGACATTGGCCCTGAAACCAAGCAGGCACCATCAGGTGGAAATATAGTGGAAAAAACCTGTAGTAATTCCCCACAGTGGTCAGCGGACGGTGCACTGGCTTGTAGTGTCCTCCTAGCACTGGAAACAAACATGTAGATAAAGGAAAGCTGGCAACTCGATCTTCCGCAATTAAAAAATGTATTAATCCAGGTGTGGTACAAAATAATACAGGGCTTTACGCGTTTTGGCATGTAGCCTCAGTCATAGCTATGGCTATACACGAAATGCATAAGCCCTGTATTATTTTGTACCACACCTGGATTAATTAATGTATTCATTGCGGAGGATCGAGTTGCTGGTTTTCCTCTCTCTACAACCATCAGGTGGGATCTCAATTAGTCACAGCTCCAGGAACCCTTAGGATCCTCTGGAGAAATGCCGGGGTTCCATGGAACTCTGGTTTAGAATAGCTGGGATTAAATATTTCAATCAATGAATAGTGGAGGAAGACCATGCACCTGCTATGGGGACCAATACTATCTGGCCATACAGTGATCAATGCAACTAGCAATAGCGCTTGGTAATAATTGGTAATAATAGTATAGGAATCTCTGTAGGATTTCTGTAAAAGCTATCAGTATTTTTTATCAGAGGGAAATTAGAGAGGCAAGGGGCCCCTTAATGGAATTCCTATGAGGCCCCATCACATGTAGTAATGGCCCTGAGAAGAGGTGTAAATTCAGCAGTGGCTATTTCCATATGTTATGGCGAAAAAACATTGGGTGGAGATACACTTTAAGACGGGCATCTTTCATTAGGCTCGTTTTTAGAGTTCCTGGGGCGCTCCACAAGGTCTGTGAAAGGAAGATTTTTCCAGTACTCGTCTCTTTTCAAAAGCATCCTCTTCTATCCTTTTTAATAAGTTTGCCCTCAATTCCGGTCCCCATATGACTTATAGCAGCCAATCAGAATGGGACATTGTTTGGTCCAACTTAGGCAAGGGGGGCTGTTCAGCTCCTCTTTCTTTTAGTACATTCCTGTGCATGTTTTTTTTAAGATTTGTTAAAAAGAAAGTGACTTTGAATTGTAAAGAGATGTATTATATTTTTTTATTATTTTTTTTTTGTTATTTGTTTTATTATATTGGCATTTAAAGGCAAAACATTTTTCTTTATATTCGGATAGAGAGTTGTAACCGCTGTAATTTTTTTGCCATCTGAGCCCCATGGGGAGATTTCCCTTCACTTCCTGTCCCAAAGCCAAAACAGGAAGTGAGAGTAAATCCCTCCAAAGTGTCACCAGAACTAGTGTCCCCATTGGAAGATTTCCCCTCTATTCCTGTTCTGGTGACAACCCAAAATTCTGGATTTTCCTTTACTTTCGCTCTCAGTGATAACGGTAAAATAGGGGCAGATAGAGAGCACACAGACAGCAAAAAAGCCTGACAGGGGTTCTAATCCTTCTCCACTCTATCCAAAACTAAAAAAAAAAAAAAAAGTTTTGCCTTCAGTTCTACCTTAAGTTACCTTATCTGATTTTTTTTGCTATTCAGGTTAATGTTCCTCCGATCAAGAATGTTCAGTATAATAATGACACAAATGTACACTTGTAAATACTTGTCAATGACTTCAAACCTCAATTTTAAAATGAAATGACAGTTGGGGAATGAAAGCTTGAATCAAATTGATTGTTGCCGGGCAACACAAACCTTAATTCTAGGATCTTCAATATGTGAGGGTCGGTGTCTTTAATAGGAATAGAGAGAAGATGAGTATTTTCCTGTCCCAGAAATGTTGGTGAAATGCATTGGAGTCAATGAAGAAGGCTAAATTAAGGTGGTTTTTAATGTTTTTTTATTTTACATTTTTTTATTTTTAGGCTTTTAATGCTTCATGAGGGTTGTGGAAGCTTTTTTCGGCTATCCCTGATCTGTTCCTGTACCAATAAATTGGCTCCTCATTACCCTGATTATTAAAAAAAAAAATTATTTTTAAACAAAGTAAAAAAACTATTTAAAGTGAAAATACACATAATAATAAAATACACACAAAAAAAAGTTACTCGGCATTCACACAGCCATCTTGAAAAATCCCCATAATGAGTCTAATATGTGTATTTCCTATGACTGTCAGCTCCATCCTTTGGCCAAAAAGCTGTATTTTCCAGTTTGCAGTATTTCAGCAAAAATACCATATTATGGCCACTAGGTGGAGCTGGCGATCATAGCAAATACACATATTAGACATATTATGGGGATTTTTTGTGATGGCAAACTTTCTATAAATAGACCCCTCAATGTAATAAGCTACCCGAATACATCCTCTAAATAAAGTTTGAGAGAATAAAGATTGTTTTTCAAGCAAATTTCGCCTAAGCAGGGGTCACTCCGCTCATGAGGTATTAAAGGCGGTCAGTATGTCAGCGTATATATAAAAACTTGCAGGGATGGGGTTCTGGTATTCAACCAGTAAAGAGATGTTAGTCAACAGCAGTGGCGGCTGGTGCTTTATTTTTTGGGGAGGGAGGGAGGGGGGGGGGTGGCAAACAAACCCCGTCCCTCCCTGCCAGGTCCGCACTTACCCCATCCAGGTTCCGGGTGGCTTCCCCAGCTTCTCCTCCTGGCCAATCTGGTCTTAAGACCCGCTTCCGCCAACCTGATTGTCCTGATTGGCCGGTAGGAGGTGCAGGAAAACAATAGTGAATGTTGATTCGCTAGTGTCACAAGTTGGCATGCTCAACATTTTTTAAGCCAATTAGAAGCTCAGGCTTTAATCTTGTGCTTCTAAAATAAAAAAAAGCTTGTAGAAATCTATGCATCTGGCGCCCCTTGTGGACCGTCCGCCACTGGTCAACAGTCTTGATTATAACCAGTCTGGGACTGGGCGAAGAGTCCAGACACACAAATGTGTTGTGTGTGACTATGATGAGAAATGTAAATTGTGAGCTCCTCTGGGGCGGGGTCAATGTGAATGCTACTGTGTACTCTGTAAAGTACTACATCAACATGGGAAAGAAATACTGTTCGTGTACCTCCACAGTCACCAATCAGATACAAAGCTGTTCTGATAATGTAACACAGACAGTTTTTAGTACTGACATGTTTAATGACTCCATGAACTGACTGTGCAATATCATAGACTGCTGCTATATGGTGTGTAAATCAGGGATCTCATAATAAAGAGCGTTTTATTTTCTTCATATTAAACACTCCTTGCTTGTCGCTTCACCATAAATGGGATTGGTTGTGTGAGGTTATTTGGTGATCATACCTGCGTCAATAAACAACTGATTTCTTTTTCAATCGACCTCTTCCGATAATTTATTTGATCTATAGTTCACAACCCCAGTTACGTTTGGACCGTTGTCTAATGGTTGTCATACACTATTCAATAAACAATCAATTTATTTTTTGATTGATCTCTTCCAAATAGGAATAAACCAAAATAAACACTCTTATATCAGGAAAATTCAGCTCCTGTGGCGAAATATTTTATTATTTTTTTTAACTGAGATTACCGTATCCCTTTCATGTCATGTATTTCATAAAACGCTGACCATTTATAAAAAAAAAATTCACTCCCAATGGACCAATCAGAAATTCATGGGCATGTGCACAGGGTCTGCTGGGTGTGCCTGGGCACACCCTAATCACCCCGTGCAGTGCTGATTCCCCCTGCTTCCTGTCTCCCCCCTGCAGTGCTGGCAGCTTCCCTCCTCTCCTTTTAGGAGCAGAAAAGGGGCTGCTAAATATTTCATTAACTGGCATTTCTTTTCTGAATGAACACAGTGAGTGATCTTTACCGATCGCTCCTATCTTCATTCTTAACTGAAGCATAGTAAACTATGTTTACTGCAGGCTGCAGAAAAAGGGACTGGGCCATCTCTGTTCTCAGTTTCTTTCTCTGTCTCAAAAGTGTGACATCTCGGGCTTCTCCAAAAAAATAAAAAAAAAAGTAAAAAATAATAATATAAAAATAAAAAACTACTGACACTGTCCACTGCCCTGCTGATATACACGCGTGTGTTTGTGCTCTGGGGTGCACACCCTAATGCAGAGGGCTCCAAACTTTCTAAATAAGGGGCCAGTTTACTGTCCTTCAGACTTTAGGGGGGCCACACTGTGGCCAGTGATAGCAGAAAATGTCCTGGTGTCCTACATCTATAGTGGGAGGAATAGTGTCCCATCATTGGTGTCAGTGGGAGGAATAGTGCCCCATCATTGGTGTCAGTGGGAGGAATGTAGCCCCATCCTTGCCTTCAGTGGGAGGAATAGTGGCCCATTATTGGTGTCAGTGGGAAGAATAGTGGCCCATTATTGGTGTCAGTGAGGAGAATAGTGCCCCATCATTGGTGCCCCATCATTGGGGTCAGTGGGTGAAAAAGTGTCCCACCGTTGGTATCAGAGGAATAGTGAGGTCCGGAGCGAGAGGAGAGAAGAGGAACTAGCAGAGGGCCGGCATGACAGAAGTGATAAGGGAGACAACAAGGGGATAAGTGGGGGTGGATTGGGATTGGAGAAAAAAGGAAGGAGAGGAGGGGTTAAACTATTTTAATGGGATGTGGGGTGCCCTGGGCAGCATTGCAGGGGAGATGTGGACAGGAGCAGTTTAGCAGCAGTGTCACCTGTAGTCCTCCTGCCAGCATGGCCGACGTGGACAAGATCTTGGCCCAGCTCCGGTGGCCACCGCTACCAGGGGCCCCGAGTGACTACACAGCCAGGTGGCCCCATTGCTGCAGGATCAGGCATTCGGCTCGGCGGCGGGGGAGGGGGGGGGCAGGAGCTCCCACGTGCTCGGGGGTCTCAGCCTCCAGAGCGTTTTTCCCCAGGAGCCTCCCCCCAAGGTGTGTGCCACGGAAAGATGCCCCAATCGGGACCCGTCAGCCTGCTTCTACGGGTGTGAGGCCTGGATGGAATCTTCGGAAGCTCTGCGGCACCTTCGGGACAGAACGGACTCCCCCCTCTGGTGTCCCAGTCTGGGGGGAGTGACATTTTCATGCCCCGTACACACGGTTGGATATTCCGATGGAAAAAGTCAGATTGGATTATGTTGTCGGAAAATCCGATTGTGTGTGGGCTCTAGCGGGCTTTTTCCGTCGGATCTTCTGATGGAAAAAATTTGAGAGCAGGATCTAAAATTTTCCGCCAACAAAATCCTAACGGACTTTTTCCGATCACGTGTAGAGAATTCCGACGCACAAAGTGCCACACGTAGTCCCGTTGTACGTTTTATACGTCACCTCGTTCAGAACGATCGGATTTTCCGACAACTTTGTCCGACCGTGTGTATGCAACACAAGTTTTGGACAAAATCCGTCTGAAAAAATCAGACAGATTTTGTGGTCGGAATGTCTGACCGTGTGTACGAGGCATTACAGTAATCAATGCATTTTCATAGCACTGATCGCTGTAAAAATGCCAATGGTCCCAAAAATGTGTCAAAATTGTCTGACGTGTCCGCCATAATGTCACAGTCCGGATAAAAATCGCAGATCGCCGCCATTACTAGTAAAAAAAAATGAATAATAAAAAAGCCATAAAACTATCCCCTATATTGTAGACGCTATAACTTTTGCGCAAACCAATCAATATACACTTATTGCGATTTTTTTACCAAAAATATGTAGAAGAATACGTATCGGCCTAAACTGAGGAAAAAAAATATTTTTTTATATATTTTTGGCGGATATTTATTATAGCAAAAAGTAAAAAAATAATGCGTTTTTTTTTTTCAAAATTGGAGCTCTTTTTTTGTTTATAGCGTAGAAAATAAAGACCGCAGAGGCGATCAAATACCACCAAAAGAAAGCTCTAAATGTGGGGAAAAAAAAAACCATCAATTTTGTTTGGGTACAGCGTCGCACGACCGCGCAATTGTCAGTTAAAGCGCCACAGTGCCGAATCGCAAAAAGTGCTCTGGTCAGGAAGGGGGTAAAATCTTCCGGAGCTGAAGCAGTTAAAGGAGAATTGTACAAAAAAACAAGATTGGTTTAACCCACAAATGCTTTTTTTTTTTTACCACGACTATTCCTTTATATTGGCTTTTAGAAGTTACAAATGCAGCAATTTAGAAATCAGATGAAAGGTTTAGTGCTGGGAAACACTTTTTGATAAAATAGTAAAATGTATAAACATCTATATGGATCAGAGCAAAATGAGGGACAAATGAGGAGGAATGAGGGACAGAGGGACATTGCTCCAAATCAGGGACAGTTGGGAGCTATGAAATGACCCTTTACATTGGTGATTCAGTTGGAAAGTATGGCCCTGGCATTGGTGAGTCAGTTGGAAGAAAGGCCCTTGCATTGTGTTCAGTTGGAAGAATGGGCCCTTGCATTGGTGCATCAGTTGGAAGAATGGCCCTTACTATTGGTGATCAGTTGGAGAATGCCCTTACATTGGTGATCAGTTGAAAATGGCCCCTTACATTGGTGATCAGTGGGAAGAATTGTCTCCCTACATTGGTGTCAGTGGAAAGACAACATCGTCCTTACATGGTGGGTAGGTGGGAGAATGCCTTACTTTGCGATCAGTGGCAAGGATGGCCCTTACTTGGTGATCAGTGGGAAAGAATGACCTTTCATTGGTCGTCAGTGGGATAGAATGTCCCATGAGAAGGTGTCACTGGTCATCATGGAAAGAATGTTCCTTGCATTGGTGGTCAGTGGAATATTTGTCTGCCTTAAATTGGTGGGACCGTGGGAAGAAGAATGCCCCTTACATTGGTTCATCCGTGAAGAGAAGAATGCTCCTTAACACTGGGTGGTCAGTGCAAAGAATGGTGCCTTAAAATATGGTCATTGACCATGGGAAAAAAGTGTCCTTTCTTAAAATTGGTAGTCAGTTGGAAAGAATGCTCCATTACATAGGTTCAATCAATGGGAAGTATGTTCTCCTTTACATTGGTGATCCGTGGGAAAGTATGTCGCTTAACATTGGCAAAACAGATGAGAAGAATGTCCCCTTACAGTGGTGGTCAGAATGCTACACTTTCAGACAGATAAAAAAGATCATTGGCCTCATACAGCTAGCTCTTCCAAGTGACCATTGGCCCTGAAACAAAGCAAGCAACCTTCAGGTTGGAAATTTAGTGGAAAAAACCTGTAGTCATTTCCCACTCGGTGGTCTGCGGATGGATTTTTTATTTTTGCCGCCTGAATGGCTTGTAGTTGTCCACCTAGACACTGGAAACATACATGTAGATAATGGAACGCTGGCAAACTCGATCTTCCGCAATATTTAAAAATTGTAATTAATCCAGGTGTGCGTTCAAAAATACTACAGGGGCTTACGCGTTTTGGCTTGTAGCCTCACGTTTCAATATGGCTATAGCTATACACGACTTTGCGTTAAGCCCTGTCATTACATGCTCTCAGTAATACCCACACCTGAGGGATTAATTAATGTATTCATTGCGGAGGATTCGAGTCTGCTTGGTTTTCCTCTCCTTTTACAACCTTCAGGTGGGATCTCAATATAAGGAACAGCTCCAGGAAACCTTAGGAACCTCCTGGAGAAAATGCCAGGGTTCCATATGGAACTCTGGTTTAGTATAGCTGGGAATTTAATATTTCAATCATCTGAATAGTGGAGGATGACCATACACCTGCTATGGGGAACCACTTACTATTCTGGCCATACAGCGATCAATGCAACACTAGTATAGCGCTTGGTAATAATTGGTAATAATAGTAGAGGAATCTCTGTAGGATTAGTCAGTAAAATGCTATCAGTTATGTTTTATCAGATGGAAATTATGAGACGGCAAGGGCCCCCTTAATGAAATTCATATGAGCGACCCCTCATCACATGTAGTAAATGCGACCCTGAGGCATAGGAGTAAAATGCAGCAGTGGCTAATTTCCATATGTTATGGGCGAAAAAGAAAAAAATTGGGTGGAGATTCACGTTTAAGACGGGCTTCTTTCCATTAGGCTCGTTTTTAAGAGTATGCCTGGGAGCGCTCCACAAGGTCTTGTGAAAGGAAGATTTTTTCCAGTACTCGTCTCTTTTTCAAAAGCATCCCTCTTCTATCCTTTTTAATTAAGTTTGCCCCCAATTTCCGGTCCCTATATGACTTATAGCAGCCAATCAGAATGGGGCATTGTTCTGGTCCAACTTAGGCACAAGGGGGGTTCTGTTCAGCTCCTCTTTCTTTTAGTACATTCCTGTGCCTGTTTATATTCGATTGTTTAAAAGAAGTGACTTTGAGATTGTAAAGAGATGTATTATATTTTTTTTTTGTACTTTTTTTTTAGTTATTTGTTTTATTATATTGGCATTTAATAGGCAAACATTTTTCTTTATATTCGGATAGAGAGTTGTCTAACCGCTGTAATTTTTTTTGCCATTCAAGAGCCCCGATGGGGAGATTTTCCCCTTCACTTCCTGTCCCAAAGCCAAAACAGGAAGTGAGAGTAATAATCCCTCCAAAAGTGTCACCAGAACTAGTGTCCCCATTGGAAAGATTTCCCCCTCTATTCCTGTGTCCAACCGGTGACACCAATATTCTGGATTTTTCCTTTTACTTTCCCCTCTCAGTGATAACTGTAAAATAGTGGGCAGATAGAGAGCACCAGACAGCTCAAAATACAAGCCTGATAACGGGGTTCTAATCCTTCTCCCACTCTATCCAAAACTAAAAAAAAAAAAAAAAGTTTGCCTTCAGTTCTACCTTAAGTTACCTTATCTGATTTTTTTTTGCCTATTCAGGTTAATGTTCCTCCGATCAAGAATGTTCAGTATAATAATGACACAAATGTAAACTTGTAAATACTTGTCAATGAATTCAAACTCCTCATATTTTAAAATGAAAGTGGACAGTTGAACGGAAATGAAAGCATGTGAATCTCAATTGATTGTTGCCGGGCAACACAAACCTTAATTCTAGGCATCTTCAATATGTGAGGGTCATAGGTTGTCTTTTATAGGAATTGAGAGAAGATGAGTATTTTCCTGTCCAGAAAATGTTGGTGAAATGCATTGGAAGAGTCAATGATAGAGAGGCTAAATTAAGGTGGTTTTTAAATGAGTTTTTTTATTTTTTTTTAAAAAAATTATTTTTGGCTTTTAATGCTTCATGAGGGTTGTGGATGCTTTTTTTCGGCTATAGCCCTCTGATCTGTTCTGTACCATAATTTGGCTCTACTCCATTACCTGATTATTATAAAAAAAAAATATTTTTAAATTCTTTTAAACAAAGTAAAAAAACTATTTAAAAGTGAAAAATACACATAATAATAAAATACACACAAAAAAAAGTTACTCGGTATTCACACAGCCATCTTGAAAAAATCCCATATGAGGTCTAATATGTGTATTTCCTATGACTGTCAGCTCCCTCCTTTGGCCAAAAAGCTGTATTTTCCAGTTTGCAGTATTTCAGCAAAAATACCATTATTTATGGCCACTAGGTTGAGAGCTAGGCAGATCTTGAGATAAAATACTATATAGATATATCGACGCACAACTCTAAGACCTACCTTCATTGTGAGTGATACCTTTAGATGACTCGGCACAAACTCTATTAATAGAAACCCCTCAATTCGTCAATAAGCTACACGAAAAAGCATCCTCTCAATAACAGCTCCGCTTTTGCGAGAGGAATAGAAGATTGTTTTTTCCAAGCACAAAATTTAGCTCTGTCAAAGCAGGGGTCACTCCTGCCTCATGAGGTTAGTAAAGGCTCGAGATGGTCAGTATGACTCCCAGGCGCTACTATATTAATACTTGCAGGGATGGGTGTTTCTGGTATTCAGACCAGCTAAGAGATGTTCAGTCCAATCAGCAGTGAGCAGGACTAGTGTGCTTTGTATTTTATTTATTTCTGGGGGCGAGGGAAGAGAGTGAGCCTCGGTTGGCGAAACAACCTCTGTCCCATACCGCCTGACCATGGTCCTCGCTCACTTACCCCATCCAGGTTGGGTGGTTATCTAAGCATGCTCTCCCATGCCTTTACCTCCGACCTGGCAATCTCGAGTATTAAGACCTGCTCTCGTCACACATTACCTGCATTGTCATTGAATAGGACGCCGGTTGCAGGTGCAGTGATAAAAATCGAGAATGCTGTATAAGCCTACGATGTTCACTAGTTGGCATGCTCAACATTTTTTAGCCAATTCGAGACCTCAGGCTTTGATCTTGTGCTGTCTAAATAAAGAAGCTGCTTGTAGAAATCTATGCATCTGGCGCCCTCCTTTCGGACCGTTCCGCCACTGGTCTAACATGTCTTGATTATAACCAAGTCTGGGACTGGCGATAGATGTCCAGACATGAGTTCCAGAATGTGTTAGTGTGTGTGACTTATGCATGAGTAAATCAGTTAAGATTGTGAGGTCTTCCTTCTTGGGCTGGGAAGGTCCTCAATGTGGAATGCTACTGTGTACGATACATCTGCATAAACCGGTGACCTGACGACTACAAGCAGAGTGGGCAACAAGAAATACTGTTCGTGTTATCTCCACAGACACTCACCAATCTGATATCAAAGCTAGTTCTGATAATGTAAACAATAGACATTTTTTAAGCGTTACTTGACAGTGTTTATATGACTCGCCATGAACCTGACTGTGCAATATCATAGACTGCTTGCTCTATATGACTGGTAGGTACCAAATCACGGATCTCATAATAAATTGAGCGGTGTTTTATTTTTCCTTCATATTAAGAAAACTCCTTGTTTGTCGCTTTCAGACTATGTAATGGTAGTAGGTTAGTGTTGAGAGTTTTTTGGTGCGAATCCTTCCTGCGGTCAATCACACAACTGCAAGTCTCTTTTCATAAATCGGCACCTCATTTCCGATTAACTTGTATTTCGATCTATATGCGTCACAATCCACAGTGTCACGTTTGGACACGTCTGTCTAATGGGGGTATGTCATACATCTACTTCCCAATAAACTACTTCTAATGATATTTGTTTGACTTTGATCTCTCTTTCTAAATAGGACATAAACCAAAATAAACACTCCTTATATCAGGAAAATTCAGCTCCTGTGGCCGAAATAGTTTATTTATTTTTTTTTAATCTGAGATTAACCGTATCCCTTTCATGTCTATGTATTTGTCATATATAACGCTGACTCATTTTTATAAAAAAAAATTCACTCCAGCTCCAATGGACCCAATCAGATATATTCACGATTTAAATGTGGTCATGATGCACAGGTGTCTGCTGGGTGTGCCCTGGGCCACACCCTAATTCACCCTCGTGCAGTGCTAATGTCCCCCCTGCTTCTCTGTCTCCCCCCTGCAGTGCTGGCAGCTTCCCTCCTCTCTTTTAGGTAGCAGTAAAAAGGGGCTGCTAAATAATTTCATTAACTGAACTGCGCATTCTTTGTTACTCGATAAAAGAACATCAGTGAGTGATTTCTGATGTACCTGAGTCGCTCCTATCTTCATTCATTCTTAACTGAAGAAGAGTAATATACTATGGTTTACTGCAGGCTGCAGAAAAAAGGGACTGGGCCATCTTCTGTTCTCAGTTGTTCTTCTTGTCTCAAAAGTGTTGACATCTCGGGCTTTCTCCAAAAAAATAAAAGTGAAACAATAATAAAAATAATAATTTATAAAATAAAAAAACTACTGACACTGTCTTACACTGCCCTTGCTGATATTCTACGCGTGTGTTTTGTGCTCTGGGGATGCACACCCCTAATGCAGAGGGCTCCAAACTTTCTAAAATATAAGGGCCAGTTTACTGTCCTTCAAGGACTTTAGGGGGGGCACCACTGTGGCCAGTGATAGCAGTAATTAAAATGTCCTGGTGTCCTTACATGCTAGAGATGTGGAGGATTAGTTGTGCCCCCCACAATGGAGTTGTCAGGTGGGACGGAATCATAACTGGTGTGCCCCACTCTTGCGTTGGGGGCTGATCTAGTGGCGCGGAGTGAGGAGTTTTAATTTGTGTCCATTTTTATTTGCTTCAGTGTGTTGGAGACTAGTGGATCTCTTTATCGTGAGTGTTTCAGGGGACAGTCCTTAGTGGTGCCCCAGCTACTTGGTTGTCAGTGGATGATAGAATAGCTAGGCCCCCATTACATTGGTAGTCTTTTGTTGTCAGTGGTGTGGAAGAGAATGTTTTGCCCCTCATTGTTAGTTTTATAGGAGATCCACTTCGTCAGTATAGGAGGAATAGTGCCCATCATTGCCTTCAGTGTGGGGAGGAATGTAGCCCGCCCATCTTGCCTTCAGTGGGAGGAATAGTGGCCCATTATTGGTCATGTCATACAAGTGGGAAGAATAGTGCCCCATATCATTGGTTGTCACGTGGAGGAAAAAAAATAGTAAACCCCATCATTGAGTGTCATGACTGTGAAAAATGTTAGCCCTCCATCATTGCCTTCTAGTGGGAGGAATAGTGCCCCATCTATTGCCTTCAGTGGAGGAATGTAGCCCCGTCCTTGCCTTCAGTAGGGAGGGAATTCAGTGGCACATTATTGGTGTCAGTGGGAAGAATAGTGGCCCATCATTGGTGTCAGTGGGGAGGATTGTGCCCATCATTGCTCATTATGCCTCTCATTGTGTGGGAGGAATAGTGCCCCTTGCATTCTGTGGGAGGGAGGAATAGTGCGTCAGTGGGTGAAAAAGTGTCCCACCGTTGGTATCAGAGGAATGTGAGGTCCGGAGCGACGAGGAGAGAAAGTGGGAGAGGTCCGAGAGAGAGAGAAGAGGAACTAGCAGAGGGGCCGGCATGACAGTAGTGATAATGGGCAGTCAATACAAGGGGATAAGTGGGGGGTGGATTGGGATTGGAGAACTCTAAGGAATCTCGGAAATAGAGGAGGGGGTTAAAACTATTTTAATGGGTGTGGGGTGCCCTGGGCAGCATTGCAGGGCGGTTAGATGTGGACAGGAGCAGTTTAGCAGCAGTGTCACTCTGTAGTCCTCCTGCCAGCATGGCCGACCCGTGGACAAGATCTTGGCCCAGCTCCGGTGGCCACCTGCTACCAGGGGCCGAGTGACTGTCATCAGCCAGGTGGCCCCATTGCTGCAGGATCAGGCATTCGGCTCGGCGGGCTGGCGGGGGGGGGGTTCAGGAGCTCCCACGTGCTCGGGGGCTCTCAGCCTCCAGAGCTTGTTTTTCCCAGTGAGCCTCCCCCCAATTTGTGTGTGCCACGGAAAGATGCCACAATCGGGACCCGCGTTCTCCAGCCTGCTTCTACGGGTTGTGAGGCTCTGGATGGAATCTTCGTGAAGCTCTGCGGCACCTTCGGGACAGAACGGACTCCCCCCTCTGGTGTCCTCAGTCTGGGGGGGGAGTGACTTTTTCATGCCCCGTACACACGGAATGTGGATATATCCGAGTGGAAAAGTTTAGATTGGATTATGTTGTCGGAAAATCCGATTGTGTGTGGGCTCTATCGCGGGCTTTTTCCGTCGGATCTTCCTGATGGAAAAAATTTGAGAGCAGGATCTAAAAAATTTTCCGCCAACAAAATCCTAACATGGACTCTTTTTCCGATCACGTGTAGAGATTCCGACGCACAATAGTGCCACACGTAGTCCCTCGTTTAGTATACGTTTTATACGTCACCTCGTTCAGAACGATCGGGGATTTTCCGACAACTTTGTATCAAGACCGTGTGTACTGCAACACAAGTTTTGGACAAAATCCGTCTGAAAGAAATTCAGACAGATTTTGTGGTCGGAATTGTGCTGACCGTCCTTCCTTACATCCTGTGTACGAGGCATTACAGTAATCAATGCATTTTCATAGCACTGATCGCTGTAAAAAATGCCAATGGTCCAAAAATGTGTCGCAAAATTGTCTGATGTGTCCGCCATAATGTCACAGTCCGGATAAAAATCGCAGATCGCCGCCCATTACTAGTAAAAAAAACTGACATAATAAAAAAGCCATAAATACTATCCCCTAGCTATTGTAGACGCTATAACTTTTGCGCAAACCAATCAATATACATCATTATTGCGATTTTTTTTTTACCAAAAATATGTAGTTAAGAATACGTATCGGCCTAAACTGAGGAAAAAAATGTTTTTTTTTATATATTTTTTTGGGGATATTTATTATAGCAAAAAGTAAAAAATATATGATTGCGTTTTTTTTTTTTTTTTCAAAATTGGAGCTCTTTTTTTGTTTATAGCATTAGAATGAAAATAAAGACGCAGAGGCGATCAAATACCACCAAATAGAAAGCTCTAAATGTGGGGCCCGCCCCCCCCCCCCGAAAAAAAACCCATGTCAATTTTGTTTGGGTTACAGCGTCGCACGACTTTTCACCCGCGCAATTGTCTTAGTTTAAAGCGCCTCAAGTGCCGAATCGCAAAAAGTGCTCTGGTCAGGAAGGGGTGTAAATCTTCCGGAGGCTGAAGCAGTTAAAAGGAGAATTGTACAAAAAAACAAGATTGGTTTAACCCACAAGTGCTTTTTTTTTTTTTTACCATCTTCTATTCTTTATATTGGCTTTTAGAAGTTACAAATGCAGCAATTTAGAATATCAGATGAAAGGTTTAGTGCTGGGAAACACTTTTTGATAAAATAGTAAAATGTATAATACATTTACTATGGATCAGAGCAAATCACTGAGGGACAAATGGAGGAGGAATGCAGGGACAGAGGGACATTGCTCCAAATCAGGGACAGTTGGGAGCTATGAAATCGCACAATTTCAAAGCCGCATGTTTCTCGGGTGCGACTTGGTAATGACAACTGTGCGCCTTCATGCACAGATGTCTATGCCGATCAGGTGTGCTGAATGGAAATGTTCGACAAGACTGAATGCTGATAGGAGGAGAAGGTCAATGGGGTTTTAGCAGAAGGTGACCTATATCAATATGCTCTCTGCTTGCTCTGTTTGTCCAGTCATTCAGGTTGGTGGGAGTGTGTAGAGCAAGTCAGCCATTGTATTCCTGACCTGTTTGCAGTGTCATCACTTAGCTGGGCTGTGTAAATCTCAGGACTGGTGGATGGACATGAAATACAACTCCTTTGGCAGGCTATGTATGTGACATGGTCCCTGAAGTGTCTGGAAGTGAGGGGGCATAGCAACGCAAAAGCACATACAGGACGGATAGAGCCCCTGACAGCTTTTGTCTTGCTGTTTGTGCATCCCATGATAAAGATTTTCCATTATTTTACTATCCATAAGTGACTGAGGGGGGGGGGGGAGTGGAATCTACCCAAGTAGGCCTTCACGTGGCAATAACATTTGTCTCTAGAGGTTCTACCTTCCCCCACCCTGTACAGATAAAATGGTCCGGAGTTACAACTTTTATAGGTATTGAAGCCAGTGCCTTTTATTACAGCCTAGGCTAGAAGCATCTTCAGCATTGGCAGCTAATTCATTGACATAAACTTAGGACCACTAAGGCCACTAGAGCAGCAATACAGCCAGGCAACTAGTATTTTCAGATGAAGAGATCAAGCATTCAATGCCCTCCATTTTCCTTACTCCATGTTTAGTCCTTTAACAGAAATTCTTTGGATCCCACCATGAAATATTGGGAACCAAGACCCGTGGAGAACTGAAATGAATATATGCTTCTCCTATGGCATGTTTAACAGAAGAGGCGAGACTTTATAAGAAATACATATAGGTGATGTAATGTGTAGTGTCCACTAGATGGCAGCAGCGCACCAATCTATCTGCAGGTATAGCAGGGACATGAAGAATGACTGGTTCTCTTCTTCTTTATGAGCTTTGCTCTGTTACAAGTGAAGTAATTTCTCCGAGGTTCTGGGCTGAAACCTTGACTTGTGGTCGGAGGTTATATTTGTAAAGTCAGGAAATACAGAAATCAGCGATTGTTTCATACATTAGTCCAGCTTACCATCTTATGTCCAGCCAACACTGAAACAACGTTTTAGGGCCTTAGTTTTGGCGCGTCGCACCTACTTGAGATCGAGCAGATTATGTACTCAGATGTTTGTGTTCTGCCGGAGCGGAAACCCAATGCAAAAACATACAAACTCCATGCACATAGCACCTTAGATGTATGCCCCGCATATACACACACTATATTACCAAAGTATTGGGACACCGCTGCCTTTTTTACACACACACAGTGGCGTAGCTGTGTGGTTGTCAGCGCCCGGGGGTGCAAGGCAAGTCATTTGCCCTACCCCCTAATCTGCAGACTTTTAGCACTCCCTGTTGTTCCCTTCAGCATCATACAAAAGTGCAGACCAGCCTGATTCTACAACTGACCACTACACTACAACCTACCCTGATTCCTACACTGACCTACCTGATTTACACTGACCAACTAACACTTACCGACCTGATTCCTA
>CM053037.1:60200925-60231673 GCA_028564925.1 Lithobates sylvaticus | reverse complement strand
GCCACTGAGGTACAGCACATTCCACAAATTCACAAAAAAGGACAGAGTCTACCAGCTGAAAAGGCAGCAGTTGTAGTGCTAGCAATTTGGCCAAGCTAGCATTTAGACGCTGAGCATGTGGATGGCTGGGACCAAATTTATTTTTACAGTTTAGTTGGAAATGGGTATGGGAAATTTGCCTGCTAAAATCAATTGGTGGTGTACTGCTAGCAGATTGGCTGCAAGTACTTGGGACACCTATTACTATACCTTAATTCCTCTCAGTGCAGGTTTTTGAGAGGACTGGAGGTATAGTAGGGTTGGAGATCCTAGATGAGGAGCAAGGAGAAATCCACATTTTTCTTTGATGTAGGTCTTTCAAGTGCTGTTGCCAATGGACTGCATGGCAGGTCATCATATGTTTGGTTAAGCATGTGGTCCCCAAGCGCAGGGCCACTGATAGGGCAGTATAACCAGCCCTGTTGTACCGGGCCCAGCCAGCAGGGGGGGCCCAAGCAGCTTTTAACTTCTAGCTTAAAAAAAATAAAAATAATAATTGCTAAATAACTATATTAACCCACACCCACTTGATTACTAAGGTATATAAGGAATATATATACATTTCCTGGGCCCCATCAGGTTACCAGAGGGGCCCAGGAGGTGAAAGCAGAAGAGGGACTTTTTTTCCATGTTCGGGTGCAGGGATACAATGCCATGCTGCTCTCAGTATACCTGCACAAACTAAAGTTCTGGCTACTCACTATATGCCTCTCTGGTGGATGGATATTACTGTTATACGGCTCCCTTCTCTAAGTAAGTGTTGCAGCCTGAGGGAGAGACTTATAACTGAGGTGGCTGAGACAAACAGAGCAGCAGGAGTAATCTGAAGTGGTGCACAGGCAGGCAAGCAGTCCCCTGCACATACACACATTGACAGGTCACACAGGCTATTGTAGAATGTGCAGTCCCCAGACTTTCATTGTGTGCTCCTGGTCATTATGATGATCAGAGCACAGCAAGTGCTTGTATGGATCTGTCAGTGTAACATGACTGTGTGGTGCTGACTTTCCTGATATATGGCTGTACTGTGTGTTACAGACTATAAAACAGAGCACAGCCATAACAAAGTCAGCACCACACAGTCATGTTACACTGACAGAGCCATACAGCACTTGCTGTGCTCTGATCATCATAATGATAATGACCATGAGCACATAGTGAGATGCTACTTTACACATGTGATGGGTAGGGACAGTAAAAACACACAGCCAAGCTGCATTTCTCCCACCCCCAAACCACTTCCCTTTAATAACCTTTCACCCAAGCTTTGCAATTACATCCTTTTTCATGCAGACCTGGTTGAAAGCTCCATGTAGGTTTACAGGTATGAATTGACTTCCTCCGTGTCCATTCAGGTGGGAAAAAAAATGGAAAAGAACATCCTTTTCTATTTTTCCAGACCTAAATGTGACAGATCAGAGGTAACCTGATGTAAATGGACACAAGTCTGTGGTGTATGCAGACACAAATTGAACGGGCACAGATGTCAAAACACTGACATCTCTCCCATTCAGATGCAGTTATGATTGGTGGGGCGCTGTAAATGTTACATGTTCCAGCTCCTGCCACCAGTCCCCCAGATAAACCACCCCCCCTGTGACAGCGTGGAGGCAGGGGCGGAGCGAGGGGCAGGGTTGTGGGCGAAGCCTGGGTGGGTTGTGGGCGGGGTCAAGAGGGGCCCTGTCAGGTAGGCTGTATGGGGCCCCATGATTTCTAACAGCGGCCCTGCCCAAGTGGCTGCTGTTATGGCCATGCTTGATCCGCTTCAGACATAGGTTGCAAACAGCAATGGTGCGATCTGCTGCACACGTGTCAAAAAAGGCCCACACCAAGGAACTTTTAGAAGTCAGTGGGGAGTCAGCAGCACCCTGCACCAGCGTAGGTCTGCGGTGTGATGCAATAGGGTGGCTGCCCTTAAGTTGCACCCTAGAGGACATCCTGCCTTGTTGGAGTTGTGCCTACTCCTCCTCTCTTCTCTCAGACACCCAAGTACAGCCAGTGACCTCATCATCCCCTCCCTCCTCATCACTGGAGCAAACAATTACAAACTGTACAATGGCTGCACTGTACTGTATACTGTGTACACCACCAGAAGTATAGTAGAAACTGTACACACTGTATTAGATACTGTGTACACTGCCTGCACTGTATTAGAAACTGTACACACTGTATTAGATACCGTGTACACTGCCTGCACTGTATTAGAAACTGTACAACGGCTGCACTGTATTGTATACTGTCTCACAGAAGTGAGTACACCCCTCACATTTTTGTAAATATTTTATTATATCTTTTCATGTGACAACACTGAATAAATTACACCTTGCTATAATGTAAAGTAGTGAGTGTACAGCTTGTATAACAGTGTAAATTTGCTGTCCCCTCAAAATAACTCAACACACAGCCATTAATGTCTAAACCGCTGGCAACAAAAGTGAGTACACCCCTAAGTGAAAATGTCCAAATTGGGCCAAATTAGCCATTTTCCTTCCCCCGGTGTCATGTGACTCATTATTGTTACAAGGTCTCAGGTGTGAATGGGGAGCAGGTGTGTTAAATTTGGTATTATCGCTCTCACTTTCCCATACTGGTCACTGGAAGTTCAACATGGCACCTCATGGCAAAGAACTCTGAGGATCTGAAAAAAATAATTGTCGCTCTACATTAAGATGGCCTAGGCTAAAAGAAGATTGCCAAGACCCTGAAACTGAGTTGCAGCATGGTGGCCAAGACCATACAGTGGTTTAACAGGACAGGTATCACTCAGAACATGCCTCGCCATGGTTGACCAAAGAAGTTGAGTGCACGTGCTCAGAGTCATATCTGGAGGTTGTCTTTGGGAAATAGTCATATGAGTGCTGCCAGCATTGCTGCAGAGGTTGATGGGGTGGGGGGTCAGCCTGTCAGTGCTATTTTTTTTTCAACTTTATAATCTTTAATCTTTATTGAATTTTTTTTTCTTACAGACATTTTTATTTACAATATGTTTATCATTTCTATACATATATTCCTGTCCACCATTACCCCCTGTCCTTTACCCTACTATTCCCACCCTTACTACCCTCGTTTTCACTTAGGGGCATACGCGGGCCTGTAGAAAGTTTTAAGTAGCTTAGTGAGGAGACCCTCCAAAAGGGTCTCAGTTTTAGTACCCCCCTTTAACTTACTCATTTTATCCCTCCCTCGCCCTAACTGTCTAATGGTATATCCTCCCCCCCCCCCCTCACCACCAGTTTTAACCTATCTAGTTTTTCTAATGGGTTATCTTAATTACCCATCGTCCAAGGCCTCCACGTCCTATCGAACTCTATAAGGTTGCGTCTCTTCACATAGGCTACCCTCTCTTTAATAAGGGTTTCATTTACCATTTCTACCCAGTTCTCTACTGTCGGTGGGTATTTTGATTGCCACCTCAAAGCAATTAGCTTCCTAGCTTGAAACAGGCTCCTCAAAATAGCCACCGTGGTGCTCCTCTTTTCCCTTTGCTCCTGCCTGTACCCCAGGATACATACTACCGCCTCGTTTTTCAACCCCGTAGAAAATCTTTCATTCAACGTCTGGATCACTCCCTCCCAATAACGACATAATTTAGGGCATCTCCACACCATGTGTAGGAGATCCCCAGATCCCTGGCATCTAGGACATCTGTCATCCGCTCTTTTACCAAATTTAAACAATCGCTTTGGGGTGTAATAAGCTCTGTTTACTAACATTAAATGTGATATCTTCTGAGAGGGTGAAACTGATACCAATGGGCTCATCTCTAGGATTTTTTTCCACTGCTCTTGCGATATTGCCCCTGTATCCTGTTCCTATTTGATTTTTACTAGGTCAAGTTTCACATTCCTTTTAGCCATATTATTTATTTGCCCGTATATTGCCGAGATTAAGCCCTTCGTAGGGCCCAACCAGGATATGCGTTGCAAAAGGGGAGTATCTTCCCATTGCATGGGGTGGCCACTAAACTGAGTTCTCAAAGCATGCGCTATCTGGAGGTATGTATAGTATGTACTCTGGGGTATTTTAAATTCCCTTTTTAGCGCGTCAAATTTTTTGAGAGTATTTCCCACATAGAGTTGTCGCAGTCTCTTTATTCCCCACTTTTCCCTGTCAGGTCACCTGAGACCAGGTGACAGGTGCACTCAGTAGGAGTCGGAAGTGCACCGCTAGGTAGTGGACCTTAGGACTGACTGCTGCGGATTGTACCCAGGGAGATTCAGGACACAGGTCTACTGGATCGCTAACACAGATCCCAGTGGAAGCTAGAGCATAGATTCCCCAGGGCGCGGAGTCTAAGAGCCAGTAGGTGTTCGCCAGAGCCTCTAGTGGTGAGGATGGACTTCGCTGCAGTCTGGCTCCAGGTCGCGGCCCCCAGGGGCTCACAGCTCACGCTCACAGTAGACTACAGGAGAAGGAAGCAGCAGGCTGGAACGACAGGGATAGTAAGTGGATAAGGCAGAGGTCAGGGCAACTAGCAGACAGGAACAACAGAGTACACGCCAAAGGTTCAGGGTCACAGGCAGACAGGGATGGTCGGGGACATGCCAAAGGGTCAAGGTCACAAGCAGACAGGAATCGTTGAGAACACGCCAAGGTCGGTAACAGAGCCAAACATAGAGCACAAGGCAAGCAGGAACCAGGCAGCCGAACACACCATGGATACACAATGGTTGATCAGCACCACTGGCTTGCAGTGCACAGGTTAATATAGGGTTCCCTGATAGGGCCTGGGGTGGAGCCATGCTTAGAGGAGAGGTTATAAAAACCACCAGGTGAGAGTGGCTGGCCTCGTAGTCTGAACACATGAGGAGAGGTAAGCAAACAGGGAAAGGTTTACTGCATAACCATGACATTCCCATTCTTTATTCCTGCCTATCAAGAGGATTTCCTGCAAGTTATAGTTATTCCATATAGGGGTATATTCATTGAATCCTCTATAATTCAATCGTTTTTTAGTCGCTTTCCATATCTTAGTTATCATCCTAATTGTCGGGTACTTATAAAGAAAAGAGTCCGCTTCCAATGCCTCTGCTATTGAGTCATGCGTTGTTTCTGCCAACAGGATTTTCCCATTCGGGGTTCCTCCATTCACCTCCCCACACCCCACCAGTTGCTGCAATTGTGCCGCCCAATAGTAATACTCCGGGTTAGGAAGTGCTATCCCCCCCTCCCCTCCTGGTAATTGCAATATGCGTAGGCGTATCCTGGCTTGTCCCCCCTTCCATATCAGTTCTCTGAACAAAGTTTCAATTTTATTAAACCATTTTTTTGCAATCCACACTGGTAAGTTATGTAATACATACATCAATTGAGTTAACCACAGCATTTTTATCAGGCTGCATCTACCTTCCACCGAAAGTGGCAGTCGTTTCCAAATATCAATTTTTTCCCTAAATTTTTTTAAAAGGGGTACTAGATTTTTATTTATATATTGGTTGGGATCTATTGTGATAACTTTTCCTAAGTACTTCAAGGCATCTACCACTGGCAGCTGAGGTATCCCTGATATTATTGTTTCCCCTGTTCCCCGGAAATAACTCAGATTTAGTCCAGTTAATCTCCAGCCCCGTAAAACTGCCAAATGTTTCCACCAAGCTCATTGCCCCGGTCAATGATTGTCCCGTATGTCCCAAGAACAAGAGGATATCATCCGCGTATAACGCAATTTTTTCCTCGCCTGAACTCCTCTGAAATCCTTTTATCTCAATGCATTTTCATACGGAGATAGCCAATGGCTTCATTGCCAAGGCAAAGAGCAGGGGAGACAATGGGCATCCCTGCATTGTACCCCTTTCCAATAATATCCTATCTGAAAGTTTATTATTGATTTTTAATCTTGCTGTGGGCCCATCATAAAGCATTTTAATCCAGCCTATCAGTGAGGAGCCACATCCAAATTTCTCCAGCACTTTCCAAATATATTGCCATTCTATGGTGTCAAAAGCTTTTGTCACATCCAGTGACAATATAGCTCTTGCTCCCCTATTTTCTACTGGAGATTGTAAGTTTAAGAAGGTCCTTCTGATATTTATGCTGGTAGACCTGTTGGGTATAAACCCCGCCTGGTCAGGATGGACCAATCCTTGGATAAGCCCATTCAACCTAGTTGCCAATACTTTTGCCAAAATTTTTGCATCAGCACACAGGAGGGAAATTGGCCTGTATGCCGCCACATCCATTGGGTCCTTCCCCTCCTTGTGCAATACAATGATTGTTGCCTCTAACATTGAGGTGGGCAAATGTCCAAGTTCCCTTACCCCCCAATGTTTTTAGCAGTTCCGGGATCAGGATCTCTCCATAATATTTATATGTCTCTATTGGCAGCCCATCAGGGCCTGGAGACTTTTGGTTGGCCATCTCTGCTACTGCTTGTTGTAACTCCGCAAGGGTTATCGAATTTTCCGATAGATCTCTTTCTTCCTGTGAAATAACTGGAATCTATAAGTTACCCAGGAAATCTTCCATTATTCCCTCCCTTCCCTTCTTTTGGGCTGTATATAATTTTTGATAATATTCCTTGAATATCTGTACAATCTGTAGAGGATCTGAGATCTCGTCCTGTCCTGTAGACCTAATTGCCGTGATCATGGATGATGGCGAATTGGTCTTTACCAATTGCGCCAGCATCCTTCCCACAGTTTCTCCCTCCATAAAGGAGGCGTGACGTTGTAATAGTAGTTTTGTCTCCTCCCTCTGCATATTTACCACTCTATACTCTTGCTGTTTAGTCATCCAAGCTATTTTCCTCTCCCGGGACGGGTCCGTTATATATTTAATCTCCACTGTCATTACTTCCCCCCTGATATTTTCCTCTTGGGCCCTAGCCGCTTTATTATATTTAGCTATTTGCTGAATGAGAACACCTCTTAAAAAAGCCTTTAACGTATCCCATACTATCTGAACATTTGCAGTTCCTTAATTTTTATCTATAAATTCCCTCAATTTAGAAAGGATGTCACTTGAATCTCTAAATAACTCAAACCAGTGTGGATGTATTTTCCATTCCTCCTGTGTCTTTTGATCCCCTAGTTTTAATGCTATCACTAATGGCGAGTGGTCCGATATCCCTCTCGGCCAATACCTTATCCCCTCCATAAGCTGTAACATTCTATAATTTCCTAATGCCATATCTATCCTGGATAATGTTGAATGAGTTGCAGAATAACAGGAATACTGCTGGACTCCCGGATTCCGTACCCTCCATAGGTCCACTATACCTACCTCTGCCAACAGGCGACTTAACCTACTACTCTCTATAGTTCCTGTCTCGCCTCTTACAGGGAACCTGTCGATCCTGCCGTCCAGTACCTCATTAAAATCTCCTACTATTATAGTTGGAGTATCTTGTTTGTCTAACAGGAATTCATTTAGTTTCAACATGACATCTATTTTAAAGGGCGGGGGGATATAAATATTCGCCACCACTATCGTTTTATTGTTGATAATACAAAAAAGAAAAACATAACGACCCTGTTCATCTATGCTGGACTGCCTGCAGGAGAAGTTCACCCCTGTCTTCACCAGTACACTTACCCCCCTGCTATAAGAAATATAGACTGAGTGGTACTGTATTTGGTATTGCTTTTTCCCCCGAATTTGCTGAATTGTATCTTTAGTTAGATGTGTCTCCTGCAGGCAGACCAGCTCCGCACCATACTTCTCCATCATAGAGAATACCACTGCTCTCTTCCCCCTGTACCCAGACCTCTCAGGAACTCTCTCTGTTATATATTTCTTCTGGGTGACTGGTTTAGTGTCTAGTTTTCCTCTATTTTCCACCCCAATGTGTATCGTTAATTTAACTCGTAATTCCCTCCTCCTATCAATGCATGAGAAAACAAAACCATAATGAACGTGATCATAATTATTCTTTTTCTTTTTTTTTCATTTAACTTTTTTAAATATACTGGGATCATAATTATTCTTACTTTGTGTTATTTCTAGAGGGCTTACAGTGACCATTACCCATTCCACTTTCCGTGCCTCACTTGCTCCGCCTTCCAACCCACACACACATTCCATACCATCACTTTTTTTTTAAATATACTGGTGTACCCACCCTCTCCCTCCCCCCCCCTTTTCTATTCCCTCCCATCATATATTTCCCCCTCCCTCCCCCCTTTTATCACAACCCATCCCTCCTTCTCCCCCCCCAGTCAAGACGTTTGAAATAGTTCCTTATTTTCTTCTAGCCACTTTTCCACCCCAGCCGGGGTTTCAAAGATCTGGCTGGTTCCTAATGCAGTCACTCGTAGCCTTGCAGGGTAAAGTAGAGCGTAGGTAATTTAAAATTTTTGTAGGGTTCTTTTAGTCTGAATGAACTCCGCTCGTCGTTTCTGTAGGTCCAGTGAGAAGTCTGAGTAAAACGAAATTTTTGTGCCATTATAAAGGATGGTTCCTGCTTCTCTTGATTTACGTAACAGCGTGATCTTATCATTATAGTTCAGAAATTTCATTAGTAAAGTCCTAGGGTATCCCCCTGCGGGGGGGGGGGGGGCTGAAGGGCACTCTGTGTGCTCTCTCTATACAAAACATTGTTGAAAAAGTCTCTCTCCCAAAGAGCTCAGCCAACCATCCTTCTAAAAACTCGACAGGATTAATACCCTCGCTTTTTTCCGGTAACCCCACCACACGAACATTATCCCTCCGACTCCTATTTTCCAATTCCTTCATCTTGAACTCTTTCTTTACGCAACTGTCCTTTCATATCTTTGTGTTCTTTTATTAACGGTAATATCTCATCTTCAATCTGGGAGACCCTCCCTTCCAACACGGTAGTTCTTTCTGCTGTTTTTTGTACATCCAGCCTGACCATATTTAAGTCCTGTTTAACCCCTTTCATTTGCTCACAGAAATCTTTAAGTGATTCATTGCGTGCCCTTACAGCCAGTAGTACATCTGTTAATGTTGGTTCTTTCAGCAGTGGTGTATTAGGCCCAACTGCACCATCTGTTATTTCTGTAGGATTATGTGTGTTATATTCAGGAGGGGCTAGGTTCTTATTGCTCAGAACTTTATTGGCCTGGGCATGGGCCGTGGGGTTGAAAGGGTAACTTGACTTTGTCCATGACTTCTCCTGTCCAGTGTCCCCCCTTGCTGCGTTTTGCTGCGTTTTTATCTATCTATCTATTATTCTTTATCCCTCTATCTATCTATCTGTCTTTCTTTATCCCTCTATCGATCTATCTATCTATCTATCTATCTATCTATCTATCTTTCTTTTTTCCATCTATCTCTTTCTCTCTCCATCTATTTATCCATCTATCTATCTATCTATCTTTTTATCTATCTACATATCTTTCTTTCTCCCTATCTATCTTTCTTTTTTTTTCTATCTATCTATCTATCTTTCTTTCTCCCTATCTATCTTTCTTTTTTTCTATCTATCTATCTTTCTTTATCCCTCTATCTATCTTTCTCCCTCCATCTATCTTGGATAGATTTTATCCCTCTATCTATCTTTCTCCCTCCATCTATCTTTCTTTTTATCTATCTATCTTTTTTTATCTATCTATCTTTATTTTATCTATCTATCTATCTTTATTTATCTATCTATCTATCTATCTATCTATCTATCTATCTATCTATCTATCTATCTATCTTTCTATCTATCTTTCTTTCTCCCTCTATCTATCTTTCTCCCTCTATCTATCTATCCATCTTTCTTTTTTCCATCTATCTCTTTCTCTATCTATCTATCTATCTATCCATCCATCTATCTATCTATCTTTCTCTCTCCCTTTATGTGTCTATCTATCTCTTTCTCTCTCCCTCCCTCTATCTATCTATCTATCTATCTATCTTTCTTTTTTTCTATCCATCTCTTTCTCTCTCCCTCTATCTATCTTTCTCTATCTATCTATCTATCTATCTATCTATCTATCTATCTATCTATCTATCTATCTCTCCCTCTCTCCCTTTTATCTATCTCCATCTATCTTTCTTTTTATCTATCTATTTATCTTTCTTTCTTTTTTCTATCTATCTTTCTCTCTCCCTTTTATCTATCTATCTATCTATCTTTCTTTTTATCTATCTATTTATCTTTCTTTCTTTTTTCTATCTAACTTTCTCTCTCCCTTTTATCTACAGTGGTGTGAAAAAGTGTTTGCTCCCTTCCTCATTTCCTGTTCCTTTGCATGTTTGTCACACTTAAGCCCCATACACACGCTCGGACAATCCGCGGACCAGGTCCGTCGGATCATGTCCGTCGTACTTTGTCCGATGTTGGTTTTGCGTACACACGGTCGGACAAAGTTGTCGGAAAATCCGATCATTCTGAACGTGGTGACGTTTGTTGCCTACGACGGGACTACGTAGAGGCTAGTAGCCAATAGCTTTGGTCTTGTAATGTGATCTGAGCATGCGTAGCACTTTGTCCGGTCGGACAACCGTACACACGATCAGGTTTGGTGTGATCGGACCGGGTTGACGGCAAATCTTTCCAGCAGGAGATAAGACTTTGTCCGTCGGACAAACCGACGAACACTGTCCGATGGTGCATACACACGGTCTGATTTTTCAACAACCTTGTCCGATCGGACAAAATCCATGAAAAAGTCCGACCGTGTGTATGGGGCTTTAAGTGTTTCGGAACATCAAACCAATTTAAACAATAGTCAAGGACAACACAAGTAAACACAAAATGCAATTTGTAAATGAAGGTGTTTATTATTTAAGGTGAAAAAAAATCCAAACCATCATGGCCCTGTGTGAAAAAGTGATTGCCCCCTAAACCTAATAACTGGTTGGGCCACCCTTAGCAGCAACAACTGCAACCAAGCGTTTGCGATAACGTGCAATGAGGCTTTTACAGCGTCCTGGAGGAATTTTGGCCCACTCATCTTTGCAGAATTGTCCTAATTCAGTTACATTAGAGGGTTTTCGAGCATGAACGGCCTTTTTAAGGTCATACCACAACATCTCAATAGGATTCAGGTCTGGACTTTGGCTAGACCACTCCAAAGACTTCATTTTGTTTTTCTTCAGCCATTCGGTGGTGGACTTGCTGGTGTGTTTAGGATCATTGTCCTGCTGCAGAACCCAAGTTCGTTTCAGCTTGAGTACACGAACAGATGGTCGGACATTCTCCTTCAGGATCTCTAGGTAGACAGCAGAATTCATAGTTCCTTTTATCACGGCAAGTCTTCCAGGTCCTGAAGCAGCAAAACAGCCCCAGACCATCACACTACCACCACCATATTTTACTGTTGGTATAATGTTCTTTTTCTGAAATGCAGTGTTCCTTCTACGCCAGATATACTTGGACACACACCTTCCAAAGAGTTCCACTTTTGTCTCATCGGTCCACAGAATGTTGTCCCAAAAGTCTTGGGGATCATCAAGATGTGTTGTGGAGAAATTGAGACGAGCTTTGATGTTCTTTTTGCTCAGCAGTGGTTTTCTCCTTGGAACTCTGCCATGCAGGCCATTTTTGCCCAGTCTTTTCCTGATGGTGGAGGCATGAACGCTGACCTTAACTGAGGCAAGTGAGGCCTGCAGTTCCTTGGACTTTGTTGTGGGGTCCTTTGTGACCTCTTGGATGAGTTGTCGCTGCGCTCTTGGGGTAATTTTGGGCGGCCGGCCACTCCTGGGAAGGTTCACCACTGTTCCATGTCTTCGCCATTTGTGGATAATGGCTCTCACTGTGGTTCGCTGGATTCCCAAAGCTTTGGAAATGGCTTTATAACCCTTTCCAGACTGATAGATCTCAATTACTTTCTTTCTCAATTGTTCCTGAATTTCTTTGGGTCTCGGCATGATGTGTAGCTTTTAAGGATCTTCTGGTGGACTTTATTGTGTCAAGCAGCTCCTATTTAAGTGATGCCTTGATTGTGAACAGGTGTGGCAATAATCAGGCCTGGGTGTGGCTAGAGAAATTGAACTCAGGTGTGGACAACCACAGTTATAGTATGTTTTAACAAGGGGGGCAATCACTTTTTCACACAGGGCCATGATGGTTTGGATTTTTTTTCACCTTTAATAATAAACACCTTCATTTACAAATTGCATTTTGTGTTTACTTGTGTTGTCCTTGACTATTGTTTAAATTGGTTTGATGTTCCGAAACACTTAAGTGTGACAAACATGCAAAGGAACAGGAAATGAGGAAGGGGGCAAACACTTTTTCACACCACTGTATCTATCTATCTATCTATCTATCTATCTATCTATCTATCTATCTATCTATCTATCTATCTATCTATCTATCTATCTATCTATCTACATCCCACCCACACAAACAGCAGCAGTAAGCAGGGGGAAGGTAGAGGGGGAGTTGTCATTCTAGTGTAGATCTAGCCAAGTGACAGCCTGCCAGAATAGGTGGGCTCTGTGAGAGCAGCTTCCCTGCGCAGCTCTGCGAGAGCAGCTTCCCTGCGCAGCTCTGCTTGAGGAGACCATATCTGTAACATTCATTACTGCCCCTTTACTGTATCCTCCTACCCCCTGTACTGTATCCTCCTACCTACTGTACTGTGTCCACCTGACCCGTGTACTGTCCACCTACCCTCCCCCTATACTGTATCCTACTAATTAATTTTTATCGATCGCTTTCATTATTTTTTTCCCATTATGGTCGTGAGTGGGGCCTCATGTCTTAGTTTTGTCTAAGGCCTCACAAAGCCTAGAGCCGCCTCTGTATACACACTAATGTCAAAAGGGAGCACTAACTGTGAGTTCCTTAGGTGCTCCCCCAAAAGATAGAACGGCTGGATTGGGATGATTGGCTCAATACTTAGGTATACTCATAGATGAGACAACATTATATCACACTGTATTTGGATCTTGGATCAAAAAAATTACCGTAAGTTAGGAAAATATGAGTGATTACATTTTTTTTATTAAGAAGCTGTTTACTTAAATTACCTTATTTAGAGGAAATTAAAAAGAACATTGAGAATAACTAATATATACACTATATTGCCAAAAGTACTGGGACACCTGCCTTTACACGCACATGAACTTTAACCGCTTGCCGCCTGCCCGCCAGCCGTCATATGACGGCTAGGTGGCGCAGCTCTCGTTTTGGGCGGGCATCATATGATGTCCGTCCATTTAAACAGGTAATGCGCGTTATCGTGTGTGCGCATCCCTGTTTCTTTGGTGGCGGTGTGTCACGGAGATATGGCTGTGATCCTTTCACAGCCGATCACTAAATGTAAACATAGAGCGGTAACGAGATGTTACCGGGTTCTCCTCCTCACACACCGATCGTGTGTGAGAAGGAGATTGCGGTAACATCTCGTTACCGCTTACAGTGTACACCAATCACACTGATTGCCCCCCCCCCAATAAACAGGACCTGTCACCACCCATCAAAGTACTTGTCACAGTTCATCTGAGTACCTGTCACAGTCCATATGAGTACCCGAGTACCTGTCACAGTCCATCAGAGTACCCGAGTACCTGTCACAGTCCATCTGAGAACCCGAGTACCTGTCACAGTCCATCTGAGTACCTGAGTACCTGTCACAGTCCATATGAGTACCTGAGTACCTGTCACAGTCCATATGAGTACCCGAGTACTTAAGAACCTGTCACAGTCCATATGAGTACCGAGTACCTGAGTACCTGTCACCGCCCTTCAGTAGTACCTGAATACCAGTCACCAGCCCATCAGAATACCCGAGTACCTATCTGTAGCCCATCAGAGTACCCGAGTACCTGTCACCAGGCCATCAGAGTACCAGAGTACCAGTCAACAGCCCATCAGAGTACCCGAGTACCTGTCTGCAGCTCATCAAGTTACCCGAGTACCTGTCTCCAGCCCATCAGAGTACCCGAATACCTATCTGCAGCCCATCAGAGTACCCGAGTACCTATTTGCAGCCCATGCCTCCCTTTCCCCAAGGCACCCCTCATGTTGAGTGATTGGGAAAGCAATATCGCGCTAAACTCAAATTAATGACTGAAAAAAGGGTGTGACCAAAGCAGCTACATGTGAATGTGACAAAAATTCTATAGGTAATGTGAATGAAAATGTAGCGCTAAACATAAGTGAGCATGAAACAAATAAATGGTGCCCAAAATTAGTGACTCAAATCACAATAGTAAATAACGGGATTGCTCCCTGTGTAAAAATAAATACGAAAAAATCCAGAGCGCGTGCACACACTCAGATGATATCAAATGATAATTATTCCCTGTGTAGAAATAAGTACATAAATACAAAAAGTCCAAAGTGCATACACACACTAAAATAATATCAGTGTCCCAGTATGGTATGACAATGTAGACATCAAAGCAAGAAGACACGAAATGGCTTGAACTACGTCCTCGTTCCAAACACCTTTGATCGATATAAAGAAAAGGATGTGTGCTTACCGGAGCAAGTGGACTCCCTGTCAGCGACAGGAAGTCAAACAAGCCTGTAGAATCCGAACACCGACAGGTAGAACATCTCTGAAGTGGATCGATGGAATCTGTGAAGTTTTCACTGGGAGGTGATGGCAACCGAACCTTGGAGGACCCAAAATGGAGGATGGAGCACGACCTCAAACACAGGACCACGAATTTCAGGAGGTTAATCCAGCCAGTAAGCAGGGCATGAGACTGATGACCAAAGACCACTTCGAATAGGGTCAAGACTCTCAAGTGATATTTCGAAGATGGATCCGGATGGCTAACGTAGAACTTAGCAGCAGGTGGGTTTGCTTCCTTCCAGGTTCTTTATATCGATCAAAGGTGTTTGGAACGAGGACGTAGTTCAAGCCATTTCGTGTCTTCTTGCTTTGATGTCTACATTGTCATACCATACTGGGACACTGATATTATTTTAGTGTGTGTATGCACTTTGGACTTTTTGTATTTATGTACTTATTTCTACACAGGGAATAATTATCATTTGATATCATCTGAGTGTGTGCACGCGCTCTGGATTTTTTCGTATTTATTTTTACACAGGGAGCAATCCCGTTATTTACTATTGTGATTTGAGTCACTACTTTTGGGCACCATTTATTTGTTTCATGCTCACTTATGTTTAGCGCTACATTTTCATTCACACCCCTCATGTTGAGGGCTCGCTCGTCCCCACCCCCTTTCCTGACCGGCCGGGCTGCGTGCTCAGATAAGGGTTTGATATGGATCTGGGGGGAACCCCCACGCCGTTTTTTTGCCTTAGGGATTCCCCTTTAAATTCATACCAGGTGACGGGGCTAGCGAGGTGTCAATCTCGCCGATCGAGGCAGCGGCATTGACTTCCTTCGCTAGTCCTGTCTACCTGGAGTCACGTTCTAAATGAACGGACTTTACTCCGTGTGTGGGCAAGTCCGTTCATTTCAAAAGTCCCGCACTGCTGAGTCCGTGGGACAATTTTGAGTCAAAACTTCTTACTACGTCCGCCGGATTTTTTCAAAGAAAAAGTCTGCCGGAGCCCACACACGGTCGGATTGTCCGGCGGACTCTAGTCCGGCCGTCAATCCCACCGGATAGTCCGATCGTGTGTACAGGACATTACACTTTAAGTACTGAGAGAAGATTAAGGTTTTTGGTTGGGTTAATCCTTAGGCTTGGATGAAGGGAGGGTGAAATTGTAAAGCTGGGTACACACTCTGTGCAGTTCTTAAGGAACTGGACATAATTCGCTATGTGGGTGGCACTGTTGGCAAACTCCCGCCCGACATCCCCCAAATGAGAAATTAAAAGAGTCCAGCAGAAAGCTGTCTGCTGAATAGCAGTTGCATCCAATTAGATACAATACAATACATTAGCAGTAGAGGGAGATTTCTCCATCTGAAGCAGTTACCATAGATTGTTTTTATTCAACCCGCAGGCTGACCCAGAGTGGGTCTAAGGGTTGCGTTAGTGGTCAGGTGTTGCAAAGTTACATTGCACTTGTTTTTGATGCTTAAAAACAAGCAAAGGTCTGCATATTTATATTGCCTCTTCATCTTTCTACAGGTCAAGAAGGACTTAATTTAGAGGAAGCGGAGCTTGTGTATATTGCGCACTTGCATGGTCAAAATATCCTGGTTGGCAACAATTTACTTTGCAAAATATCCCAGTTTGGACTTCCGTCCAGATAAAGGTTTGAATTAAGCAGGAATTCTTATAACAAAAAGAATGACCCTCCTACGCCATATTGATTCTTTAGCTTCAAAAGTGAACTTTGATGTCCTAATTCCCAACACATTCTGTTGCGAAACAGTTACATTTGTGCAAAGTAGCCTAACATGCTATAAAAAAAGATATATTTTTATATTGCATTTTTAGTTCTGACTAGGATTTACAGAAAAGTTTCATGTTCAGAGTCTGACGATCAACCAAACCTCCGGTTGCAGAGGGCAGTGAAAAATTAAGTAATCGATGACATATCCCTGCCCGGCCCATTCAACTGTCAATGGGAATCCCCTTGTTGTAAACAAATGAGTAGGGAATGTGGCTGATACCTACAAAAACGTAGTTTGGCTGGCCAGGAAAGCAGGGCCCAGAATCCGGCCCCCTTGAACTATACCAGACCACATGCCCTCAACAAGGGAAACGTACCTTGCCAAGGGGGCCCCTCCTAGCAAAGCACTTTATCCCTATGATGATGGGAACAAGTACCTCTTTCCTACAACCCTGCCATGGTAGTTGTGGGGATCAGCAGGCGGGTGGCTTATTGTAATCTGGAAGCTCCCTGCAAAAATAAGGAGGCCCCAGATACCGCCCCCCAGATTAATGACTACCCCAATTCATTTACAAAAAAATATAAATGAACTAAACATGCAGAAATAATTTTACAAGTCCTTTATTAACATAGATCCACATTAAAGATAAAGAGTGATGCACGCCGAAAGAAAACACACCAATACGCCTGATCCTAATGAACACAAAGGGCTGGGTTATACTGGATGGCATCACTGACCAAATATGGTCATGAACATATTTGGTCAGTGATGTCACCGATTATATCCCCTATATTACATTCGGTTATCCAGTAGGGAGCTGTCATTCGTGGCAAGCAGTCCAAACCAGGAGTTGAGTCAGAATTATTCCTTCTGATAGTACATGCCATGAGTTGCATGCAGATACAAAATGACACGTACTGGCCTTCTAAAACCACCTATGGACCCGGACTAAATAGTTATATGGACCCCAACCATGTTGGAATCGTGCACTCATGTCAGAAATCTTTAGAACCAGGTGGCCCATTTAATCTATGGCCACTTCAGAAGCAAAAGCTTCCCCCACGCCTGATGGACTACCACCTCCAAAGTCTGACCCATACAAGTTCTGCGTACAGCTACCTAAAGACATGAACTGCTCTGTTCGGCTGTACTTAGATATACGCCAGTAAAATTTTCTATTCTTGGACATCCATAAGCTATATGCTTGTTCATGCAAGCACTTGCGTATACCCAAGTACAGCAAAACAGAGCCATTAATTTCCATAAGCAGCTGTACATAGCACCTGGGCTTTCCGAGCAGGGGGAATACACCAGAAATTACTTTCCACCAGCCCAGGTGCCCACGTGCAATATTCCTAAGACTGAACTAGAGAAATAGTGTCTGGTTTACCCAATTAAATGTTAATAAGTAATATGTTTCTTCACCCCACAGGGAAAGCAGTCTCTGAAAGTAAAAGATAAAGTTGCCGTAAGATGGATTCCTCCAGAAGTATTACAGTATTGGGAAATTTCCAATAAAATTGACGTGTGGTCTTTTGGAATTGTCCTGTATGAGATTTTCACATTGGGGCAGCTCCCATATAAAGGTAACATCCCTCTCCTAGCTCAGAGACCTCTACTCCTCAGTAAAGCCCAACTATCAGCAATGACACATCTTATAATCACCCTTAGGATAGGCTACCCTTCCTTTGGACGCTGACAAGATTTTAAAACATAAATTACAGTAAAAAGGGAAATGATATAGGAACTCCAGGAATTACATTTGTTTGTTAAGCAATTTATTCTGTTTTTTATACAAAAGGATACAATCAACCACATGTTATCTAAATTGCTCATTCACATCATTGCCGACTTAAAAACTTATAAAGAATTTACAATAACAAATATTCACCATGATAAAGTTGAGCTCAAGCCTGATATTGAAAATAGCAATCAATGCAGTCAAGTATTTCAAAATGTATTTTGATATGAAGATAGAGTATATAACTGACTCTGTCTTGGCATCAGCCAGTTGTAGTCAACTGTACAGCAACACTAAAGCCCCATACACACGGTCGGACAATCCGCGGACCAGGTCCGTCGGATCATGTCCGTCGTACTTTGTCCGATGTTGGTTTTGCGTACACACGGTCGGACAAAGTTGTCGGAAAATCCGATCATTCTGAACGTGGTGACGTTTGTTGCCTACGACGGGACTACGTAGAGGCTAGTAGCCAATAGCTTTGGTCTTGTAATGTGATCTGAGCATGCGTAGCACTTTGTCCGGTCGGACAACCGTACACACGATCGGGTTTGGTGTGATCGGACCGGGTTGACGGCAAATCTTTCCAGCAGGAGATAAGACTTTGTCCGTCGGACAAACCGACGAACACTGTCCGATGGTGCATACACGGTCTGATTTTTCAACAACATTGTCCGATCGGACAGAATCCATGAAAAAGTCCGACCGTGTGTATGGGGCTTAAGGCTAGGAGAAGGAAGGGCAGCACTGGGAAACAATAAGTGCAGAGTGGGCAGAGGGTTGACTAATCTGTCTCAGATAACACATACAGGAAATAAATGAGGTACTGATGCACCCATGAGATGACATAGATGAAACGTGTCAGTAAGACCAGACATATTAGACACATTAGATGCCCCTTGTGTACACCATTCTGCACTTATATATTTTAGTTCACCTTTCTGACTTACTACTGGGTCCGTATCCTCTCTGGATGAATTTTTCTTTGGTCGGGGACTGCTTATGAACTTTTTATGAATTCATAATTATTTATTGTGTTACGTACCTGGACGTAGAGCCTGACTTGTAGGAGGAGACCTCTCATACAGCGCTGGTTCACGTGCCACTGGAGATGGGGACAGTGGTCACGTGAGCACAGTGGGGTAGGAGTGCCTGGTTTGTAGAGGAAGGTGTTGCAACCAACAGGGAGGTCCTTCAGTAGTGCCCGTATGCGGATGGCAGGATGTAAGACTGCAGCTGTAGGTGGTTGAAGCAGGATACAAAAGAACCAGGCAGCAGGCGGATCAAACAAGTGGGAATCAGCAGAGCAAGGTCAAACAGTCCGGTTGGCAACAGCAGATCAATCAGATGACAGGAGCAGGCAATGGCAGAGTCGGTAGGCAGGCAGGAGTCGGTAACCAAAAGCAGATGCAAACAAGGTCAGGCAGGCCGGGTCGGATAGGAGAAGGCAGAGTAGTCCAAACAGAGCCGGGTCGGTAACGGGAGATCACAGGTTCAAGGTTCAGATCAGGTTTTCAGATGGCTGACAAAGCAGGAAGCTTAAGACAACACAGCACTGGCTGAGTGTCACTGCTGGGCTTTTAAAGCCCGTTTTGGCGCCAATTGCGCTCCCGCGCATGCGCACATGCACGCGCGCGCGCGCTAACGCGCACGCGCACGCTAATGTGCGCGCGCGCGCGCCCGCCGCGCACCTGTGTGCGCACGGAAGGCCCGGAAACGCCTGGTAAGTCCTTGACATTGCCCCCCCCACAAGGGGCAGCCTCCGGATGCCCAGGCGACTTGCCTTTTCAGGGTGGGAAGTCAGGTAGGTACGGACTAAACGTTTTTGCATGTATGTTACTGTCCGGTTCCCAGGAATTGCTTTCTGGACCGTACCCTTTCCATTTGACCAAAAATTGTACTTGCCCGTGTCTTCTTCTACAATTGAGGATAGCCTCCACCTCATATTCCTGGTTACCATCCACCAAAACAGGTTCAGGCGGGCCGGTTCCTCTGTCAGGGAAGGGATTAGGTACAGCAGGTTTTAACAAAGACACGTGAAATACTGGGTGAACTTTAAGAGAATCAGGCAAAGACAGTTCATAGGCCACTTCGTTAATTTTCTTCTTAACAGGAAAAGGTCCCATAAATTTAGGTGCAAGTTTCTTAGAAGGACAAATCAACTTAATATTGTCTGTAGACAGCCATACCTGATCTCCAGGTTGCAAAACCAGCTCCCCCCTTCTTCTTTGGTCGAAGTTTCTCTTGCTATCTGCCTGGGCCTTGGACACAGCTTCTTGTAGTACCTGATTGTTGCGTTTGAGGAACTCCACTGTCTCCTGGACTGCCGGAACTGGGGATTCTGAAACAAAATCTGGTAAAAAAGTCAAGTGGAAACCATAATTGGCAAAGAAGGGGGATTGATTAGTGGCTGAGTGACTGGTATTATTGTATGCGAATTCCGCTAGAGGCAGCAGGGAAACCCAATTGTTCTGTGAAAAAGAAGTAAAACATCTGATATATTGCTCGAGGGTTTGGTTGGTTCTCTCTGTCTGCCCATTAGTCTGTGGGTGATAGGCTGAGGAGAGAGCGAGCTCGATCTTCAAGATTTCACAAAGTGCCTTCCAGAAGCGTGAGGTAAATTGCACCCCTCTGTCGGAGACTATATTCGCAGGTACTCCGTGTAGTCTGATGATCTCTTTGATAAATACACGGGCCGTCTCTGCGGCGGATGGGGTTCCCTTCAAGGGCACAAAATGGGCCATTTTAGATAGGCGATCCACAACCACAAAAATGGCTGTGCACCCCTCAGAGCGGGGTAATTCGACTATAAAGTCCATAGAAATCATTTTCCAAGGTCTGTCTGGTATAGGTAAAGGTTTAAGCAGACCCCAGGCTCGGTTCCTTGAAGTCTTGTTCCGTATGCAGATGGAGCAGGAATTGACGTATCTTCCACAAAACTCCTTTAAGTTGGGCCACCAGAATGTACGTTGTACAAGTTCAAGAGTCTTCCGTACCCCAAAATGTCCTGCTAGGGGATGATCATGAAGCAGTGTAAGTACCTTAACTCGGATACTTTCAGGGACAAAGATTTGACTTCCCTTCCATAGCAAGCCATCTCGTGATGTCAAGGTGGTTCCTGGAGGTCTTGGAGAGTGGGTAGAGGCTTCTTTGATTAGAGATAAGAGATCTGTTTGTAAGAGCAAGAAGCTGTTTGTGGGTAGAATTGTGTCAGGAGCAGGTGAGTCCTTAGGGTTGTCATGCATGCGTGACAATGCGTCTGGTTTGACGTTCTTTGATCCTGGCCGATAAGTGATGTGGAAACAGAAGCGGGTGAAAAACAAGGCCCAACGAGCTTGTCGGGGTCTCAAACGTTTGGCAGATCTCAGGTATTCTAAATTCTTATGGTCGGTATATATTAATACCGGGTGGGCCGCGCCCTCTAACAGATACCTCCACTCCTCCAAAGCGGTCTTGATGGCAAGAAGTTCCCGATCCCCCACATCGTAATTTCTCTCAGCTGGAGATAACTTTCGGGAGAAGAATCCTACAGGGTGTATCAAGTCCTCCTTACCCTGTCTTTGCGAAATGACCGCTCCCACCGCTACTTCGGATGCGTCAACTTCTAATAAAAAAGGCAAGGATGGGTTAGGGTGACTGAGAATTGGAGCTGATGTAAAGAGTTTCTTAAGTCTCTCAAATGCCCCTTGAGCCTCCGTACTCCAATGAAACCTGACGTGCTGTTGGGTCAATCGTGTAATAGGTGCGATGATGGCAGAGAATCCCTTGATAAATTTCCTGTAAAAGTTTGCGAAACCAATGAAACGTTGTATACCTTTCTTATCGACGGGTGCAGGCCAATCCAAAACAGCAGACACTTTTTGGGGATCCATCTTGATACCGGTTGAGGATATTATCAAACCCAAAAACTGAATCTCTTGTTGCTCGAACTCACACTTCTCTGCTTTTGCGTACAGTCTATGTAGGCGAAGACGGTCAAGGACTCTGCAGACGTGTTCCCGGTGTTGGCTGAGGGATTCAGAAAAAAACAAAATATCATCCAAATAAACAATTACAAAAATATCTAAGAAGTCTTTGAATACATCGTTAATAAGATGTTGAAAAGTGGCAGGTGCGTTACATAGACCAAAGGGCATGACCAGATATTCATAATGCCCGAACCGTGTTCGGAACGCCGTCTTCCACTCATGCCCGGCCCGGATGCGGACCAGATTGTATGCCCCTCTTAGATCGAGTTTCGTAAAAATAGTAGCAGACCTCAGTTTTTGGAATAATTCGGGTATTAAGGGCAACGGGTAACGGTTCTTGACCGTGATCTTATTCAACTCCCGGTAATCTACACACGGGCGGAGAGTCTGATCCTTCTTAGTCACAAAAAATATTCCAGCACCAGCTGGAGAGGTAGATGGGCGGATGAATCCTTTTTCCAGGTTTTCGTTGATGTAAATTTTTAATGCTTCCTGTTCTTTTTCTGACAAGGGAAAAATGCGCCCAAAGGGGATTTCGGCCCCGGGTAAAAGTTCAATTGGGCAATCATATGCCCGATGAGGTGGAAGAGAGTCTGCTCCCTTTTTACTGAAAACATCGAGGAACCCATGATACGGTTCGGGTACTGATTGGCATAGGTTCTGATCAATGTCCATGCAAAATAAGATGACAGAGGATTGAGTAGACTCATGTTGACAATGTTCTTGGCAGTAGGGGGACAAGAACCTGATCTCTCTGGTAGTCCAATTGATGGAGGGATTATGGGCCTGAAGCCAGGGAATGCCCAGAATGATTGGGAACAACGGGGAAGAGATCACATCAAGGGTCAGAAGCTCCTTATGCTGGGAGGAAGTGATGACAGGTAAGGGAAAAGTCTCTTGGGTCACCTGTCCGGAGCTGATGCGAGAGCCATCGGCCAAGAAGACTGAAAGTCGGTGGGTCTTATTCTGTAAGGGAATGTTGTGTTGGCTGGCGAAGGCAGAGTCGATGAAGCAGCTGCATGCTCCGGAATCAATAATTGCTTTAACTGGAATTGTCCTTCCTTGGAGCTGTAATGAGAGAGGGAGAGCAATGTGGGTTGTGTTAGCAGAAAGTGCTGAAAGACTGGCAGGAACAGAGGAAGAGCACTTACGCATCTTGACCGGACAGTTGCGCACGTAGTGTCCTGTTGCTCCACAGTACAGGCAGAGGTTAAGTTGATGGCGACGTGTGCGCTCTTCCGGGGTTAAGGTGGGTCGAATCAGTCCCAACTGCATCGGCTCGGAGGTGTCAGGTGCAGGGCGGGTCGGCTGGAAGTTGGGTGGAGGTAGGTAGCGGGCAGCAGGAATTGGAGCTTTAGCAGTCACCCAAGTAGGGCAATTATGTTGATAGGACCGTTCAGTGCGACGTTCCTGAATCAATCTGGATTGTTAGGGTGATTAAAGCCTCAAGAGTATCAGGTATGCCTACCCGGGCCAGTTCATCCTTCAGTCCTTCTGATAGGCCCATGCGGAACTGATGCCGTAGAGCTGCATCATTCCATTGAGTGTCTGCACTCCAGCGTCTAAAATCCGAGATGTAGTCCTCGGCCGCCCGGCGACCCTGCTGGAGCGTAGTTAAGGTGGCCTCTGCTGTGGCGACCCGTTCAGGGTCTTCATAAAGCTGGGACATAGCTTCAAAGAAGGCCGTTAGTGATTGAATCAAGATAGAGTCCTCTTCGAGAAGTCGGTGTGCCCAGATCTGTGGTTCTCCTAACAGCAGGGAGACCACAAACCCCACTTTAGTGGCTTCAAGTGAGAAAGTCCGGGGTTGCAGGGCGAAATAAAGTTGACAAGCGCTGCGGAAGGCCCGGAATTTAGTTCGGTCCCCTGAAAACCTCTCAGGTATGGGGACCCTTGGCTCAGGTGGAAGCATAACGACAGAAGGAGAGGAAGCAGCCTGAGCAGGGGCGGAAACGGATCCAGGAACCATGTGTACAGGGTTGATGATGTTCTGGACTTGACACTCCAATCTGGTGTAACCGTCTTGTAAGGATTTTACGGCTTGGGTGAGGGCTGACAGGTGTGAGCAGATATCTGTCATGGGGGCGGTCTCTCCTGCAGGCTCAGTCATGGCTGTGTTGTACTGTTACGTACCTGGACGTAGAGCCTGACTTGTAGGAGGAGACCTCTCATACAGCGCTGGTTCACGTGCCACTGGAGATGGGGACAGTGGTCACGTGAGCACAGTGGGGTAGGAGTGCCTGGTTTGTAGAGGAAGGTGTTGCAACCAACAGGGAGGTCCTCCAGTAGTGCCCGTATGCGGATGGCAGGATGTAAGACTGCAGCTGTAGGTGGTTGAAGCAGGATACAAAAGAACCAGGCAGCAGGCGGATCAAACAAGTGGGAATCAGCAGAGCAAGGTCAAACAGTCCGGTTGGCAACAGCAGATCAATCAGATGACAGGAGCAGGCAATGGCAGAGTCGGTAGGCAGGCAGGAGTCGGTAACCAAAAGCAGATGCAAACAAGGTCAGGCAGGCCGGGTCGGATAGGAGAAGGCAGAGTAGTCCAAACAGAGCCGGGTCGGTAACGGGAGATCACAGGTTCAAAGTTCAGATCAGGTTTTCAGATGGCTGACAAAGCAGGAAGCTTTAAGACAACACAGCACTGGCTGAGTGTCACTGCTGGGCTTTTAAAGCCCGTTTTGGCGCCAATTGCGCTCTTGCGCATGCACGCGCGCGCCGCCGCGCGCGCTAACGTGCACGCGCGCGCCACGCACCTGTGTGCGCACGCGCGCGCGCGCGCGCCGCGCGCGCGCGCGCCGCCGCGCACCTGTGTGCGCACGGAAGGCCCGGAAACGCCTGGTAAGTCCTTGACAGCTTCCACATCTAAGGACTGGAAAGCTGCCCCATATTACATTTTTGTTCTTGGGTTCATTTACGCTTTAAAATGACTTACTAGAGGTATTTTGTCTTAAAAGCATCCTAGCCACACGGAGGACCTGTGGGAGAGGCCTTCAGCAGACTTTACTTTAGAGGAAAAAGTGTATGAGACTAATATTGACAAAACATCTCGTTGGAAAGGAAATTGGACAGAGGGAAGAAGAAAAGTCCTTATCCAGACCATTTCTAAAGGTTTGTGGCTATTGAACATTGATGAAGCAAGGTGGGCCAAGAGCTTGTGTACTAGATAGGGTGCCCAGGTTAGAGTCTGAAGGCCATCATGTCCAAACACACCTGTAACATGTTGCCAGTCATTATCGCCTGTAGTATTTAATTGGCAAATACCTTGCATAACAATAAACACTTTGGCTGGCAAAATAAATTGGTGCACTCTAAGCTTCTCCACTGTCATGGCATTTAGGCATAAAGTTCACTGTACAGGAACCAGTTTTACAACATTCTTCAATACGCAATAAAGTTACTATATTATTTATAATGGAGAAAGTTGCAGGGATGCAAGGCAGATGCTCTGGTCTGTAGCTTACTGGGCTTCACTACTTCACCTGATAATGGAAGTGTTCTGCCCAGTGCTTTGGGTCCAGCACTACATATGGGTCAATCTGTGTCTGCTGAAGGAGCCTTAGCGCCACCATACTTAAGAGTTAAAAACATGTAACAGTTCCTTATCTCTATCGAGGACTCTAGGTGAGATCTCTGTGCTGTGTTCATGGAGCTGCACACCTACTGTGCCCTTTACAACAGGGTCCTTTCATCCCTTCTGAACTTATGCATTTAACTTATACTATGAAGTATGCTACAGAAAGAATGAGAACACTCCAAGGGGGGCATGAATTGAACTGGGGACTATGGTCAGAAGCAAGGACGTCCAAGGGGTACGCAGAAAGGGTGACCACCTTATGAATTTTAGAAAGTGGCAGGAATAGCAACCTATTCTGAGACAGTTCACAAAACAGAGACATCCTGCTAACCACAAGCAATGCTCAAAATCGGGAACATCTATTTATTTTATCAAGCTGTCTATGGCCAGCCTAAGTGCCCTGAGGCCATGATCTGGACCTCAGAATTTTTTGGAAACTCAGCACTCTAAACATCAATGGCTGCCTGTTGGACTAGAAAGTAAGACGAGGAATACTTGAATCCTTTGTCTGCTGCTGATACGAAAGCCCAGTTTCCGTCAGCCAGGCACCAACCTGACCCATTGTCCTACTGAACAAAAGAAAATGCAAAACATAGGTGAACGTATGCTACTACACCGAGGTTACATACAGTGGCTTGCGAAAGTATTCGGCCCCCTTGAACTTTTCAACCATTTGCCACATTTCAGGCTTCAAACATAAAGATATAAAATTTTAATTTTTTTTGAAGAATCACCAACAAGTGGGACACAATTGTGAAGTGGAACGAAATCTATTGGATATTTTAAACTTTTTTAGCAAATAAAAAACTGAAAAGTGGTGCGTGCAAAATTATTCGGCCCCTTTACTTTCAGTGCAGCAAACTCACTCCAGAAGTTCAGCGAGGATCTCTGAATGATCCAATGTTGTCCTAAATGACTGATGGTGATAAATAGAATCCCCCTGTGTGTAATCAAGTCTCTGTATAAATGTACCTGCTCTGTGATAGTCTCAGGGTTCTGTTGAAAGCGCAGAGAGCATCATGAAGACCAAGGAACACACCAGGCAGGTCCGGAATACTGTTGTGGAGAAGTTCAAAGCCGGATTTGGATACAAAAAGATTTCCCAAGCTTTAAACATCCCAAGGAGCACTGTGCAAGCGATCATTTTGAAATGGAAGGAGTATCAGACCACTGCAAATCTCCCAAGACCTGGCTGTCCCTCTAAACTTTCAGCTCAGACAAGGAGAAGACTGATAAGAGATGCAGCCAAGAGGCCCATGATCACTCTGGATGAACTGCAGAGAACTACAGCTGAGGTGGGAGAGTCTGTCCATAGGACAACAATCAGTCGTACACTGCACAAATCTGGCCTTTATGGAAGAGTGGCAAGAAGAAAGCCATTTCTCAAAGATATCCATAAAAAGTCTCTTCTAAAGTTTGCCACAAGCCACCTGGGAGACACACCAAACGTGTGGAAGAAGGTGCTCTGGTCCGATGAAACCAAAAATCAAACTTTTTGGCCACAATGCAAAACGATATGTTTGGCGTAAAAGCAACACAGCTCATCACCCTCAACACACCATCCCCACTGTCAAACATGGTGGTGGCAGCATCATGGTTTGGGCCTGCTTTTCTTCAGCAGGGACAGGGAAGATGGTTAAAATTGAGGGGAAGATGGATGCAGCCAAATACAGGACCATTCTGGATGAAAACCTGTTGGAGTCTGCAAAAGACCTGAAAGTGGGACGGAGATTTATCTTCCAACAAGACAATGATCCCAAACATACAGCAAAATCTACAAAGGAATGGTTCACAAATAAACGTATCCAGGTGTTAGAATGGCCAAGTCAAAGTCCAGACCTGAATCCAATCGAGAATCTGTGGAAAGAGCTGAAAACTGCTGTTCACAAACGCTCTCCATCCAACCTCACTGAGCTCGAGCTGTTTTGCAAGGAAGAATGGGCAAGAATTTCAGTCTCTCGATGTGCAAAACTGATAGAGACATACCCCAAGCGACTTGCAGCTGTAATCGCAGCAAAAGGTGGCTCTACAAAGTATTAACGCAAAGGGGCCGAATAATTTTGCACGCCCCACTTTTCATTTTTTTATTAGTTAAAAAAGTTTCAAAAATCCAATAGATTTCGTTCCACTTCACAATTGTGTCCCACTTGTTGGTGATTCTTCACAAAAAATTAAAATTTTATATCTTTATGTTTGAAGCCTGAAATGTGGCAAAAGTTTGAAAAGTTCAAGGGGGCCGAATACTTTCGCAAGGCACTGTAAGAGGTGCTAGTGGCAGGGTAGGAAGTCTGTAGGGAAATATATATATCATTTAGGAAACTAGTAAAAACGGATGGGATGCGCACTTAGGTCTTTTTGGTCTTGATGCTAAAGGACTTTGTCCCAGGACTGGTCAGAAGTCCTAGTCACCAGAGCCCCCAAGACATAAAATAATTTTATATATATGAAAGTGTAACTGCGCTGATCCAAAAAGTGCTAGTGCAATATAAACACTATAACGGTATCTATACTTCATATACAGCTTATACAAAAACATATAAACTGCAAAGTGCAACGTGCCAATAAATCATTATAAAGTGCAAATTATCATGTGCAAAATATCATGGGTGAAATATTGCAACCCCACAATATAAATATTTTTCAATGATCCTCAAAGTTCGTTTTTATTTCTCATATATATTCAATCTGCATAATGTGCTCCAATCCACATCCGTGCTCTAAAAAAGAGAACTTTTCACCACCTTCTGAAATGGGCACTCACCAGAACCTAGAAAAAGTTTTGCCTTTGGTTCCTATTGGGATAACCACTGCCCTATCTTGGCGTTCCTCCACCTGAATTACCACTAGATACGCCTCACATCTCCATGTCAGTCTTAGTATCTCGTAAAAATCTGAATGAACATCCATCATTGCGCAATAAAACAATAACCAGAATATCTGAAATGCACACTCACAATTTAAAGTGCCTCTAGCTTGTATTCAATGCAGCACTGAGTCTTTCCAGCAGTTTGTTTTAAGGTTGGTGTGCGTTCCAAGCCTTGATCTGATGCGGGTCAGTGATAGGAAGTAACTTCAACGGTTACCCAGAAGCCTCTGCGCGTTTCGCATAAACACATGCATCATCAGGACATTTAATCTGATTTTTACGAGATACTAAGACTGACATGGAGATGTGAGGAGTATATGGTGGTAATCCACGTGGAGGAATGCCAAGATAGTGGAGTGGTTTTCCCAATATGAACCAAAGGCAAAACTTTTTCTAGGTTCTGGTGAGTGGCAATTTCAGAAGGTGGTGGTGGCACATGAAGCGGTGAAAAGTTCTCTTTTTTAGAGCACGGATGTGGATTGGAGCACATTATGCAGATTGAATATATATGAGAAACGGTATCGAACTCTGGGGATCATTGAAAAATATTTATGTTGTGGGGTTGCAATATTTTACCTATGATATTTTGCACATGATAATTTGCACTCAATAATGATTTATTGTCACGTTGCACTTTGCAGTTTATAGGTTTTTGTATAAGCTGTATATAAACTATAGACACCATTATAGTGGTTATATTGCACTAGCACTTTTTGTATCAGCGCAGTTACACTTTCATATATATAAATTTCCCCTATTATAATATAGGGTTTTTTAACCGCAGCAGATCACAATTTGAATTTAAGTTTATTATTATCATTTTGGATTGATATTTGCGCCGGTGACGCAAATTTTTCATACAATAATTTTAACCTTTTAACCTTTAAGCCAGCTGGCTATGGGTGACTTACATTAAGCCTAGTGGCATAAACTGGCACTGAAATGTCCTCCATCTATTTGCTAATTATATCTTGTCATTATATCTTCGTGGGGAAAACTAATTTGGATCGGCACTTTCCTTGCATGGAAAAGATCACCACCACCATATAAAGGCTATATTCTGAGTAGGAAGAGCCACTGCACAGGAGATATCGATTGCATCGTGTATGGGAACTTAATCGATATTGGCAATTTGGATTGCACTGGACACTTTAATTTAGCACAGCAATTTAGAGTGCACTGGATGTTTATTTATTTACACAGTTATTTGGACTTTCACACATTTTCTATATAAAAAAAAAAAAAAAAAGGGAAAAAAATATTTTTCTTTTTGATTGATTTCTTCACAATATTTGATTGCATGTTTTTTGCTATTTCTTGCACTAATTGAATACCTCCTTTCACCTTTTGCATTTTGCACATCTTTTTGCACGTATATATTTACGTATTATTCACGGTATTTATTTATTGATTTACGCATTGGTGAATTTATTTATACGCTTTAATATTATATATTTATTGTTATTTATTCATTATTTATGGATTTATTCATTTATTTATTGTTGCACCGCCTCACTTTGGATTGATCAGTCTTATCTATCTCTTATGCATTAATATAGCACGGTTTGTTACGTTGTTGCTATACATGTTGGAATTTTGACATTAACTAGCAGACGCTTCTGTGGAACCATTCTTTGGAGCTTCCCTCCCCCTTAGGATTGGTTTCTGGGTCCGGATTAAAGCGCCACATTTTTTATAGTAATTTTATATATTCATTCTCATCTAAGATTTTTTTCTTTATATCTTTTTATCCATTGTTCAAGCGCCATTATATATTTTATATATTTTTTACTCATTGAATTAATTCTATATATAAGTATATCACTAATTTTAATATTGTTTTATCTTGTATAATCTAATCTTATTGGTATTTATTACATCTGACAGTGTCTGTAATTGGCCAGCGCCACATTTCTTATATTTCTTCGTCTATTTTTGGTGTGTGAACACTTTAATGGTGGCTGCGGCAGCTATTCTTATTTAGTTGTATATTGTTTCTTTATATTGATCTTTCCTTGGTGGTTTGCGCATTTGGTTCCCCCCTGTACGCATATCCTATATCTTGTCAATACTTCTCCCCTTTCTTTATTAAATGAAACTGTTTTTTTTTTAAAGAAGAAAAATAATGGATGGGATGGAGGTTCTGAAGAAGCTGAAGCACAAGAATATCATTGAATTGTATGGCTTGTGTACCACCAAGGATCCTGTGTATATTGGGGAAAGGAGACCTTCTCTGCTTTCTACGTGGTAAGTAAAAACCTCCATAGCTAATTATAAAAGTAGTAGATTGAACTCTCATCACAAGACATAAGGGTTGCCATCATCCCCAGAAATAGTGAATACATAAACCTCTCAGAGCGGGATTTTAAAGGCAACAAAAAAAATATATATATAAAGTCTATAAATTTATTGTACAAAAGGAGAAAATTATAGCAAAATATACAT
>CM053037.1:60106640-60200457 GCA_028564925.1 Lithobates sylvaticus | reverse complement strand
CCCCCCAAATGACCCCATTTTGGAAAGTAGACACCCCAAGCTATTTGCTGAGAGGCATGTTGAGCCCATTGAATATTTTTTGTTTTATCCCATTTTTTTTTTTAGTCCCAAGTGATTGAATAAAGACAAAAAAAAAAAAAAAAAAAAATTTTTTCAAAAAGTTGTCACTAAATGATATATTGCTCACACATGCCATAGTTATATGTGGAATTGCACCCCAAAATACATTTTGCTGCTTCTCCTGAGTATGGGGATACCACATGTGTGGGACTTTTTGGGAGCCTAGCCGCGTACGGGGCCCCGAAACCCAAGCACCGCCTTCAGGATTTCTAAGGGTGCAAATTTTTGATTTCACTCCTCACTACTTATCACAGTTTCGAAGGCCATAAAATGCCAAAATAGCACAAAACCCCCCCAAATGACCCCATTTTGGAAAGTAGACACCCCAAGCTATTTGTTGAGAGGCATGGTGAGTATTTTACAGCTCTCATTTGTTTTTGAAAATGAAGAAAGTAAAGAAAAAAAAATATTTTTTTTCTTTTTTCAATTTTCAAAACTTTGTGACAAAAAGCGAGATCTGCAAAATACTCACCATACCTCTCAGCAAATAGCTTGGGGTGTCTACTTTCCAAAATGGGGTCATTTTGGGGGGTTTTATGCCATCTGGGCATTCCATGGCCTCCGAAACTGTGATTGGCAGTGAGAAGTGAAATAAAAAAATTACACCCTTAGAAAGCCTGAAGGCGGTGATTGGTTTTTGGGGTTCCGTACGCAGCTAGGCTCCCAAAAAGTCCCACACATGTGGTATCCCCGTACTCAGGAGAAGCAACAGAATGTATTTTGGGGTGTATTTCCACATATGCCCATGACATGTTTGAGCAATATATCATTTAGTGACAACTTTTTGTAAAAAAAAATATATATATTTTTTTTTTTCATTATTCAATCTCTTGGGACAAAAAAAAAAAAAATTTAATGGGCTCAACATTGCTCTCAGCAAATAGCTTGGGGGGTGTCTACTTTCCAAAATGGGGTCATTTGGGGGGGGTTTGAACTGTCCTGGCATTTTATGCACAACATTTAGAAGCCTATGTCACACGTCACCCACTCTTCTAACCACTTGTAGACAAAGCCCTTTTCTGACACTTTTTGTTTACATGAAAACATATTTTTTTTTTGCAAGAAAATTACGTTGAACCCCCAAACACTATATATATTGTTAAAGCAAAGGCCCTACAGATTAAAATGGTGGGTGTTGCATTTTTTTTTTCCACACAGTATTTGCGCAGCGATTTTTCAAACGCATTTTTTGTGGAAAAAATACACTTTTTTTTTTATTTTAATGCACTAAAACACACTACATTGCTCAAATTTTTGATGAAATAAAAAATATGATCTTAGGCCGAGTACATGGATACCAAACAGGACATGCTTTAAAATTGCGCACAAACACGCAGTGGCGACAAACTACATACATTTTTAAAAGCCTTTAAAAGCCTTTACATGATACCACATTAGATTCACGGAGGAGGTCTACTGCTAAAATTACTGCCCTCGATCTGACCTTCGCGGTGATACCTCACATGCATGGTGCAATTGCTGTTTACGTATGACGCCAGACCAACGATTGTGTTCGCCTTTGCGCAAGAGAAGGGGGGGCAGGGGTGCTTTTTTTTTTTTTTTTTTTTTTTTTTTTTATTATTTAGCTTTTTTATTTTATTTTAAAACTGTTCCTCCATTTTTTTTTTTTGTTATGATTTTTATTGTTATCTCAGGGAATGTAAATATCCCCTATGATAGCAATAGGCAGTGACAGGTACTCTTTTTTTGAAAAAATTGGGGTCTGTTAGACCCTAGATCTTTCCTCTGCCCTCAAAGCATCTGACCACACCAAGATTGGTGTGATAAAACGCTTTCCCAATTTCCCAATGGCGCGGTTTATATCCGGGAGGGGGGACATTCCCTCCCACTGCTTGTAAAAGCAGTCTAGAGGCTAATTACCCGCTAGAATTGCTTTTACATGAAAGCCGATCACTGGCTGAAAAGAATGATACCAAGATGATACCTAAACCTGCAGGCATCATTCTGGTATAACCATTCAAAGTCCAGCAACATACTGGACATATATTGTAATCTTTATTTTTCATGCAGCCTCTTGGCTGAACGAAAAAAAGAGATTGATTGGTGGGTATGCCCACCATTAGAATACCTCCCTTCATCCACCCACTTCTAATGATGGGCATACATGCACCATTTATATATGCCGAAGCATGGGGGCATCCTCCCACAAAAGTTATGCCATGTACACACGGTTGCACTTTTCCACGGGGCAAGGCTCCGTCGGAATTTCGACCGTATGTACGTGGCATTAGGAGCCAATCGCTCCTCCCCCCCCCCCCCCCCTGCTGCCCCCATGCTTCGGCATATATGCTCTTTTTTTTAACTGTGGTGGTGAAATCACCTCCTACAGTGTTGGAGTCGCGTCTTTATGTATCGTGGGAGCAAACACTGTTGCTGTCAAGATAAATAAATCCGCGCTGCAACTGAATGGCGCACCTGAAAACAAAAAAATGGTTAACACTAAAACACAGTAAACAAAATTACATACCTGAAAAGCAAGCATGATAAAACATAATAAAACATTGCAGAATAGAATGGAGTAAAAAAAGAGCAACAATAGAGAATAGAGAGAGAGAGAACAATAAAACGACAACTATTTTTTTTTTTTTTATTTTTTTGAGATTTACAGGTAAAAAAGCTCCTGACTGTTAGCGACTGAATCAAAACGCTACCACAAAAAAACTGTTAGCGATCGCAGGGATCAGGCCTGACTCTGCGAACGCTGCAGTTATGTGTGCTTAGTGTTTTGTAAGTGACAGTGATCGATCGATACTGCACTTGGGTGGGCTGGGCTGGGCTGGGCGGAGGGGGGAAAACGCAGGTGCTAGCAGGTATCTGGGCTGATGCCGCTAACAATGCGTTTTTTTGGAACCCTAAACTGCTGGGACGCTAGTATAGATCTGATCAGATCAGATATTGATCTGTTCAGATACTGTACCACTAAGGGAGGTGTATGCTTTGTGCGTGGGTGTTTGCGGTACTGGCACTAACCTGGGGCGACGCAGACCTTATTTGACCCTAAAACCTAATTGATATCACCCGCCGGGCGATCAGGGGGTTAAACCGTTATTGGGTAATAAATGGCGGGTGCCCTGACAGTATAAAAAACAAACTATCTAACCAGCGTCACCCGTAACAGTTATACGGTGATCACTGGCAAAAGGGGGTGAAAGGGTTAACTAGGGGCAATCAGGGGGTTAAAACCTTTATTAGGTATTATATGGGGGTACCTGACGCTATATAAAAACCTGACGGGGAACCTAAATAAAATAACTAACTGGCTAACCAGCGTCACCAGTGACAGTTATACTGTGATCACTGGTGAAAGGTTAACTCTAGGGGCAATCAGGGGGTTAAAACCTTTATTTAGGTTGTAATATGGGGGTACCTGACCTATAAACCTATTTATGAACCTATATAAACCTGGCGGTTACCTAAAAAAAAAAAAACTGGCTACCTAGCGGCACCAGTGACACTTATGCAGCGATTAGAAAAACGATCGCTTAGTGACACTGGCAAAAGGGGGTGAAAGGGTTAACTAGGGGCAATCAGGGGGCTAAAACCTTTATTTAGGTTGTAATATGGGGGTACCTGACCTATAAACCTATTTATGAACCTATATAAACATGGCGGTTAACCTAAAAAAAAAACTGGTTACCTAGCGACACTAATGCAGCGATCAGAAAAACGATCGCTTAGTGACACTGGCAAAAGGGGGTGAAAGGGTTAACTAGGGGCAATCAGGGGGTTAAAACCTTTATTAGGTAATATATGGGGGTACCTGACACTATATAAAAACCTGACGGGGAACCTAAATAACGAAATAACTAACTGGCTAACCAGCGTCACCAGTGACAGTTATACTGTGATCACTGGTGAAAGGGTTAACTCTAGGGGCAATCAGGGGGTTAAAACCTTTATTTAGGTTGTAATATGGGGGTACCTGACCTATAAACCTATTTATGAACCTATATAAACATGGCGGTTACCTAAAAAAAAAAAAATGGTTACCTAGCGACAGCAGTGACACTAATACAGCGATCAGAAAAACGATCGCTTAGTGACACTGGCAAAAGGGGGTGAAAGGGTTACCTGGGGGGCAATCAAGGGGTTAAACCTTTATTAGGGGGGGGGGTGGGGGGCTACCTTGGACCTAAAACTAACTGCACTGACAGTTATTACAGTCACACTGACACTAAATGCAGTGATCAGTAAATAAATGATCACTGCAATTAGTGACACTGTGACTGGGGGGGGGGGAGAGGGGGTGATCTGGGGGGTGATCTGGGGGTGACAGGGGGGTGTTTTGTGTGCCTATGTGTACTGGTGTCAGTGTACTGTTGGTGCACTAACCTGTGTGTGTTGACTCCTCGGCGTTCCGGTCACATAGACCGGCGCACCGAGTGTGACATCACTTCCTCTGCCTGTGTTTTGATTGACACAGACAGAGGAAGCATCTGATTCGCCAGGAGCGATCGCGAGGGGGTGGCCAGAAACCACTGGCCGTCCCCTCATCCCGGATCGCTCCTGAAGCGATCCCGACCGTCCCCGCCGGCCGGGGGGGGTCCGATCGGACCCCCCACGCGCCTGAAGAATGGCACGTACAGGTACGTGGTTCTGCCTGTACGTGCCATTCTGCCGACGTATATCTACATGGGGCGGTCGGGAAGTGGTTAAGAACCAAGCCTCTTTTTTTAGATGTGTTGTTTACAAGTTAAAAACATTTTTTTTTGCTAGAAAATTACTTAGAACCCCAAACATTATACAAATTTTTTCTAACACCCTAGAGAATAAAATGGCGGTCGTTGCAATACTTTCTGTCACACCGTATTTGCGCGGCGGTCTTACCACCAAGCTTTTTTTTTTAAAAATACACACTTTTTTGAATTAACAAATAAGACAACAGTAAAGTTAGCCCATTTTTTTTTTATATTGTGAAAGATAATGTTACGCCGAGTAAATTGATACCCAACATGTCACGCTTCAAAATTGCGCCCGCTCGTGGAATGGCGACAAACTTTTACCCTTTAAAATCTCCATAGGCGACATTTAAAAAATTCTACAGGTTGCATGTTTTGTGTTACAGAGGAGGTCTAGGGCCAGAATTATTGCTCTTGCTCTATCGATCGCGGCGATACCTCACATGTGTGGTTTAAACACCGTTTTCATATGCGGGCGGTACTCGCGTATGTGTTCGCTTCTGCACATGAGCTCGGCGGGACGGGGCGTGTTTCAAAAAAATGTTTCTTTTTCTTATTTAGTTTACCTTTAATTTTTTATTTTTACACTGTTTCAAAAAATAAAAATAAAATTGTGTCACTTTTATTCCTATTACAAGATATAACAATAGAAAAAAAAGCATGACAGGACCTCTTAAATATGAGATCTGGGGACAAAAAGACCTCAGATCTCATATTTACACTAAAATACAAATAAAAAAAAAAAAAAAAAAAAAAAAATAAATAAATGATCGCTTCCGCCCTGCAGTGTCGTGGAGACGGGTGGGGGCCATCTTCCCCTCACTCGTCTCCATGCACAGCCACGACTGTCAACGGCTCCGGTAAGCGGCGGAGGGCACCGGATTGCGGCGGGAGGGGGGCCCTCTCCCGATAAAAGTGATCTTGCGGCGAATCCGCCATAGAGACCACTTTTATCTTGTAGCGGACCGCCGGCCGAACCCGGCGATATAGGGGTTATGGCAGCTAGCTGCTGCCATAACAACGATATCTGTCCTCAAAGTGAGGACGTATATAGTCGTGCGGCGGTCCAGAAGTGGTTAAGCTGGTGGCATGACCACTGCCTCAGGTTTCCTGTTTCAGGGTGGCTCTTTTCTCTTGCAGGGGCCCATGGAGCCACCCTTTTAAAATGCCCTGCGCCAGATTCAAAGGTCCCATTTTTGTAACTTTACCGACACCTGCGGCAGATTCAGGTCGTTCTTACTGCACCAAATTAAAAAATAATTGCCTCCAGTTCATGCACAAGGAAACTAGAGGGGATTAATATGGATCCTCCGAAGGATGTGCTGGAACTGAAGAGAGTCCAGAGATGGGCAACAACTCTAATTAGGGGACTGGAGGACCTCAGTTATGAGGAACAACTACGATTATTAACCTTATTTTCCCTGGAGAAGAGAAGCTGAAGAGATGATAGGGACGAACAAAAGTCTCAATGATTCAGAAAGCTATTCAGTCTCGGGTCACCTAAGAGGACACGTGGCCACCCAATGAGGTTGGACGAAAAGCAGTTTAACCTTAAACTGTGTAAGCAGTTCTTTCCTGTCAGAGTGGTGAGGATGTGGAACTCCCTTCCACAGTTGGTGGTTTCAGCTGGAAGAGTCAATAATTAAAAATAAACCCTCTGAGATGGGTATCTTAGCGAACACAATATACAGGGATATGACATAAATACACACACACACACACACACTCACGAGTTGAACTGGATAAACTGGTGTTTTAATTCAACCTTACCAATGATGGATAACTATGGATTTTCACCCTCCCCCCTTCATTTTCTTTTTTTTAAACCCGATTACCTGGTGGAGTGTTCTGCACATTTCAGATACTCACCCACCCAGCAGATCCAGCGTTGTCCTGCTGCGCCTCAATATTTTGAGAGACGTCATCGAGAGGCTGCTGGCTCTTCCAGGTTCAGCCGGTGGGCCTCCCGATGATCCTCCTTTGTGAAAGACTTTACATGCTGGGATATGTGAAGTGCATATCCCAGGAGGTATAGGGAGCACAGTGCATGGAATTCACCAAGGGGCAGCCCAAAGTGTTTTCTTTTTAAAAAAAAGGAGAGGTTTTGAGTAAAGATCTGCTCTAAGACCTACTCTAACTTTGCGTACAGAGACAGGCAGAGTGCCTGTCCCTGTATACAGTATAGCACAGCAGTATATTTCTCCACCACTACCCTCTCCCTGTCACTGGTTGTTAAAGAGCTGTATGGGGTATTTAAAAAAATAAAATAAAACATACATACATACTCACTCCCCTCTATGTTGCAACATCGGTGTGATGCTGCAGCTGTCCCACGTTGGCTCTAAGCCCGAGAACTGAGTGTTCACATGACCACTGATCGCTCAGTTCACGGTCTGCTCATAGCAAAGAGCAGTCACCGTTCTCCACTCGGCCCCTCCCGCATTCACTAAGCAGGCGCAGCTGGGTAGATCGACAACATTTATGGGATTCTTACAGAGCCTGGAGTGGCTCTGCCACTTCAGCTGATAACGAGCAATAGCCCTCTGTCAAACGATTATGGAAAGGGCACTCCTGTGACCCACAAGAGAAGTATGCCCAAAAAACCTTTGTTCATACTTCTCTTAAGTTGATTGATTTGACCTCTCATTTAACAGTTACTGACCTCCCATTCAATGCTGCCTGCACAGTTCTGGGATCAATGCCACCTGACAGAGCCAGCTACAAAACAACAATTATGGCAGCGCACCACCTGGCAGAGTCAGCTACAAAACACCAAGGATGGCAGCACACCCCCTGGCAAACCCATCTACAAAACACCAAGGATGGCATAGCACCACCTGGCAAAGCCAGCTACAAAACACCAAGGATGGCAGAGCGCCACCTGGCAGAACACCAAGGATGGAAGAGTGCTACCTGGCAAAGCACCAAGAATGGCAGAGCGCCACCTGGCAGAGCCAGCTACAAAAAACACCAAGGATGGAAGAGTGCTACCTGGAAAAGCCAGCTACAAAACACCAAGGATGGCAGAGCGCCACCTGGCAGGGCCAGCTACAAAACACCAAGGATGGCAGAGCGCCACCTGGCAGAGCCAGCTACAAAACACCAAGGATGGCAGAGCGCCACCTGGCAGAGCCAGCTACAAAACACCAAGGATGGCAGAGCGCCACCTGGCAGAACAAGCTACAAAACACCAAGGATGGAAGAGCGCTACCTGGCAAAGCCAGCTACAAAACACCTAGGATGGCAGAGCGCTACCTGGCAGAGCCAGCTACAAAACACCAAGGATGGCAGAGCCAGCTACAAAACACCAAGGATGGCAGAGTGCCACCTGGCAGAGCCAGCTACAATACACCAAGGATAGCAGAGCACCACCTGGCAGAGCCAGCTACAAAACAGTAAGGATGGCAGAGCAACACCTGGTAGAACCAGCTACAAAACACCAAGGATGGCAGGGGGCTTTTTTCATTGCCAGAACAGTTTTTGCTTTTTTGGAAACGTATTTTAAAAATCTCTTTAGGCCTAAAGATTACATAAAACCCAAAATATGATATATGTTCTGAAAGCAAACACCCTAAAGAATGAAATGGTGGTGTTCCTTATATTTTGGCACACGATATTAGCACAACGGTTTAGGAAACACAGGATAAAAATAAAATAAAAAAAATACACTACAATTAATTTTAGGGTACACAAAAGCAATAAAATGACCCAGTTTTTTCGTAAAAGGTTGCACCGAATAAATAGATACCCAACTTGTCACACCTTAAAACTGCGTGTGCCCATGAAACCACACCTCCCAACTTTTAGAGATGGGGACAACGAGGGACAACTATTAGCAAAAGTTTGTAGGTATAGGACACACCCCTTGTCACACCCCCTTAAAGGAGAATTGTACAAAAAAAAATGTATGTATTTTTTACCACTACTATCCCTTTATATTGGCTTTTGGAATTTAAAAATGCAGCAATGTAGAATGTGGATGAAAGGTTTAGCACTGGGAAACACTTTTTAATAGTTAATCACTTGACCTCTGGAAGCTTTGCGATAAGGCGATGCATTACTTAAACTGACAATTGCGCAGTCATGCAACGCTGTACCCAAATAAAATGTGTGACTTTTTTCCCTACAAATAGAGCTTTCTTTTGGTGGTATTTGATCACCACTGCCTTTTTTTGCGCTATAAACAAAAAAAATAAAAAAAAGACAATTTTGAAATAAAAAAAAAAAAAATAAACAATATTTTGTACTTTCTGCTATAAAACATATCCAAATAACAATTTTAAGAAAAAAAAATGTCTTTATAAATTTAGGTCAATATGTATTCTGCTACATATTTTTGGTAAAAAAAAGTCCAATAAGCGCATATTGTTTGGTTTGCGCAAAAGTTATAGTGTCTACAAACTATGGGATATTTTTATTTATTTTTATGTTATTTTTTTACTGGTAATTTATAGTGGGACTGTGATACTGCGGCGGGCATTTTTTGGGGACCAGTGACGCAAATACAGTGATCAGCACTAAAAAAAAAATGTACTGTCACTGTATAAATAACACTGGCTGAGAAGGGGTTAACATCAGGGGCGATCAAAGGGTTAACTGAGTGCTAGCCGGTTTTTACTATACTGTGGAAGATGCTTTTGCTTTGCTTTGCAGGGACATAAATTCCATCCCTGCCCTCCTGTCAGAACGGCGATCTGCCTTGTTTACATGGGCAGAGAGACAGAACAGCGATCTGCCTCTCTGCCCAACGATCAGCGGGTGTCGGTGAACATCGTGTACCGTGCACCCTACCTGGAAGAGTTGGATCACGTATATATGTGATCTGGCGCACAGAATCCAGAATCAGAAAAGTTGCTTTAGAGCGGACCTTAAGTGGGTAAAGCGGAGCTCCACTCAAAAAGGGGAATCTACACTGGTTTTGACAAGTACCCGCTCCCACATCCTGCTGAGTGCGCCGTGGCAAACTCAGTCGGAAGTTCGGCCCTTGGAGCAGCCTGCCCATTGAGAAAGAGCAGCGCAATTCACACATGCGCAGTAGGAAACCCTTACCCAAGATGGCGGTGCCAGCACCCAAGAGCCGATTCAAGAATTGGCTTGGGTGAGGACACCACGGGATCCCTGGGCAGGTAAGTGCCCTAATAGTAAAAGTTAGCAGCTACAGTATTTGTAGCTGCTGACTTTTAATCTTTTGGTGAGGGGGGTTGGAGCTCCGCTTTAACCACTTCAGCCCCAGAAGGTTTACCTCCCCTTCATGATCAGTCACTTTAACGGACAATTGCGCGGTCGTGCGATGCTGTACCCAAATAAAATTTATGTCTGTTTTTTCCCACAAATAGAGCTTTCTTTTGGTGGTATTTGATCACCTCTTCGGTTTTTATTTTTTGCGCTATAAACAAAAAAAGACTGACAATACGAAAAAAAAATTTTTACTTTCTGCTATAAAATACATCCAAAAAATGTAAAAAAAAAAAATGTAAAAAAAAATCGAATTTCTTCTTCAAATTTAGGCCAATATGTATTCTGCTACATATTTTTGGTAAACAAAGAATCCCAATAAGCGTAGATTGGATTGGTTTGCTTCTACAAACTATGCAATATTTTTATGGATTTTTTATTTATTTATTTTTCTAGTAATGGTGGTGATCAGCGACTTATAGTGGGACTGCGACATTGCGGCAGACTAGGCGGACACCAATTGACACTTTTTTGGGGACCAGTGACACCAATACAGTGATCAGTGCTAAATAATATGCACTGTAACTGTACTAATGACACTGGCAGGGAAGGAGTTAACATCATGAGAATGTGTCCCTAGGGAGTGCTTGTTCTGTAAGACAGAGATCCGTGTTCCTGCTTAGCAGAAACACAAGATCTCTGTCTTCTCCTGTCACAGAACGGCGATCTGCCTTGTTTACATAGACAAAGCGCCTTTCTGTCTGCCTCTGGAACGATCGGCGGGTCCCGACCAGCCAATTGGCTTTAGTTGTGTCCAATCATAGTGGGTGCTGGGCGCTGGCGGTGCGCGTTTGGGCCCCAGACCTGGATGACCGTAATCAAGTACAGGTACGTGATTTCACGCAGAGAGGCCGCCCCGCTGCAGTAAATGTATGTGGGGCGGTCCAGAAGCGGTTACGTAGCGCATTTTTTAAACAACTATATACAGTGCCTTAAAAAAAAAAAAAGTATTGCTACCCCTTGAAATTTTCCACATTTTGTCATGTTACACCCAAAAACGTAAATGTATTTTATTGGGATTTTATGTGATAGACCAACACAAAGTGCCACATAATTGGGAAGTGGAAGGAAAATTATAAATGGTTTTCAATTTTTTTTACAAATAAATATCTGAAAAGTGTGGCGAGCATTTGTATTCATCCCCCTTTACTCTGATACCCCTAACTAAAATCTAGTGGAACCAATTGCCTTCAGAAATCACCCAATTAGTAAATATAGTCCACCTGTGTGTAATTTAAACTCGGTATAAATACAGCTGTTCTGTGACGCCCTCAGAGGTTTGTTAGAAAACCTTAGTTAACAAACCGCATCATGAAGGCCCAGGAACACACCAGACAGGTCAGGGATAATTCCCTGCCTCATTCCCGCCATAGTGGAAACTCATTCCTACCAAACTGGAGACAACATTAGCTCCTACCACAATGGGTACAAAACTAATTTCTGCCACGATGGACTAATTCTGATCACACCAGAAAGGGAATCTTTCTGACCAAACAGGAGAAAGAACTCATTGTCACCATACCGCATTTAGAACTTGTTGCCAGTACACTGGAGCCAGAACTCATTCCACCACATTAGATACATGACTTGTTGTTGCCACATTAGAACGGACTCATTCATTCCTCACTATAGACCAGGCTTTTTTCTATCACACTGAAGAAGAGGCTATTTCTGTCCACATTTGAGAGCGGACTGGAGACAAGACTCGTTCCCAGCGCATTGGAGACAGGGCGCCCTCCCAGCGCATTGGAGACAGGGCGCCCTCCCAGCGCATTGGAGACAGGGCGCCTTCCCAGTGCATTGGAGACAGGGCGCCTTCCCAGTGCATTGGAGACAGGGCGCCTTCCCGGTGCATTGGACACAGGGCGCCTTCCCAGTGCATTGGACACAGGGCGCCTTCCCAGTGCATTGGACACAGGGCGCCTTCCCAGTGCATTGGACACAGGGCGCCTTCCCAGTGCATTGGACACAGGGCGCCTTCCCAGTGCATTGGACACAGGGCGCCTTCCCAGTGCATTGGACACAGGGCGCCTTCCCAGTGCATTGGACACAGGGCGCCTTCCCAGTGCATTGGACACAGGGCGCCTTCCCAGTGCATTGGACACAGGGCGCCTTCCCAGTGCATTGGACACAGGGCGCCTTCCCAGTGCATTGGACACAGGGCGCCTTCCCAGTGCATTGGACACAGGGCGCCTTCCCAGTGCATTGGAGACAGGGCGCCTTCCCAGTGCATTGGAGACAGGGCCCCTTCCCAGTGCATTGGAGACAGGGCCCCTTCCCAGTGCATTGGAGACAGGGCGCCTTCCCAGTGCATTGGAGACAGGGCGCCTTCCCAGTGCATTGGAGACAGGGCGCCTTCCCAGTGCATTGGAGACAGGGCGCCTTCCCAGTGCATTGGAGACAGGGCGCCTTCCCAGTGCATTGGAGACAGGGCGCCTTCCCAGTGCATTGGAGACAGGGCGCCTTCCCAGTGCATTGGAGACAGGGCGCCTTCCCAGTGCATTGGAGACAGGGCGCCTTCCCAGTGCATTGGAGACAGGGCGCCTTCCCAGTGCATTGGAGACAGGGCGCCTTCCCAGTGCATTGGAGACAGGGCGCCTTCCCAGTGCATTGGAGACAGGGCGCCTTCCCAGTGCATTGGAGACAGGGCGCCTTCCCAGTGCATTGGAGACAGGGCGCCTTCCCAGTGCATTGGAGACAGGGCGCCTTCCCAGTGCATTGGAGACAGGGCGCCTTCCCAGTGCATTGGAGACAGGGCGCCTTCCCAGTGCATTGGAGACAGGGCGCCTTCCCAGTGCATTGGAGACACGGCGCCCTTCCCAGTGCATTGGAGACACGGCGCCTTCCCAGTGCATTGGAGACAGGGCGCCTTCCCAGTGCATTGGAGACAGGGCGCCTTCCCAGTGCATTGGAGACAGGGCGCCTTCCCAGTGCATTGGAGACAGGGCGCCTTCCGAGTGCATTGGAGACAGGGCGCCTTCCGAGTGCATTGGAGACAGGGCGCCTTCCCAGTGCATTGGAGACAGGGCGCCTTCCCAGTGCATTGGAGACAGGGCGCCTTCCCAGTGCATTGGAGACAGGGCGCCTTCCCAGTGCATTGGAGACAGGGCGCCCTCCCAGTGCATTGGAGACAGGGCGCCTTCCCAGTGCATTGGAGACAGGGCACCTTCCCAGTGCATTGGAGACAGGACTCGTTCACAATGCAGTGAAGACGAGACTCATTCCCAGCGCATTGGACACAGGATTATTTCCATCCAGACTAGAAACAAGGCTCTTATCTAACATACTGAAGAAAGAATTTGTTGCATCAGCACCCCGGGACACAGGAATCATTCCCATCACAGTGGCATGAGGACTCATTCTCGCCATTTCAGGAACAAGGCTCTTTGCTACCAGGCTGTAGACAGGACTTAACCTGTATTTTTGGTGCTTTGTCCTTTGGTTTGCCAATCACATCTATAGAAGGTACGGCAATGCTTTTGATTGCCCATGGCAATGTGCATTACCAAGAATGCTGATGAACACATGCCCCCAAAGGATGAACTTGTCTCTCAAGTGATTGTACTCACCATGCAAAATATCTAGATGATCTGCAGAGTTGGCATTATTCTTCCCAAGCAATACAAATAAAAGCAACATTTGCGGGAATCGAGCAGGCATACATAGACAAATGATTTGATGATAACAAAACTCAAAGATTCCTCCATTTTCAAACAAATGCCTAGACGTTGACAATTTTCTTTGCACTCAAGTGGTTTATGGTCATACGCCTTTCACAGCATACTTTAGATCTTATCTTTTATAGATATACTGTATATTTTCTTTATTGTGGATAAGTTGTGTAGTGAATGGATTGTTTCCATGACTCAGCCAATGATTACTTTTAAAAATGACTTTTCCCAGAAATGACTAAAGATTTCAGAGACTGGCCAATATATGGTGTAGTGTAAGCGTCCTCATGCGTTCCCCCCCCGTTGTTCTGTGTGTGTTTGAGTGTTTGTATTAAAAGTCACATAGTGGTTCAAGCGTAAGTTAGGAATAAGATGCCTGGGTGCTTTGCACGCGTAGAATATATAGATAGAAGTTAATATGTTTTTGCCTGTGGGTGGTTTTGTTATACAGTAAAAGCCGTGAAAGGGGTTTAGAGGTGCTATATAAGGCCTGGCTCGCAGTCTCCGCCCTTATTCACCCCAAAGGTGTTCCATCGTGCAGGCCAGTCAAGTTCCTCCACCCCAAACTCCCTCATCCATGTCTTTATTGACTTTGGTTTGCTTTCCCAGAGGTAAGTACAGCAGGAATCGGGGGTGGGGAGGCTGTATGCTGTTAGTTCCCCTTGTCTTTTTTTTCTGTAAAGGTGGACTAACACTTTAAGCAACTTTACAAGTCCCTGAATAAAATCCTGATGTGTCACAATATTTAGCAACAGTATAATTTTTCAGAAAAGCTCTACCTTTTATCATTAAAAAATAGTCCTTAAAAGAAAAGTTTGGGTTTAAAAAAACAAACATCCATACTCACCTAGGTGGATGCAGCATTGATGCGATGCTGCATCTGTCCCCATGTCCTCTACACAGAGAGCTAAACGATCAAACACCACTGATCGCTCATTTCCCCCCTCCACTCTGAGCAGAGAGCTGCGACTCTTGTCACCGTCTCTCTGCTCTGCCCCTCCAGCGCTCACTGGAGCACTGGGCTGTAGAGGGGGTGGGAGCGGCTGGCTCAGTCTCCCAGCAGCTTGCTGAGAGGTTGAACCAGCTGCCGATCCAGGCGTCTGGGTGGATCCTGATTGTAAAGTCGGGATCGATCCAGCGCCTGGACTGGCTGAGTGATGTCAGCCGACAGTGGACTGTCAGCTGAAGATGGATCACAGGAGTCCAGAACAAACTGCACTCTTGTGATCCATACGAGAAGTAGGGCTAAAATAGCATTGAACATACTTCTTCTCGGATGCAGCTGCTTATTAGGTGGTTTGACAGCTGTCACTGGCTGAAAAACAATAGCCCACCATAGGGATTCTTCCATCTGCAATGTTTAGTGTGGGCGGAGGAGCAGTGTATTGCTTTAGACCAGGAAGTAGATGCTGACCCAAAATGATGCCTGATAATGTCCACCTTACCACCTGCCCTCTGGATCCTGTTCCCTCACAAATGCTACGTTCACCCTCTGGCTATATGCTACACTCTCTAACCCACATCTTCAATCTCTCCCTCTCTTCTGGCATCTTCCCCAACTCTCTAAAACATGCACTTGTCAGACCCATACTTAAACAGCCCTCACTGGACCCATCCAATCTTAACAACCTCCGCCCCATCTCCTTGCTCCTCTTCTTATCCAAACTTCTTGAACGTCTGGTCTACAACCGACTGAGCATCCACCTCGCTGATCATAGCCTTCTTGATCCCCTTCAGTCTGGATTTCGTCCTCAACACTCCACAGAAACTGCTCTGCCAATCAACATTATTCTGTACTCCTACTCCTGGACCTCTCTGCTGCCTTTGATACGGTTGACCACCCCCTCAAATATTTCCACACCTTTGGTCTCCGTGACTGTACGCTGGTTCTCTTCCTACTTATCCTACTTATCCAACCGCACCTTTAGCGTTTCTTACAACTCTCCTTCCTCCTCTCCTCTTCCTTTTTTTGTTGGGGTCCCCCAAGGTTCTGTTCTTGGACCTCTTCTATTTTCAATCTACGCCTCCTCCCTGGGTCAACTGATAGCCTCCAATGGCTTCCAATACCACCTCTACGCTGACGACACCCAAATCTATTTCTCTACCCCTCGGTTCACTCCCTCTGTCTCCTCACGTATCACTAATTTACTATCAGATATATCCGTCTGGATATCACACCACTTCCTAAAACTCAATCTATCCAAAACCAAACTTATAATTTTTCCTCCCCCATATGCCCCTTTCCCTGATTTCTCCGTCAAAATCGATGGCACAACCATAAGCCCATCCCCTCATGCCAAGGTTCTAGGTGTAGTCCTGGACTCTGAACTCTCCTTCAAGCAACACATCCAATCACTGTCCAAATCCTGCCGCCTCAACCTCCGCAACATCTCCAAAATACGCCCCTTTCTAACCAATGACACAACAAATCTCTTAATTCACTCGCTCGTCATCTCTCGCCTCGACTACTGCAACTCCCTTCTCATTGGCTTACCTCTACATAGTCCATCACCTCTTCAATCCATCATGAATGCTGCTGCCAGACTCATCTACCTTACCAATCACTCTGTGTCTGCCACTCCTCTCTGTCATCCCTCCACTGGCTTCCGCTTGGCCAAAGAATTAAATTCAAAATACTAACAACTACGTACAAAGCCATCCACAATTTAGCCCCCAGCTACATCACTAGCTTAGTCTCTAAATACCTACCTACTCTTTCTCTTCGTTCCTCTCAAGACCTCCTGCTCTCTAGCTCCCTCGTCACCTCCTCCCATGCTCGCCTCCAGGACTTTGCCAGAGCCTCTCCAATCCTATGGAATGCCTTACCCCAATCTGTCCGCTTATCTCCTACTTTATTAGCTTTTAGACGATCCCTGATAACCCTTCTCTTCAGAGAAGCCTATCCTACCCACACCTAACAACAACAACTGTATTTTCATTTTCTCCATCAGCTCATCCCCCACAGTATTACCTTTTGTTTCAACTTGACCCTCACTTCTAGATTGTAAGCTCTAACAAGCAGGGCACTCAGATCCCTCCTGTATTGATTTGTATTGTACGTGTACTGTCTGCCCTCATGTTGTAAAGTGCTGCACAAACTGTTGGCGCTATATAAATCCTGTATAATAATAATAATAAACAAAGATTATATCATCCATCTGGAGACACAAGCATTTGTCAAGGAGGAGTACTGTGATCTTTGTAAGAGGTAATACATTAAAGTATTATGTTGACACTTACAGTACACCAGGAACAGACAACTTTAGGCAAGGTCCCAGGCCTCCGGTCTAATGAGAACCTCCAGGGCCAGAGATAGCTGACATCCTTCTGTGTATGGTGGGTTGTGAGGCATAGTGGGTTTAAAGTAGTCATTGGACGCAAGACACTTCTTGAATGCAAAAGAGAATTTTATTTCTCTTAACAGAACTTTGGGCGATAAGGGTGTCCTGGCCCTAACCCTAGGTATTTGCAAGATTAATTGGCAGACTACGAGACTTCAACAGGAGCACAACCATGCAGGGAAAGGCTAATCCAGCCAGATGCCACATCTACATATGTAGGAATGCTGTCTCCTATGGCAACTGTCTTTAACAGTTCCTAACACAAAGTATAACAGTTCCTTCTCTTCCACTACAATCACGTCTTGTAGTTCTTCAGCTCACTGAGCTCCCAGTCTCTCTCACTAGACTAGACGATTCTCTGCTACAGGTCCCCAACTTGGCACTCAAGATAATTCTCAAGCTTCACCTAACTGGCCTGCTCGGTCCCTGGCTTGACACACAAGGCTGCTCTGCAAGCGTCACCTTCACTGGCTGGGTCACTGGCTTGATACCCACTGAGGTTTCCCCAACTCTTCACTGTCAGCGGTTGGTGAGAATACTGCTCCGGTACTTGCTTCAGCTACTTACTGCGGCCCCTGGTAATAAAGGTGGATGGTCCCTTAGTGGCGAGAGCTTCCCCTCTACCTCCAACAGGTTCTCCGGCCGGCAGAACTGTAACTTCTGGTTGGACTGCAAGTCGCAGTCCCAACCCTACGCTGCTCTCTTGCTTCTGGATAGGCCCTCAGACAGCCTAGCAGGCATATGTGCCCGGGATAGGCCCAATCTCCGGCCTAGCAGCCCAGGCAATACAACACACGTCTACCCAGACAGCCATCCAGGTGGCACAGAACACTGATCACCTGACTCCATCCAAATATATAGGCTCTCCCACCAGGCCAAAGCATCCACGAAAACCCCTGCCCATTGGCTGACGGTTGGTGAGAATACCGCTCCGGTACTTGCTTCAGCTACTTACTGCAGTCCCTGGTAATAAGGTGGTTGATCCCTTAGTGGCAACAGCTTCCTCCAGGTCTACCTCCGACCACGACAGTTCTCCGGCCGGCAGAAACGTCACTTCTGGTTGGACTGCAAGCCGCAATTCCAACCCCACACTGCTCTCTTGCTTCTGGATAGGCCCTCAGACAGCCTAGCAGCCATATTTTCCCGGTATAGGCCCAATCTCCAGCCTAGAAGCCTAGGCAATACAACACACGTCCACCCAGACAGCCATCCAGGTAAAACAGAACATACAGTGGTGTGAAAAAGTGTTTGCCCCCTCCCTCATTTCCTGTTCCTTTGCATGTTTGTCACACTTAAGTGTTTCGGAACATCAAACCAATTTAAACAATAGTCAAGGACAACACAAGTAAACACAAAATGCAATTTGTAAATGAAGGTGTTTATTATTTAAGGTGAAAAAAAATCCAAACCATCATGGCCCTGTGTGAAAAAGTGATTGCCCCCTAAACCTAATAACTGGTTGGGCCACCCTTAGCAGCAACAACTGCAACCAAGCGTTTGCGATAACGTGCAATGAGGCTTTTACAGCGTCCTGGAGGAATTTTGGCCCACTCATCTTTGCAGAATTGTCCTAATTCAGTTACATTAGAGGGTTTTCGAGCATGAGCGGCCTTTTTAAGGTCATACCACAACATCTCAATAGGATTCAGGTCTGGACTTTGGCTAGGCCACTCCAAAGTCTTCATTTTGTTTTTCTTCAGCCATTCGGTGGTGGACTTGCTGGTGTGTTTAGGATCATTGTCCTGCTGCAGAACCCAAGTTCGTTTCAGCTTGAGTACACAAACAGATGGTCGGACATTCTCCTTCAGGATCTCTTGGTAGACAGCAGAATTCATAGTTCCTTTTATCATGGCAAGTCTTCCAGGTCCTGAAGCAGCAAAACAGCCCCAGACCATCACACTACCACCACCATATTTTACTGTTGGTATAATGTTCTTTTTCTGAAATGCAGTGTTCCTTCTACGCCAGATATACTTGGACACACACCTTCCAAAGAGTTCCACTTTTGTCTCATCGGTCCACAGAATGTTGTCCCAAAAGTCTTGGGGATCATCAAGATGTGTTGTGGAGAAATTGAGACGAGCTTTGATATTCTTTTTGCTCAGCAGTGGTTTTCTCCTTGGAACTCTGCCATGCAGGCCATTTTTGCCCAGTCTTTTCCTGATGGTGGAGGCATGAACGCTGACCTTAACTGAGGCAAGTGAGGCCTGCAGTTCCTTGGACGTTGTTGTGGGGTCTTTTGTGACCTCTTGGATGAGTCGTCGCTGCGCTCTTGGGGTAATTTTGGGCGGCCGGCCATTCCTGGGAAGGTTCACCACTGTTCCATCTCTTCGCCATTTGTGGATAATGGCTCTCACTGTGGTTCGCTGGATTCCCAAAGCTTTGGAAATGGCTTTATAACCCTTTCCAGACTGATAGATCTCAATTACTTTCTTTCTCAATTGTTCCTGAATTTCTTTGGGTCTCGGCATGATGTGTAGCTTTTAAGGATCTTCTGGTGGACCTTACTGTGTCAAGCAGCTCCTATTTAAGTGATGCCTTGATTGTGAACAGGTGTGGCAATAATCAGGCCTGGGTGTGGCTAGAGAAATTGAACTCAGGTGTGGACAACCACAGTTATAGGATGTTTTAAGAAGGGGGGCAATCACTTTTTCACACAGGGCCATGATGGTTTGGATTTTTTTTCACCTTTAATAATAAACACCTTCATTTACAAATTGCATTTTGTGTTTACTTGTGTTGTCCTTGACTATTGTTTAAATTGGTTTGATGTTCCGAAACACTTAAGTGTGACAAACATGCAAAGGAACAGGAAATGAGGAAGGGGGCAAACACTTTTTCACACCACTGTAGATCACCTAACTCCATCCAAATATATAGGCTCTCCCACCAGGCCAAAGGATCCACAAAAAACCCTGCCCATTGGCTGAGAGACCCCATATCTCCATAATCTGACCTTGCATTGCCCTTCTCTTATCTAATGCCACCAGGTACCTGGTCACCTAGTGGCAGAAGAGTAAAGTGCAGCAGTGCCAGACTTAAGAAGAAATCAGATGATCCCTAACAATTAGCCAAGGTAGCTAATTTTAGGAACAACCCTGCCTAAACTCCAGGGTGCTACATGTAAAAAAACGTTACTTGCAGGTTAACAGGGCTGATGGCCTCCATTTACATTGCAATTCCTACATTTGTATGTGTCAATACAACTGTCAGCTCTGTGCTCCTGGAGGTGCAGTTACTGTATGCCAGCTGTGAACCGTTCATGAAATACAAGACGTTTGGTGATTGGGCATCACTCTGTGGGGGAGCCGCAGCGTAGGAAGTACTGTGCTGACAGTAGTAAACAACACATACAAAATTTATGAATTGGTAACATTTTTTTTTTACATCTCTATCTGAAGTTCTGCTTTAATATGATAAATATGATTGATGACAACCCACTTGAACGTGAACTTGAACTGCGCCTCATGCAAGGACACAAGTCCTTGAAAGCCACTGACCTTACAAGTTCTTAGAAGGACTGGGATGTACACACAGTGCTAGCAGCTGTATAGGCAGCGAATTTCACTGCATATTTAATGAGACATCATAAACCCCAGGCAGGTAAATGGAGCTGCAGGCTGTCACTAGGGGCCCCGAGCCTGGAGTGACAAGACAGCAGAGTCGCATTCCACTCACATGAATGGCAACAGTCAAAAGGAAAGTAAGGGGGAAAGTGTGGGAAGGCACCAAACATCTGATATCGTGTCATGTCTGTTCCGCTGTGCCAATGTGTTCCTAGCTGCCACTGTAGTCTAGGCATTGTGTGTGTTTTGTTTCAGTCGCTATGCAGCATATTCACAGGTGGTGACTGCATCAAGATCACAGATACAAGTGTCTTAGGGTGGCCATACACACTACAATCTGATTGTATAATCGCTGTACAGTCGCACCAGCCCTTACATTACATAGATGATGGTAGATCTAAAGAAGATTGTAGGATCAGTCTGTATAGTGCAAGTGTCTCCAAACGTTCTAAACAAAGGATCATTTTACTGTCTGTAGTACTAACCCCCGAAGGAGCTGCTGGTTTTATTGGGCTTACTGTTACCTTCTTCACCTCGTCTCCGTCTAGGGTTTCCCGTGGTAGATGGCCCAAAGAAATGTAGAAACTGACACTTTATCTTCCTTTTTTGGGTTTTTTATTTAAAAGATAAAACAGTCTCTCAAATGTAGGGTAGAGGGTTAGGGTGAAAGTTCAGGTACTTTTGGAACTGAAAAGCCTGTCAGTTTTGACGGCGGATCTGAACGGGCGCTCCATGTTAGTCTATGGAGCGTCGGATGTCAGTGGAGACATCTCCGCTGACATCCGACCCGGTCCGATCCGCCAAAAGCAGACGTATGGCCCCACGTCCAGATCCGTTTCACAGCTGGATTATCACCACCCCGGATAGACCCCCTCTCACTAGGCCTAGCAGCCGGTGAAGTGTAAGGTAAAGCAAAGTCTCTGCCACACACTTGAATGTAGAACACTTGAGTAAAGTCTCTGCCACAGACTTGAACGTAACTGAGGGACATAGACAAATTTAGAGAGCTATCATACGGTACCAGTATCTTGCAGCCGGTCCGGCGATACCGTATGAGTTTAGATCCAGAAAGTGTCCTTCAACTGAGCCTCCAGGCTCCTTCAGAGAAACCAGCCTTGTGCATGGCCCTCTCCCGAAGAGTCCTCCCCTGGATGCTTCTCCAGTTGCTGGGCCTCTCCTTAGACGAGACGGCACCGGACCGTTCTTGGATAATTAGGCCCCGATATCCATTCAGGCCTGTCCCTGCAGTTGCTTTGCCTCGGGCTATCCAGCCCCGAGACTTGGAATTGCATGGATCCGCACCCCAGGCCAGGAGGGCCCTGAGGACTGGTCAGGAGGACCAGGACCAAACAGACAGAAGATATCTTCTGGACCGGAACCCGCGAAGCACGTGATCTCAGTACCTTAAATACCCCTTCCCATAAATCACAGCAGGATGACACTCCCACTGGGCTGGTTCCGAGAAAAGAATGGTATCCATTACACCCAGCCAAACTGCATTCTTATACTTGCCGGCGGTGACAGCGACACCTACGGCCAAGGAGAACTCAGTGCAATTCCAGCTAGACTGATACCGAGACCATAATTTGGCATAATTAGCCCTAAAACCCAACTGTGGTTTCAGGAACATTAACTTTGAAAAACACATAGCGTGTGCTCTTCAGGAGCCAGCGCTACATGTCCTTCTGACTTTAGGGTGGCCAGACTGTGGCCATAGCGAGTAAAAATTGTCCTGGTGTCTCTGGGAGTAAACAAATGCAGCTTTGATATTAGAGGTAGGGTTGCACCGATACTAGTATCGGTGCCGATAGCGAGTATTTGCACAATTACCGGTACTCGTGCAAATGCAGCGATACCTGAAACCGATAGTTTCAGGCTCGGTTCTTTGAGCTGTCAGTGGGGTCTCCCCTGTTGACAGCTGAAGTGTTAAAGAAGTCCGGTAATTGGAGCTGTCAAAAAAAAAAAAAAGCAGCCGGCAACGTTTATTAACAACATTGCTCAGCCGCTGAAACACTAAATTAAAAAGAAACATTGTTTCTTTTTGAATCTGTTTCTTCATCTGCAGATCAAAGGGATTAACAAATGTTCCTCTGTTTAACCCCTTATAAACTCCTAATTTACTCTAATCAGCCTTAATTAACCACTTAAGCCCGGACCATTTGGCTGGCCAAAGACCAGAGTACTTTTTGCGATTCGGCACTGCGCCGCTTTAACTGACAATTGCGTGGTCGTGCGGCGTGGTTCCCAAACAAAATGGACGTCCTTTTTTCTCCACAAATAGAGCTTTCTTTCAGTGGTATTTGATCACCTCTGCGGTTTTTCTTTTTTGCGCTATAAACAAAAAAAGAGTAACAATTTTGAAAAAAAACACATTTTTTTTAACTTTTTGCTATAATAAATATCCCCCCCAAAAAAATCTAAAAAAAAAATTTCCCTCAGTTTAGGCCGATACGTATTCTTCGACATATTTTTGGTTTATTGATTGGTTTGTGCAAAAGTTATAGCGTCTACAAAATAGGGGATAGTTTTATGGCATTTTTTATTAATAATTTTTTTTTTTTTTACTAGTAATGGCGGCGAACAGCGATTTTTATCATGACTGCGACATTATGGCGGACACATCAGACAATTTTGACACATTTTTGGGACCATTGGCATTAATACAGTGATTGATGCTATAAAATTGCATTGATTACTGTAAAAATGTCACTGGCAGTGAAGGGGTTATCCACTAGGGGGCGGGGGGAGGGGTTAAGTGTGTCCTAGGGAGTGATTCTAACTGTCTGGGGGATGGGCTAGCAGTGACATGACACTGATTGCTGCTCCCGATGAGAGGGAGCAGACGATCAGTGTCCTATCACTAGGCAGAACAGGGAGATGTTTACATCAGCATCGCCCTGTTCTTCAGCTCCGGAGCTCGCAGCTGGCGTGCGCGCACGGTGGGAAATTCAAAGTAACGTAGAGGTACGTTACTTTTCCCAGCCATGCCATTCTGCTGACGTATATGTACAGGAGGCGGTCGGCAAGCGGTTAACTCCCTATTCTCCTCCATTTAATTATTTTCCTGCTTTTTTTTTTTTTGTTCATGTCTATTTTTATAAACGATAAACAATTAAAACTTGTTTTTGTTTGCGTTGTTAGTGAATCTTTTTACACATATATATTAACATATATTTACACATTTCACATTAAAAAAGTGCAAAATTAAAAAAAAAAATTAACTATTTATTTCATTTGTAAATAACTTTTCAATGCTTTTTACCATTGCTGACAGCTGAAGTGAAAACAAAACAGTTGCAGTAGGTATCGATAATTGGTATCGGCGCACTAAAAAAAAAAAAAAAAAGTATCGGTACTCGTACAAAAAAAAAAAAATGGTATCCCTAATTAGAGGGAAAGAAAAGTACCCCATTGTTGGTGTCAGTGTGAGGAATAGTGCCCATTGGCATCATTGGGAGAAATAGTGCCCCATTGCTGTGCTGATGCCCCATTGTTGGTGTCAGTGGGAGGAATAGTGCCCATTGGCATCATTGGGAGAAATAGTGCCCCATTTCTGATGCCCCATTGTTGGTGTCAGTGGAAGGAATAGCGTCCTGTAAATCAGTGGGAGGAAAAGTGCCCCAAAGGCCAGATAAAGACAAGCAAAGAAGTAGCACAATTTCAGGTGCTACTTGAAAGACATTTATGCACAGATGTCTATTGAAGTCGCACCTGAAATCGGCAAAAGTAGTGCAGGAACTACTTTTGCAAATTGGAACGGTGCCATTGCCGGCAATAGACTGCGACTTGTCATGCGATTTAACCTGTCAAACCGCATGAAAATCGCTCCAATGTGAACAAGGGCATAAAACCGAACATATATTATTTACACAGGTTCTGAGGCTGATTAGGGTGGTAATTAAGCTCACTTAGTGCCTTATGTGCATTAAATTTACCTCAGAACCTGTGTAATGAATTTGTGTTCAGTTTTAAAGGGATGAGGTGGCAACACTACCTCCAAGACGCAGTTTCGGAGACCACTGGTATAGTGTATGGGCAGCTTTAAAGGTTACATTCACACGAGTGGCCACAGGCGGTGTTCAGAGACGGCTGGATGCAGCAACACGCTGTGCTATGACCGATTTATTGCAGACAGTTTGTGTGCAACAGAAACGCTGACCTTAGACGCACACTAACTGCGTCCAGGGCTAGTCAAAGGCTTCAAGTGCACGTGACCACTCAGATGTGCAGCTACATGTGAACAATGGCAGCGCTGGCCATTGATTTGTACAAACCTGACAGCTACCAATGACAGCTGCTGCTGGCTGTAGGCAGCATTTAGTAAAACTGATGGCAATCTAGTGAATCTGCCACCATGCACCCATGTGAGGGCTGGTTCATGCCAGCCAATGAACTGCAGTGCTGCGGCTGGTGTGGTGTATGATCCAGGTGAGATCAGAGCAATGATTATGCACTGAGCACTGAGTTTCCTTTTTTTAAACAAACTTTATTAAAGCAGAACTTCACTGCATCTGAGCACCATTAACCAAAAACGCTGTTTAATTAATTTCTAATATTCACAGCAAACTCACCCATCCATCCAGGTCTCCATGCTTTATTTTGCTAAGAAATCACGTTTAAAAACACCCCCTAGCATTTCTGACCGTGGCCATCTTGAGTAAGGGCAGATGATTCCTGTAGCATTTACTTCCTGGAATCCATTTGCCCAGCTTAGGCATACAGGCAGGAGGGTGTGCTTAGCTAAGAAAACCCCTCCTCCCCGCCTGAAGACTTCTGGGATGTATGATCTCATTTGCCTAGGCATTGAAACCAGGAAGTAACTGGAAACAAGTGAATATAATATACTTTCCTATCTATTTACCAATGCTAGCAGCATAAGGATTAAAACTAGGTCATGGTAATTGAGAGACTGAAGTTTTGTCACACAGATATCTCATAAAGTTAAATTGTCGGCCGTGTGGCGCAAGGCAGTAGATTTCCTCGCACTGTACTGTGCTAATAAAAAGTACTGCATGGGGTGTGAGCTGGGCACATAGAACACGAGGCATTTTGCCTTGTCCATGCGGTGGGGTGTGTTGGGTGGCTATTCCAGTGCAGTCCCACCACATGGACAAGGCTAAATCTAACCTTAATGTAGCCTAAGGCCCCTTTCACACGAGCTGTCCGTTCAGGTCGGCCTGTCAGTTTTTCAGGTGGATCTGATCGGACCCTCCAGTCCCTATGGAGCGGCAAATGTCCGCTGACACCCGTCGCCATCCCATCCAATACTGTCTGCCAAAAAACTGACGGATAGTGGTCCTATTCCCCATCCAACAAAATAACAGAGTGCCTGGATCAACCTTAAAATTAATTAGTATATCATTTTAAGAGTAATGCATATACTTCCATCCACACACGTGTGTAGGATGTGGTTCAAGTGACCCTTTGGGCATATAGAGACCTATTCCCCATCCGTCCGGTGCATCAGATGGAAACGGACAGGCGGTCCATTTCCATATGATTGCCCCACAGAGGAGAGGGGGACTCAGTGGCACCCGTCCATAGAGGGCGCACGGGTGCCCTACCCCTGTCCATGCATCCGCCCCTTTGAGCTACATATTAGGGCACCAGACTATGGATTCCAATGCAGGGTGGGTGTTTTTTTTTGATTAGAGCCAGAGGCTCTAATAGGCTTCAAAGAAAGGGGTGACCTCGGAGCGCAAAGCTTTGCACTCCGAGCCTACCCAGTTGTGTGACGATAGCGAATGAAGTTCCTCCCCGCCAATCGGGAGGCAGGTCCCCATTGGTCAAAGTGTCAGGCGATCCTTATGGATGCCTATCGCTTTGGCGGAAGAGGAGACACACGGCGGAGGAAGCTGGAGGAGCGTATACTGGAGCCATCGCTGCCCGCACTCCAGGAGAGGACACGAGTGGGTAAGTGCCGGACCACCTGGGGGAGAGGGGGTGCTATCAGAGCCGCACCGCCGGGGGTGTTGTTTGTTTGCCGCCCCCCCAAAAGAAGAACCCACCAGCCGCCACTGGCGGGACTGTATCCATGTCCCCTCTGCATAGCGGACATGGACACGGAGCTGTCATCCGTCTGCTCAGCGGGGATTAGCAGAGAGATGCCCCGCTGCGGATTCAGCTTAATGGAGGCACCCGTGTGAAAGGGGCCTTAATGCAGCCTTAGAGAAAATTGTCATGAATTAATACAAGGGCTTTAGTTGCTTACCTTTCTGAAAATGCTAGTTGCTTGGCTGTCATGCTGATCCACTGGCTTCCATACTTTCTGAATCAAAGATCTGCAAAAAAAAAAAAAAAAGGATGAAGATAATTATAATTTATAGATAAATTCAGACCTCTTTGTTTGCATACTACAGGCTCAGTGACTGAAGGTATTGAAGCCACTGGATCAGCCCGTCAGCCAGGCAACTAAAGTTATAGCCCAGGTTCACATTGATGCGAGTGCGTGTTCAGCTGAACGATTTCAAACTGGCAATGCAGTCCAACTTCGGGGGGGGGGGGCAATTTGACAGGCATCTGTGCGGATTCCTGCAAAGATGTCTATTCGAATCGCCAAAAGCAGTACAGGAACTACTTTTGCTAGACCATAGAGGTGATCGGAGATGATGTGGTCTCTGATCACCTCTATCATAAGCCAACACGACTGCCAGATTGGATGCTGGGACGGGATAGCCCAGAGAGACACGGGAGGGGGGGGACCCCCATTTCCACCACCTGTAAAAGCAATCCAGGGGCTAATTAGCTACTAGGATTGATTTCACTTGTTAGAGCATCACCAGCTGAATAATGTAATACTGGGGTTATGGCTGACAGCTGCAGCTATAACGCCGGTATATACATGTACATGATTTGGCAGCAAGTGGTAACATCAAGTGGACTTTAGCACAGTTGCAGGGTTTGTCGGGGCCAATTTACACCAGAATCACACAGGAATCTGGTCCGTGTTCCTGTGCGTTCCCTTGCAGTGCGATTTTGAGGTCCATTTATTTGAATCGACTGTAAATCGCACCAAAGCGCACAAAAAGTAGTGCATGCACTACTTTTGAAAAACAAACTGCACCAAATTGTATGGTACTGTGGAACGATGCGATTTGGTGCCCAAAAACGCACTTCATTTGGGGTGGCGTTAACAAAGTATTGTCAACCGCAGCAGATCACAAAGGCAATGAGTATTAATCATGCATGGAACGGGCCTTTCCCACACCGCGTTCTGGTGTCAACTGGCCCTCAACAGCTGATCAGTTCAAGCTGCAAGGGAGATTTTTAATTGATCCACTAGGAGGTTGAAACATTGCCTGCAGCCGACCGTGGAATCATTTGCAATCAATTGCTAAATATAAAACAGACATGTCAAACTCATATGAAACCAAGGGCTGAATTTGAGTAGGATAACACAAGGGCTCTTCTTCCATCGTGGGCTGCGCTTATGTAGCTGGAAACCTACTCAGTACTCCTTTAGGAATTATTGTACAAATTGTAAAGCAAATATTTATTGAAACAGCTAACAATTGACTTTGTGCTTTTAGATTATTATACTTTATAATTTTCTTTGAACTTCCTTTTGCTGTACAAATATAAAAAGATTATAAATAATGGGGCTTCATTTATTTTAAAGTAGAACTATGGGCAAGATCAAGAATGACATACAGTATATGACACGGCCTGTCAGTAGCATTAACGCAGCAGTCTTTGCTTTTCTGAGCCCCCCCCCCCCCAGTAACATAGTTTTATAACCAGTTGATCCTGCCAGTAAATCTGTTATTTTTTAACTTCCTTTAACCACTTCAATATTGGGTACTTTCACCCCCTTCCTGCCCAGGCCAATTTTCAACTTTCAGTGCTGTTGTACTTTGAATGACAATTGCGTGGTCATGCAACACTGTACCCAAATTAAATTATTATCATATTTTTGACACAGAGCTTTCTTTTGGTGGTATTTAATCACCACTTTTTTATTTTTTGCTAATCAAACGAAAAAAGACCAAAGCGTTTTTCTTCTGCACTGATGAGGAGGCACTGATAGGCAGCCCTGATGGGCACTGGTGGCAAGCACTGATGGGCAGCCTTTATGGACACTGATAGGAGCCAATAATGGGCACTGATAGGCGCCAATGATAGGCACTAATAAGTGGCACTGATTAGGAGTAACTAACAGGCATCACTGATGGGCACTGATTGGCATAACTGGTGGGCACTGATGGGTACTGACTGGCATAACTGATGGGCACTGATTTGCATCACTGGTGGGCACTGGCGGTCACCGCTGATGGGGCTGCACTGATAATTATTGCCCTGATTATCAGTGCAGATCCCCCCCTATGAGGAAAGCCGCTTATCGGCACTTCCTATTTACACTGTGATCAGCTGTGGTTGGACACAGCCCACTTACCATGATCGGAGATGCATTGTGTTCAAGTAACACACCGCATCACTGATCGCCATACTGCGCGCTCCCCTAGGGCTTGCACAAGCAGCTTGTTCTGAAGGACATCGGATGCCTTTTATGGTTGAACTGGATGGACTTGTGTCTTTTTTCAGCCTAGCTAACTATGTAACATCATATGAAGCCCAGTCAGAACCATTGGCGGTGCATTTATTAAGGGGGCTGCCCCCTCTGTTACGGCACCCCCTCTAGAATGGATAGAGGGGGCATTGCATGAATCTATCCACCCCCTATTCAGGCTTCCGGACCCTTTTCAGATACCTGAATTACAGCGGCGGGTTTTTTTTTTTTTTTGAAGCACCTGATTAGAGCCATAGGCTGTAAAATGCTTAAAAAAAAGGTGGACTCGGAGCGCAGAGCATTGCGCTTGCAGTCCACCCAGGTGTGTTAGAAAAGCAAATGAGTATGCGCTTTTCTAACACTGAACCGCCTCTCAGCCAATCAGGAGGCGCGTGTCTAATACCCATCACCTGATTGGCTGAAGGCACAGGTGCTCCGATTGGGCGCCTAGCAGAAGGAACACACGACAAATGGAGGACACAGGAGCTGCTGCCTGACCCGCAGATCTTCCCACAGCTCGCCGCCGTCACCCACTGCCTGATCCCCCACCAAAATAGAGTAAGTGCCGGGCAGCAAGAGGGCTGTGGGGGAGGCACAAGTGGCTGCATTTGATAGGGAACAGTGGCGGCATTTGACAGGCACAAGTGGCTGCATATGATGGGCACAAGTGGCTGCATATGATGGGCACAAGTGGCTGCATATGATGGGCACAAGTGGCTGCATATGATGGGCACAAGTGGCTGCATTTGATGGGGCCCAGTGGCTGCATTTGACGGGCACAGATGGCTGCATTTGATGGGGCACAAGTGGCTGCATTTGATGGGGCACAAGTGGCGGCATTTGACGGGCACAGTGACTGCATTTGACAAGCACAGTGGCTGCATTTTATGGGGCACAAGTGGTGGCATTTGTCGGGCACTGTGACTGCATTTGACAGGCACTGTGACTGCATTTGACAGGCACAGTGGCTGCATTTGAAGGGCACAGTGACTGCATTTGACAGGCACGGTGGCTGCAAGTGATGGGCACGGTGGCTGCAAGTGATTGGCACGGTGGCTGCATTTGATGGGCACAGTGGTTGCAATTGATGTTCACTGTGGTTGCATTTGATGGGTTTTTTTCAGTATTTTTCTGAATTTTTGTTTGTGCCCCCCAAAATTTTTGAGGACCAGCCGCCACTGGTCAGAACAATGAAACCCGGCATTCATTTTTGCTATAGGCTGGGCAGGAGGTGGGTAACAGACAAAGCTGTCCAGCAAAAATGGTAGTAAGGGCTTGTTCACGTGTTTTAACCCTGAAATTGGTGCACCACTGCGCAGCAACAGCATGCATTGCACATGGCTGCTTCGCAGCTCTATTCACTTGTACAGGTCGTGTTTGGTGGCAGCATCGCCCACTAAATGCGACATGCCATTTAATTTTTACGCGACAGCCATGAAGCTTTACATGTATACCGCTCCATGCCACCTACTTTTACTGCCCCCTGGCCGCCCATGTGAATGAGCTATTAGAAGCTTGAAACAAACCATTTAATTTTCTCAATAAATGAAAAGAATTCTCTGGATGAAGTGGAGAGCGTAACGCTGCAAGATAAAAAAGAGTCTCCTGTTATCCAGTAACCAGTTTGACAAATCTGATGTAACTACCCAAAGAAATAAACACAAAGGGTTTTTTTCTTTTTTTTTTTCTTTTTTTCTTAATGTATGCCTTGGTTGTGTCCTGGAAAATGGATATATAATTCAAATTCGGTATAATCTGAGCAAGGGATTTCCACTAAAAATAACAATAACTGGTACAGTTGCCATGGGCATAATTGAATTTCTAATTACAACCTATAGATATGAATGATATGCTAAATACTTTTAGTACATCAATTAGTAAACTAAATTATATTATACAGTAAAATGTTGCCAGCACAGGTGTGAATCAGGTTATGTATGCATGCCTAGGATTAGAGACAGTGAGCTCCATTCACAAAACAGTATCTATCACTTTAAGAAATGCGGCAAAATACCGCTTAGCATTTGTAAAAAAATGTTTTGGTATTCACAAAAAAAACGCTACTAAAATACAGTATGCGCTATTTTATGAAGTGATGCAGTAATTTAATAGTGAAAGCTTGCGGTAAATTAACGCTGGGGTAGCCGGCGTCCTTAACAATCATTAGTAACTAGCTGGTTGTTAAGGAGCGGGCGGCCGTCGCTTCCTTAACCAATGAGTCATCAGCTGTCAGCAGGGTTCCCCGCTGACAGCCTAATGTAAACAAGTTTTGCCGGCAATGAAAAGTTGTGGGGAAAAAAGTGTGGGGGTCCCTCCCCCCAATCCATACCAGGTCCTTCGGCTCTGGTATGGATTTTGAGGGGAACCCAGGACAAAATGTAAAAATATAAAGGTGTGCCCCCCAACATTCATGCCAGACCCTCATCCGAACATGCAGGCCAGGAAAGGGGGGGAAGAGCGAGCCCCCCCCCCCTTCTGAACCATACCAGGACATTCGCGCCCTCAACGTGGGAAGGGTGCTTTGGGACAAAGGGGGCCCCCAGATCCCAGCCCCCTATGTGAATATGATACATAGTACCCCTACTCATTCACCAAACAAGTGCTCAAAAAGTAAATAAAAAGGCTTTGTTTACATTCAGCTGTCAGTGGGGAACCCCACTGACAGCTGATGACTCATCAGTTGTCAAGGACGCAGCAGCCACCCGCTCCTTAACAACCATAAGAGTTACTGTTTTTTAAGGACGCTGGCACCCGGTTAAAATCATACGTATTCCTTAAATACAGCATGCCTGGAACACTACTAGGTGGTTCTAAAGACAGAAATTTTTTTTATTTGAATGCATTTTATACATTAATATAAAACCCCTTCTGTGTGCAGCTCCCCCCTCAGCCCTTCAATACTTACCTGAGCCCGTCTCGATCCAGCGATGATGCGAGTGTTGGCTGTCCTGGACTCTCCCCCTTTATTGGCTGAGACAGCAGTGACAGCAGTGCCATTGGCTCACGCTGCTGTCAATCAAAGTCTGTGAGCCAATGAGAAGACAAAGGGGACGGGTGTCGAGCCACAGCTCCGTGTCCGAATGGACACACAGAGCCGCTGCCCCCATAGCAAGCTGCTTGCTGTGGGGGCACTCGGCAGGAGGAAGGGGCCAGGAGCGCCGTTGAGGAACCCAAGAAGAGGAGGATCAGGGTTGCTCTATGCAAAACCACCGCACAGAGCAGATTAAGTATAACATCTTTGTTAATTTTAAATGAAAAAAGATGATCACTTTAATTGAAGTGCTGCAAAATGCATAATTGATGCATTTAATTATTTATTTCCTTCTGTGAATTGAGTTTAATGTCTGTTCATGCTGTATTCATTGTTTTGCGGCAAATAAGCAAAACTGTATAGTGAATTGACAGTTTCAGGATCGGATGCGATATTTAGGAAAAATTAGTCTGGACACCTAAATACCGCATGTGAGATGCTTTTGTGAATTTAGCCCAGTGCGAGGATGCAGCCAATGACTTTGACAGACTAGATTGGAGATAGAGTGTAGGTGTAAGGCCAGTGGCGGCCTATCCACTAGAGGCGCACAGCCCCCCACCCCCATCCATGCGTCCGGCCCTCTGATCTACATACAGGGACGCCGGACCATGGATTCCAATGGGGTGTGTATTTTTTTGAAGCACGTGATTAGAGCCAGAGGCTCTAATAGGCTTCAAAAAAGGGTTGTTTCGGGGAGCAGAGCACTTCTCCCCGATTCGCAAGTGTGCGAATGCATATTTGCTATTGTAACACTGAATTTCCTCCCGGCCAATCAGGAAGTGGGTCATGAGACCCGTTACCCAATTGGCCGAAATGAGATCGGATTGGCTGGTAGGAGATGCACGGCGCACTGAAAAGAGGAGGGAGAAGACGCACGCAGGGGAACTGAGCAGCAAGCAAGCAGCCTGCAGCCCAGAGAGAATCTGCTGCCGCCCGCCACGCTGCCCGCGAGATGGGGTAATTGCAGGGGCCCGTGACTGACTCACTGACCAGGTGGTGCCGCCCGTGACCTGGCCGTCTGTGACCCGACCCACCGACTGGGGGGGGGGGGGCAGCAGGTGTTTTGTTTGCCCCCCCCCCCCCAGAAATAAATACACCAGCCGCCACTGTGTAAGGCTGTAATATTCTGTACTCTACATTGTGCTGCACTATGCCGCAATGAGGTGAGGTTGTTGCCTGTATAGTGCTATATTGTAGACTAGGCATAGTGAAGGCCAGGCTGGTGCAGGGGCAGGAGAGGTGGGGTTACAGCTGGCAGCCACAGACACACTGCTTTCCCAGATTATGCCAGTAAAGCAGCTCTTTCTGTGTGTACTCGCCAGGGATTGGCTGTCTGTTTGTGTTATCAGAAGCACTGACAACAGCTACTTTATGAATGAAGCCAGCAAACTGTGGCTGCAGGCTTCATCAATAAATACATTGTAACAACGTTGCTACAATGCATTTTTTTTTTTTTTTTAACAAGAAATCTACAATGCATTTTTGATCATGCTTAGGTGCAAATCATCGATCTGCACTTAATTACGGAAAAACTACAATTGTGGAAAGAAATCGTTTCCTTTTTTTCATAAACGTAGTTCCTATTAAGCCATAGTTCACTCTAACAAGGTCTCATTAAAGCGGTTGTATACCCCGCTTTCACATTTTTTACCTACAGGTAAGCCTATAATAAGGCAAACCTGTAGGTAAAATGGAGCCGCAAACTCTGCACTTCGTTCTAAGGTAAGTATTTCATAATGGTATGCAGTTCATACTAGCTCATTATGCCTTTTGTTTTTTTTTTTTTTTTTTCGGGTATACAACAGCTTTAACTACTTTCTCCCCTTCTACCCTTATTTATTGTCGCTTTTATTTATTTTGTTTACTTTTTTATTTTTAAAGAAATGCTCTATTCAGTTTTTATATGATGTCAGTAGACTTTGTTCCAGAAAAATAAAGGACAAAATGCTAAATAAAAGTGCCCTTTTGCTGAATAAGCTTCTTTAGTTACCAGATGAAAGAACAGATTTGGGGTATTGTTAAGTCAAGGATATTCGGTCTCTGCATTCAAATTCTCAATGACCTGACGAAAGTCGTTTGAAAGAACTTCAAAATTTCAATTGCTTTTAACATTAGATTTTAGAATGATTGTAATTTTTTGAAGAAAAAACACATCCCTGTTGGAAATTCATTCATTTGAGAAAAAATTTCCACCTTGCGCCTGAAATTACTTGCCACTATAGTCAAAAACGATTGTTGATTTGACCCCCACTAACAAGTAGAAAATAGAATGGATTTCCTTAAAGTGATATTAAAGACATAGTTTTTCTTTAAATAACTAAAACTATACTATACTGTGTAATGGTTTTTGCTCAGTGCAAAACCATTACACTGAGCAGCCTGCTCAGTGTAATGGTTTTGCACTGAGCAGCCCCAATCTTTTTTTTCTTGGGTCCCCTGACGATGCTTCTGGCCCCTCCCCTTTGACCAGTGCCCCCAATAGTATGCCGCTTGCTATGGGGGCACTGGTGCGTGCCTGCTCCCGATGCTCGCTCTATGGGTCCATAAGTCACATAGAGCCACGGCTCGTCCCCCGCTCTATCCTCATTGGCTGTGATTGACAGCAGCAGGAGCCAGTGTCTTAGCCAACGATTAGAGAGACCCTAAAACTAAAACTATACATACCTGCTCTGTGTAATGGTTTTGTACATAGCAGCACGATCCTCTTCTTCTTTGGTCCCCCGCTGATGCTCCTGGCTCCTCTTCCTTGACCAGTGCCCCCAATAGCAAGCTGCTTGCTATAGGGGCGATGGTGCATGCTCGCTCCCGATGCCCGCTCTATGGGTCCATAAGTCACATAGCCACGGCTCGTCCCCCGCACTCTCCTCATTGGCTGTGATTAACAGCAGCAGGAGCCAGTGTCTTAGCCAAGGATGAGAGAGAGACCTGGGACAGCTGAAGCTCCCGGGCACATCACTGGATCGAGAGGGGGGCTGTGGGGGGAGGCAACACACAGAAGGTTTTTAAACCTTCATACACAGAATGCATGAAAGTAAAGAACCTTCAGCCTTTAGAACCACTTTAAAAAAGAAATACTGCTAGTGTATGGCCAGCTTAACTAAATCATGCTGACTCCACACTTACCCCGACCATCAGCCCCCCCCCCCCCCATCATGTTCAATTTCCCATCGAACAACAGGTGGCAACACCAGGGCTGGCGGACAGCAGCCATCATTTCTATGCCAGCCCAGCTACTGTGAGCAGCCAACATGATCAGCCTTTGCTTGGGCATACAGAGCTCAACTTGGTATCTTGGGGGCATGAGCAACTTCTCCCAAAACTTGGTACAGAATAAAAGACACTAATAATTCTGTAAACAGAAGAAGATGTCTTATCACCCCCCATCCCCCCCCCACCACCACCTTGTCCAATGTGGTTGCACAGTTCATGTACTATGAGTAAGAGTGTGTATATGATGCCAGATTGCTAGAGGTTGATCACAAAAAAAAAAAAAAAAAACGACATGTATTGGATTTGCTGGGACTACAAACCGTTTGCTGATTTTTTTTTTTTTTATTAGCCTTGGATGGATTGGAGAAGGGTCGGGAACTCTATCAGGTTTTTATTGCTCTCTATTTGCCTGCTTGGGGAATTAACCCTCAGTATTGGTCCTGGTGACCATTGCAATACTAAAATGTTATAGCTGTCACCAGGACAAAAGGGTGGTTTGAGAATCTTCTAATGGGGACAACTGCCTAAGGGCCCATTAACACCATTGCATTGTGTTGCATATGTTAGTGAGATGAGGAGCCATTTATTCCGAATGGCACCACAGTGCGTCCTGCCGATGCACGTGCACTGCAAAGCAGCTGAAAATATCAGCCTACTGGGCTGGTGGGTTCAATGAGCTGCTGATTTCTTATATCTGTAGCAGAATCTCTTACCTCTTACAATCTAATGGGGACCTTTGAGGCCACAGATCGCTGACATCCTTCCATATGTAGTGGGATGTGAGGCACAGTGGGTGAAAAGGTGGTAAAAGTCATTGGGCGCCAGACACTTCTTGGATGCAAAAGAGGTTTTATTTCTTTTAACAGTCCTTTTTATATTTTTGCAAGGGAAAGAGGGTTGAGGCAGACTTCGAGACTTCAATAGGACGGCCGTACAGGGAAAAGACTCAGCAAGGTGTCACTTCTGCACATGTAGGTTTTCTTTCCCCTATGACTACAGTACTTAACAGTTCCTAATTTAAACGTAACAGTTCTCTCAGCTTTACTACAACTTCAACTTGTAGTTCTTCAGCCCCTTGAGCTCCTGGTCTCTCACTGGACCCTCTGATTCACTAACTCTGAATTCCAAGAGCTCTTCAAGGCTTTTGCGGTGACATCTCCCTCAAGCGTCACCCACACTTTCCTGCTGGGTCCCTAGCTTGGCACTTCGGATACCTTAAAGCTACACCCCTGCTGAATGGCTCGGTCCCTAGCTTGACACACAAGGCTGCAAGCGTCACCTCCGCTGGTTGGGTCCCTGGCTTGGCACTCACTGAAGTTTTCCCACTTCTTCACCGTCCCCGGTTGATGAGAAGACTGCTCAGGTACTGACTTCAGATTATTCACAGTGGTCTCCGGTAACAAGGTGGATGGTCCCTTAGTGGCGACAGCTTCCCCTTCTACCTCTGACCACAGCTGGTTCCCCGTCCAGTTGAACCGCTACTTATGGTTGGACTGCAAGCCAGCAGTCCCAACCCTACACTGCTCTCCTGCGTCTGGATATTCCTCAGGCAGCCTAGCAGCCAGATGTCTCCGGGATAGGCCTCAGGCTTCCGGCCTAGCAGCCCGAGGCAGTACAACACACATCCACCTAGACAGCTGTCCAGGTGGCACAGAACCCCGATCACCTGACTCCACCCAAATAAATAGGCTCTCCCAGCAGGCCAAGGGACCAAAGAAATCCCTGCCCATTGGCTGAGTCACCCCATCCATTCATGTCTGAGCCTAAAAAGCCCCTGTATTATCTAATGTCACTAACATAGTGCCACCCAGTGACAGAAGAGAAAGGGTGCAACAAGTCCAGAGTTAGAGAGGAATCAATTGATCTAACAATTGGCCAAAGCAGCTATCGCCTGGCAACAAAATTTGATAGCAACCCTGCCTAAACATCAGGGTGCTAAATATACGATGCTCAAAAAAATGTACAGAACATTTTTTAATCAGAGTATAGCATTAAGTCAATTAATCTCCTGGGATATTGATCTGTTAAGTAGCAGAGGGGGTTGTTAATCAGTTTCAGCTGCTTTGGTGTTAATGAAATAAACAACAGGTGCACTAGATGGGCAACAATGAGACGACCTCCAAAAAGAAATGGTTTTACAGGTGATGGCCGCTGACATTTTTTTCCCCTACTCATCTTTTCTGATCTTTTTTTCACTCGTTTTGCATTTGCCTAGGGTCAGTGTCACTACTGGTAGCATGAGGTGATACCTGGACCCTATAGAGGTTGCGCAGGCAGTCCAACTCCACCAGGATGGCACATCAATACGTGCTATTGTCCTTAACCCATCAGCAGGACTGGTATCTGCTCCTTTGTGCAAGGAGGAACAGGATGAGCACTGCCAGATCCCTATATAATGACCTCCAGCAGGCCACTGGTGTGAATGTCTCTGACCAAACAATCATAAACAGACTTCATGAGTGTGGCCTGTGGCTCACTACACACTGGCGCCCTGTGCTTTTCACAGATGAGAACAGGTTCACCCAGATGTGGCAGACGTGACAGGGTCTGGAGAAGCTGTGGAGAACGTTATGCTGCCTGTAACATCATTCAGCATGACTGGTTTGGTGGTGGGTCAGTGATGGTCTGGAAAAGCATATCCATGGAGGGACGCACAGACCTCTGCAGGTTAGACAATGGCACCCTGACTGCCATTAGGTATCAGGATGAAATCCTTGGACCCATTGTCAAATCCTATGCTGGCGCAGTGGGTCCTGGGTTCCTCCTGGTGCACGACAATGCCCGGCCTCATGTGGCAAGAGTTTGCAGCCAGTTCCTGGAGGATGAAGGAATTGATACCATTGAATGGCCCCCAAGCTCGCCTGACCTAAATCCAATAAAACACCTCTGGGACATTATGTTTTGGTCCATCCAACGCCGCCAGGTTGCACCTCAGTCTGTTCAAGAGCTCAGTGATGCCCTGGTCCAGATCTCGGAGGACAACATCCGTCATCTCATTAGGAGCATGTCCCGATGTTGTCAGGCATGCATACAACCACGAGGGGAGCATGCAAACTACCATTTTGGGTTGCTGCAATGAAATTTCAGCAAAATGGACTAGCCTGCTGCATCATTTTACACTTTGATTTTCCGGGTGCCTTTGAATTCAGCCCTCTGGTTGATAATTTTAATTTCCATCAAACGATGTGGCATCCTTTTGTTCCTAACACATTACCCAGTCCATATCAGTATTAGATATCCAGCATGATATTTTTCCCCATTGATGTGTTTTCAAAGTGTTCCTTTAATTTTTTTTGAGCAGTGTGTATATAGAGCAAACACTGATTTGAAATATTCTGCTTTCAGTATAAACGATTGCTTCTAAAAAAGCCCCAGTGTAATGAACAGAATTTTCAAATGTCAGATGCCTACTTGTGCACTATGATTAGGTTCTGTAGCTTTAATAATTCTCTGTTGACGGATCTGGCACACTGATTACTGTGGGCTGCTAAGACTTCCTAACCTCACCTGCCACACACATCAGGTAAACAGGTGGAGCTAAACTCCTCTAAACCAGTGAGCTACTTTTGGCACCAAGCCCCGCCTGCCCAGAATACCTGACTTGCACCTGGCTTAGTTCAGGAGACAAACTTCAACTGCATGCTCTATAAAATAACCCCGTTGAATACAGCCTCAGGCCAGGTTCCCACTGCTACAACACGACAGTCGTACTACTTTGGATCTGACTTTGCCCTGCAACTTGAAGTCTGACATACGTCCGTCTTCAATGAACAGGGATCCGACTTTTATCCCCGACAATACCAGGCACTGTGTCTGGTATGGATCTTTAGAGGGAACTCCACACACAATGTAAAAAAAAACGGCATGGGTTCCCCCTCCAAGAGCATACCAGGCCCTTTTCGGTCTGGTATGGATTTTCAGGGGAACCCCATGCCGAAAAACCGGCGTGAGGGTCCCCCCAAAATCCATACAAGACCCATTTTCGAGCACACAGCCCGGCAGGTCAGGAAAGGGGGTGGGGACAAGCGAGCGCCCCCCCCCCCAACTGTACCAGGCCACAACATGGGGGGGTGGGTGCTTTGCGCCCCCGCCCCACCCCAAAGCACCTTGTCCCTGTGTTGATGAGGACAAGGGGCTCCTCCCAACAACCCTGGCCGTTGGTTGTCGGGGTCTGCGGGTGGAATTTGGAAGCCCCCTATGTGAATTAGTATGGGGTACATTGTACCCCTATCCATTCACCTAAATAAAGTGTCAAAACTAAAACACATTACACATGGTTTTTAAAGTAATTTATTATGGCAGCTCCGTCGTCTCTTCTGATCTCGGCTCTTCTGTGTCCTCTGCTGACATCTTCTGCCGTCGGTTTTTCTCCCCTCTCCCTCTTTCCACTGTCTTCTGCCGAGTCTCGCTCTTCCCCACCCCCTTTCTTAACCTGCCAGGCTGAGTGCTTGGACAAGGGTCTGGTATGGATTTGGGGGGACCCCCACGCAGTTTTTTCGGCAGGGGGTCCCCCTTCATATGCATACCAGCCCGAAGGGCCTGGTATGCTCTTGGAGGGGGAACCCATGCGTTTTTTTTTTTTTAATTTGCCGTGGATTTCGCATGCCAAAGTCGAATCAGTCAAGACAGCGACTTTGATCCGACTTCAGGGATATTCAATGGGCTGAAGTAGGATCAAAGTCGGACCAAAGTAGTGCAGGGAGCATTTTCAAAGTCGGACCAGTTAAGACGGCTCCCATAGGGAAACATAGATTTTCACACGTCATGCGACATGAGCTCCCAATGTCAGAGCGTTTGTCGTACCAGTGTGAACCCGGCCTCAAGGCATTCACTGCCTCACCTGCAGCCCTGTCTCACATGGGGCTATTTTGTTAAAGCAGCTGGAAAATTTGGCATTTCATGTGTCCATGCTTTTTCATATTTTTTTTTTTTTGTTTTTTTTTAAATTTACAAAAGTGTGACAAGTGGGAAAATAGAAAATGCCACAAAACACATCTGAAAATTGGCTGATCTAAAAAACAAAAAAAAAAAAAAACCTTTATCCGAGCATGCAGCACTGCAGGTCGGATAAAGGAAGGAGACAATGTTGATGTGGACAAGGGCCTCTTCCCCACAACCCTGGCTGGTGGTTGTGGGGGTTTGCGGGCTGGGGGCTATTCGGACTCTGGAAGCCCCCTTTTAACATCGGCCAGGGGCATGCTGGACCGATGACATCACAAGAGGGGTCACAAGGTGACGTCGTTTTAGCTGCGCTATTCGGTCGCTAGTGGGGGCGCTTTTTACCACCGCTAGCGGCCGAATAACATCGCTAAAACAACGGTAAAGCACCGCTAAAAATAGCGACACTTTACCACCGATGCCCGCCTGCCCCAGTGTGAAAGTAGTCTAAAACCCCTTTCACACTGGGGCGCTTTGCAGGTGCTACAGCGCTAAAAATAACGCCTGCAAAGCGCCCTGAAACTGCCGCTGCTGTCTCTCCAATGTGAAAGCCCGAGGGCTTTCACACTGGAGCGGTGCGCTGGCAGGACACCAAAAAAAGTCCTGCTAGCAGCATCTTTGGAGCGGTGATGGAGCGGTGTATACACCGCTCCTGCCCATTGAAATCAATGGGGCAGCGCGGCTATACCTCCGGCAAAGCGTCACTGCAGCGGCACTTTGCAGGCGGTTTTAGCCCTTTTTCAGCTGCTAGCGGGGGTTTAAAACCGCCTGCTAGCGGCCGAATACCGCTGCTAAAACAGCGGTAAAGCGGCGCTAAATATAGTGCCACTTTACCGCCGGTGCCCACACTGCCCCAGTGTTAAACCGGCCTAATGCCGAGTACACACGATCGGAAATTCGGCCAGCAAAAGACCGATGAGAGCTTTTGGTAGGAAAATGCGACCGTGTGTATGCTCCATCGGACTTTTGCTGGCCGAATTCCCGCCAGCAAAAGATTGAGAGCATGTTCTCTATTTTTTACCTACCCGCCAATGAAGCTGATGGAACGCAGATTGCGTTCCATCAGCTTATTCCCCAGACATACCGGCTGGAGAAAGTGACTTGGGGATCCAGAAGTAAAGTTTTAGGCATGGGCACCTGACAAGTTGACTGCCAGTTGTCAAATAGAAGCAATCAGATGACAATGCAGCCATCTGATCACTTCCACAAACCCTGGTAATGGCCCACCAACGTAGTTTGTACGTAGGTGAGTAGGCATTTTACTCACACTCATCGGGTGATATATGTAAACATTTGCCTTTGGTGACGGTGCATGGATAGAGTCTAATCACCAAGAGATTGAGGCCCCTTTCACACTGGGGCGGTGCGGGTGCCGGCCTTATTTTTAGCGCGGTATAGCCGCGCTGCCCCATTGATTTCAATGGGCAGGAGCGGTGTAGGAGTGGTGTATACACCACTCCTTAACCGCACCAAAGATGCTGCTTGCAGGAGTTTTTTTAAAGTCCTGCAAGTGCACCGCTCCAGTGTGAAAGCCCTTGGGCTTTCACACTGGAGACATTATTAATTAGCACCATGCACTTTATTATATTTGTCTAATCACAAATGAACAATAATATTTAATTGAACATTGTTTAGCACTTTATACTAGCGCCCCCTATCTCACATCACCCCAATTACCAATATATTGGTCCAATGTAACTATGCATGTGCCAAACATGGCTGAAGCTGTTGATATCTCCAATCTGCATGGCAGTGTTGGGCCAATCACCAAGGTTCAGCACGGTCACATGGGCAGAGTCAATAACCCAGTGTAAGCTGTGGCTTAAGCAACTCATAACTTGCACAGAGCGGTTCTGTCAGGGCTGGGCCTTCTCTGAGCTGGCCGCTCAGCTGTCGGCTAATTGCCAGCTCCCATCTCACTCCACAGTTACTCAGCTGTTGATGATCCTGCTCGTCAGTCCTGCCTACTTAAGCCGTCCAGTCCAGAGGAGCTCTGCCTTCGCCAACATCACAATAAACAGTGCCTACGGTCCTGGTTAAAGACTGGCTTTGCTGATGTCCCTTCTGGCTCTGGATCCTGCTTGCTATTCCACTACTTTGATCCCTGACTTCTGGCTTGGCTGACTATCCCTTCCGGTTACTAAACTTTGCTTCTCCCGCCTGCTTCTCCTGGTGTCCCGCCGGGGGAGGGGGGGTTTGCGGCCACCTGACAGCTTCTCGGGCTACACGAGGGGGCCGCTTCGCCCGCCCGCTTCTCCCGGTGGCCCGCCGGTGGAGGGGGGGTTGCGGCCGCCTGACGGTTCCTCTGTCCCCACGAGAGAGGCGCTTCTCCCGCCCACCCACTTCTCCCTGTGTTCCCCCGGGAGTGGGGGGGGGAGTTTGGCCGCCTGACAGCTGCTCTGTCTCTACGTGAGAGCTGCCTCTCCCTCCCGCCCGGTGTTCCCCTGGGAGATGGGGGGGGGTTCAGCCGCCTGACAGCTCCTCTATCTCCTCAAGGGGGCCACCCGCCTGCTTCTTCCTGCATTTCTGCTGGGGGAGGGGGGAATCGGCCGCCAGATGGCTCCTCTAGCCATACATTTCGGTCTCCAGGGGCGCAACCCTCCGCTCCTCCCGGTGTTTTCGTGCAGGGGGGGGGGGGATTCGGTCGCCTGCCAGCTCCTCTCCTGTCACAGTTCTGGGCACCTGTTCCTCCTGCCCTGTTACCACATACTAGGTACGCACAATAAGCATGGGTTTTCAGGGGTTAATCAGGCTGTGGAGTTGACATGACACTTGCTTGTCGCCTGTCATCTCAGTTTGTGGGGGTCCTTAGGGGGGCTGCATGGTTGTAGTACATTTTTCATGCAACTTATGTTTCAAGGCAACTTACGTGTCATGCGATTTATGGTTTCTCATGCGATTTATGGTTTCTCATGCAATTTACGTTCTCATGCAATTTACGGTTTCTCATGCAATTTACGTTCTCATGCAATTTACGTTCTCATGCGTTTACGGTTTCTCTTGTAATTTAGGTTCCTTAGGTAAGTTTGGTTCCTCATGCAAATTGTGGTTCTCATGCAAATTTCGGTTCCCGTGACAATTTTCAAAATGTCAATTCACGTTTTTCTCAGATTTATTACGTTTCTCACGTTTTCTCATGTTCTCACGTGTTTTCATGTTTTCATTTTCTCATGTTCTTCTCATGTTCTCCAGTTCTTCTCATGTTCCCCAGTTCTTCTCATGTTCCCACGTGTTTTCTCATGTTCTCACGTTCCACGTCTTCTCGTTTTTTCTCATGTTTTCATGTTTCATGTCATTGTCTTCCGTTTGCTGCATTTCCGTTAGCTTGTGCTTACATCCAGGATCTGTCACGTCTACAGATCCATACGGGCTGAGGTTTCGTTTTTAATTGTTTGTCGTCCCACAATCTCTCGCCTGTAGTCCATACATCATACGTGCACTTTCACCATTACACCTTTACTACTACCCACCACAGTCTGTGGGTACCTTAGCCCTGAGTGTTCGTTTTTAATTTCCTGTCGTGGCTCTGCAGGTCGCTCGGGCTCACTTACTGCATACAGTAGGGTGGTGTGGTCATTAGGTTCACATTCATGCGCTATTGGTCTTGTCATTTCTGCACCCACATCCTCATATTTTCAGGTACCAGGGGTATTGCGATGTCATGCGCTGGTTGTCTGTTATGTTCTCTGGTCGTTTTACACAGCTGGGTTGTCTATGTTCTTCCACTCAAGGTACCCATCACGTCTATGGGTTTAACAGATTGAGGTGATCGTTTTTAATTGGCTTGTTCGGTGGCAAGTCTCCTCATCTGTTCTGTCCTTACGCTGCTCGCTTATTTCATTTAAACTCGCGTATCTCATGCAAGTCACGTTTCATATGCAATATTCTGTTTTTATGCCAACTCACGTTTTCATGTTTCTTTCGTTTTCCCAGGTTTCTCATGTTGTCCCGTGTTTCTCACGTTCATCAATTCGTGCTCTCGTGCAACCTATGTTTCTCATGCAGTTGCGGTTTTCTTGCAGCCTTGGTTCTTATGCTGCTCATGGTTGCATCAGCTCGCGCTACTCAGGTTTCTCAGTTTGCTCATGTCCGGCCAGGAATTGCGCAATAGTTTGGAGCGATTGGTAAGGCCCCTTTCACACGTTCCCTCACGCAGCTACATTCCTGTCACAGGTTTCTCAGTTTGCTCATGTCCGGCATCAGGAATTGCTCCAATTGAAATCAATGGGACACTGCGGTAATGCGCTTTTTCGGCCGCTAGCGGGGGTAAAACTGCACCGCTAGCGGGCGAATACCGCGGCTAAAACAACGCTAAAGCAGCGATAAATATAGCGTTGCTTTACCGCCGACGCCGCTCCCGCTCCAGTGTGAAAGGGGCCTAAGTCAACCTGTTGCAGCTTTTATGGTCTTGGGGGCTCTAGTGGATTCCAGAACCCTCTTGCTGCTTAGGCTGGTACCAGTAAGCCTAGGTCTTGGACGCAGATGCCAGCATCACGCTCTCTCTTCGGTTCCAGCATTTGTGTTGAGTTAGGGTCCTTTGGACTGACACAGCTGCCTTGATCGATAAAGCTTTATTTTGTATACCAGGAACGCTCACGATGCTGCTTGGAATGTTTCCAGGGTTTCCGGTCAAGGTGTTCTAGTCCTGACGGTTAAGCCCCAGTTCCTATTCGCTTTTCTGCCACTTCCAACTCGTATCGTCCTACAGCACTTTCGGAGCATATCTGGCGGAGACTCAGCATTTCATGTTGTTGGAAGACCCCGTTAGGTCTTTCTTTATTTCTACGCACTCTATTTAGCATCCCCATGGATCCAGAAGTATAGCCCTCCTACTGTGCTTAGCAGACCTCCCATCGCGAGTCATATTTTCCGTGACATATCTAAACATGCTCTCGGTCTCCTTTGGCGTTTACCAGCTTGGCGCTCAGGCGGCGTTATATCTGGCCTTTTATGGTTCCTGAGGCCAGGGGAGTTGCGCTTCTAGGATGGTCCTCTGTTGTCTTTTCCTTGGGCTCTCCTCGGCTCAAGGCATACTTCATTACCATCCCCTTTGGCAAACAGGGTCTGGACCCTTAGCATTCTTTGGCTTTTCATTCAGGAAAGGAGAAGCTTCTGTGACCTTACGTTAGGGGGTCCAGGCTATTACTATTTGGAGTTTGGATAGGTGGAGGTCGTCTCGTTCTCTGGGCATGTCCCAGAGCCACTTTTATGATGTCTTAAGCGTTGTCTATGTGGCTGATTGATCGTTGATTCAGGGTGCTATAAATCTGCTTGGTTAAGCTTTCATCCTACTGTATTTATTTTTGCCCCCTTTTAGGCATACTGACCACGTGACCCCGGCACACCTCAGGTCAATGTTCTCTGTTGCCCTTTTATTCCTTTCCTACACTATCCACAGATTGACTCCTAGTACAAGTGTAAGGCTTGACCGCAGGTCAGCCTGTAATTGTAGGAGGAGTCAGGCTGCATAAAGCCTGCCCTCCTTTGCCTCCTCCCCTCATGGTCGGAGGCTCACGTGTCCCACCCACCCATTCCCTTTTTCTTTTTCTTTCATTCCATTTCATTTCATACTTGGGTATGCCCCCTTTTAGGCATACTGACCACGTGACCCCGGCACACCTCAGGTCAATGTTCTGTTCTGTTGCCCTTTTGTTCCTTTCCCAGGACACTCCATGCTATACTATCCACAGATTGACTCCAAGTACAATTCTTTTCACGTACATTGTGCTTGTTTAGTCTCACTAATGTTTTACTAAAACTGGAGAGTGCAAATCAGCTTCCAGGTTTTATTGTCAAAGCTTAGGTGAACAAGCTGAAGTTAGAAGCTAATTGGCTACTGTGACGAAACCTGTACTCAAGGTGTCCGCCCTAAATGCTTCCTAAGTCCTGGAACATGAGTCCAATGGATCTGGCTATAGGAGCCCCCAAGAACTAGACAACACCAGTCTTGGAGTACATCAGGAATAGCTTTTATTTGAGATGTCACACACACATATATACAGCCGGATGACTAAAAACCTAACCTAATTAGCATGAGCTAATTATCTAAATCAACACTGGACTCCTTCATTCAATTGCAGGGTTAATTAGCACATACAACAATAGGTGAAATACTCCCCAGAATCTGTGTCAAGCCAGACCAGCCTCATCTACATTATACAAGACAACAGACAGGCTGGCTGGAGTTGATGATATTAGCATCTGACAGTGTGTGTCCCAACAGCATGGGACAACACACATTATATATACAGCATATACATATCCAGAGTCTATGTGTCTTGGGGGGGGGGGGGCAGCATGAACCTGAATCCAAGTAAAACCAGCTCATAAACAGCACCGTTCCCCCAAATGCCAGGGCCCATAATTCCAAGGCAAGAGGCTTGCATTACGTCCCCTCCAACAGCCTCTGTCCCGGCTAGGTCTGTCACAGCTACCATGCACAGCTGCACCAGATTTTGCACTCTCCAGTTTTAGAAAATTAACTCCTATGTCTCAGTGGGGGGGGGGGGGGGGGGGGGGGTTCTTCATCCACCTAGTTTGTGTGTATGGTCGGCTTTGGTCAGCCAGGGCCATACATACATAGCACCTTGCCAGAACTGGCGTGCGGGCAGCCAGTCCAGAGGCTAATAGCACACAGCTTCTCCAGGAGACCCAGCTACTGGTGGAAGCTCCTTTCTGAATGTTACCAGAGTACTCTATTTGCAGTGGTCTGCACCCTAATTGAACAACAAAGCCTTTGCTGTCAAGAGTCTATGTCTGTGCAGCTTTTATAATGTGTTTTGTATTATTCTGCAGTGTATGCATGCTCTTTGACATTCTGCCTCTGTTTTGCATTATATATTCTAACACGTAGAACACCAGCACTCCATCTGACTTTTCTCTACCTTTGCAAATTTGGTCCAGGTCAGTGACTCGGAAAGCTCTGAAGCCGCTAGTTCAACATAACAGCCAAGTAGTTTGAATTTTCATAAGGTGGTAAGCATTGGGCCCCTGTATGTCTATCATGACAACTTGAACACTTTGCAAGGGCTGATTATGTAGGCATTCCCATAATCTGCACCTTATGTCTAGATGCTTCACTGAATACAGAGGTTTCAAAACCCAGGACTTTTGAACAGTGGATTATTATTAAAGCCTCGGGATTCTGTAAGTAAATTAGCTAATCAAAGATTAAAATCATAATTTAATAATAATTTTATCCAAATAAGGCTGTCTAGCTCATGATAGACTAAATAAGTCTTCCCTCCCCCCATTCAATTCTACAATAGACATCTAGAGCCTGCAAGTCATTAGCAGATCTTCCAAGGAAGCGCAAAACAAACTGCTGACCCATGAAAGAGACATCAATACTTTTCTCACTTTCTTTTGCTAATTCTGGCTTCTATAAAATCTGTCTTTCCCACTAGTTTTTTAATTTATTTTTCAAGGATTACATTATGTACAGTATATTAGACTTTACAGCAGCACAAACAACGTAGCTGAGGCTCATATATAAGAAGTGTATAACAGGAAATTGTGCTAGAAGATAGTAAAAGTGCTAGCAACTGGTAATTGGTGGAATGGGTTCTTAAAGTGGTGTTTCCCCCTAAAAAAAAAAAATTAAAATGCTTAAAATTCCTAAAAAAAAAAAAATAATTGGAAAAAATATATTTTTTTTTACATACCTCTAAATGCCTGTTGCTAGGGGGTCTCTCGTAGTCTGCCTCCTAAGGTGCCTGGGCTGGTGACATCACTTCCCCTCGGCGCAGGAAGGGCTCCCCAGTCATCTTGGACCCGTTACGTGTCCCAGATCACTGTGCGGCCATCATGCCGCCGGATCGGGGGGCGAGCGGAACTTCGACCCCCCCGCATCGCTGGACCCTGGAACAGGTAAGGGTCCGATTTATTAAAAGTCAACAGCTGAAGTATTTGTAGCTGCTGACTTTAAACTTTTATTTTTATTTTATTTTTTTTAAGCATACACCTCTTTAAGGCGCATAGATCTCAGTTCTGCAGTAGGCATCGCTAAGGCTCGGGTCAAACTCAGCTTGGCCCAAACGTATGGGAAATTGCCACATGATGGAAGGCCCCTGGACCAATCAGCTGTGATGACCATTCCCCACCCTGCAGCCGTATGCAGCAAAGGGCCAGGGATGCTGGTGACATCATTGACCATGTATGGCCATATGGCCGTTTGGGCATGTTATGTCAATAATGTCACCAGCATCTCCACACTTTTCCTACATTGGGGTGTGACATTCCATAGCTACAGCTGCTTGGACTGGCGGCCTGCTATCCTGTGGCCAAAACCTTAAATTGTCATTAAACCCACATCATAAAAAACTATTTAAAAAATGGTGTATTACATGCTGTTCATAATTAGTCACTATGGTATTTGTTTTCTGTATTCTGCAAAAAAAAAAAAAAACTGGTTGATCCTGTTGTTCTCTGTCCCCCCTCATGTGCATGTCCCCACTGCAGTTGGGGATTTTGCAGAACAGTGTTGGCAAGTAGTGCACATGCTTAGTTTTCAGTGTATTTTATACCCTGATCATTTCCTCCTTATCACATCTGAGCAGCCCATGTGACTATAGAGTCACACATGTGGGCGTATACACAGTGGTAAATGACAGCCCACTCCTCCCTCCTCCTCCATGCCCACAAACCCGCTAAACACAATGGGTGTGGGATATTACATGTACTTATTGTTTCACCTCCCTTCTTATTCTAAGACACAGGCTGTGACTGGCAGGAAACTGCCCACACCATGGTATTGCCAACAAATAATAAAGATTTGATTTCTATTATACAGTGGGGATCGAACGTTAGGGCACCCCAGGTAAAAATGTGTATTAATGTGCATAACGAAGCCAAGGAAAGATGGAAAAATCTCCAAATGATATCAAATTACAGATTAGACATTCTTATAATATGTCAAAAAAAGTTAGATTTTATTTCCATCATTTACACTTTCAAAATTACAGAAAACAAAAAAATGGCGTCTGCAAAAGTTTGGGCACCCTGCAGAATGTATAGCATGCACTGCCCCCTTTGCAAAGCTGAGACCTGCCAGTGTCATGGATTGTTCTCAATCATCAGCTGGGAAGACCAGGTGATGTCAATCTCAAAGGTTTTAAATGGCCAGACTCATCTGACCTTGCCCCAACAATCAGCACCATGGGTTCTTCTAAGCAGTTGTCTAGAAAACTGAAACTGAAAATAGTTGACGCTCACAAAGCTGGAGAAGGCTATAAGAAGATAGCAAAGCGTTTTCAGATGTCAATATCCTCTGTTCGGAATGTAATTAAGAAATGGCAGTCATCAGGAACAGTGGAAGTTAAAGCAAGATCTGGAAGACCAAGAAAAATATCAGACAGAACAGCTCGCAGGATTGTGAGAAAAGCAATTCAAAACCCAAGTTTGACTGCACGATCCCTCCAGAAAGATCTGGCAGACACGGGAGTTGTGGTACACTATTCCACTATAAAAAGATACTTGTACAAATATGGTCTTCATGGAAGAGTCATCAGAAGAAGACCTCTTCTACGTCCTCACCACAAAAATCTGCGTTTGAACTTTGCAAATGAACATAAAGACAGGCCTGAGGCATTTTGGAAACAAGTTCTGTGGACAGATGAGGTTAAAATAGAACTTTTTGACCGGAATGAGCAAAGGTACGTTTGGAGAAGAAAGGGCACAGAATTTAATGAAAAGAACCTCTGTCCAACTGTTAAGCATGGGGGTGGATCAATCATGCTTTGGGGTTGTATTGCAGCCAGTGGCACAGGGAACATTTCCCGAGTAGAAGGAAAAATGGATTCAATAAAATTTCAGCAAATTTTGGATGGTAACTTGATGCCATCTGTGAAAAAGCTGAAGTTAAAGAGAGGATGGCTTCTACAAATGGATAATGATCCTAAACACACCTCAAAATCCACGGGGGATTACATCAAGAGGCTTAAACTGAAGGTTTTGCCATGGCCTTCACAATCTCCTGACCGCAACATTATTGAAAATCTATGGATAGACCTTTAAAAGAGCAGTGTGTGACAGACAGCCCAGAGATCTCAAAGAACTGGAACACTTTTGTAAGGAAGAATGGGCAAAGATACCTCAAACAAGAGTTGAAAGACTCTTGGCTGGCTACAATAAGCGTTTACAAGCTGTGATACTTGCCAAAGGGGGCAGTACAAGCTATTAACTCTGCAGGGTGCCCAAACTTTTGCAGACGCCATTTTTTTGTTTTCTGTAATTTGAAAGTGTAAATTATGGAAATAAAAATCTAACTTTTTTTTGACATATTATAAGAATGTCTAATCTGTAATTTGATGCCATTTGGAGATTTTTCCATCTTTCCTTGGCTTCGCTATGCACATTAATACACATTTTTACCTGGGGTGCCCAAACTTTCGATCCCCACTGTATAGCTGTATGACAATTTAAAACAGTTTATTGATTTTAGTTATTTTTACTCTGTTTCCCAGAGGCTGTTTTTTTTTATTTATTTTTTTTTAATTTTGAACATGTGAGCATTAGCAGAGGACTAGAATCTTCTACCACTGTTTCCACTACAGACAGGCTGGGAAAGAGCTGGGTCATGTGACAGCTGTATTTTGATTAGGAGAAAAAGGTAGGTTTTTATATTAAAATAATTAGTGCCATCGTCCATTTACAGAGATAGAAGGGAGAATCCAAATTAAACAATGTGTGTTTTTTATCAATTTAACCGGTCCCTATTCTTCAGGATTTCCACACAGGACTGCTTGCTACTAGCTTGCAGGTTTCCAGAGCAGGATGAAGTACCGTATATACTCGCGTATAAGCCGACCCGGATGTAAGCTGAGGCACCTAATTTTACCACAAAAAAATGGGAAAATGTATTGACTCGAGTATAAGCCTAGGGTGAGAAATGCGCAGCTACTGTAAGTGGAAAAGATAGTCAATAATGACCATTTGCATGCCTCACTGTGCCCATTTGCATGCCTCACTGTGCCCATTTGCATGCTTAGGTCCCATGAACCTCAAACTCGGTAGTTAAGGGTTCCTAGAGGCCCCCTAGCTGCAGCCAACATTTGGGGTCTCTGAACAAAGAGTCCCAAAATGACATTGCTGCAGATGGGCACAGTTGACCGACTTTGGGGCCCCGTATCTCGGGGGCCACTTGGTGCTTGGTTCCACTGGGTTTGAAAACCCAGTGGAACTAGCACTACAACATATCCAAAGATGGGGTTCCTAGCACCAAATGTCAAGCACTTTTCTGCAGCAGAGAATGACATTTTCTTAACCGACTTTGGGGCCTTGTATCTCTGGGCCATTTGGTGCTAGGAACCCCATCTTTGGATATGTTGTAGTGCTAGTTCCACTGGCACACCAGATTTGGGGTGCCTAGCACCAAGTGGCCCCGAGAAATGTGCTGAAAAACTTGGCTTAAACTTGAGTATATACGGTAGTTATGCAGTGAAATTGGGTTAAGTGTTTAGGGTTTAATTTAAAACGGTTGTAAACTCTCTAAAAAAAACAACATGTAATGCCCTGTACACACGGTCGGATTTTCCGACGGAAAATGTCCTATCGGACAATGTTGTCGGAAATTCCGACCGTGTGTAGGCTCCATCGGACTTTTTCCGTCGTATTTTCCGACGGACAAAGTTTTATCTCCTGCTCTCAAATTTTCCGACAACAAAGTCCTATCGGACTTTTTCCGATCGAGTGTAGCGAATTCCGACGGACAAAGTGCCACGCATGCTCAGATCACATTTCAAGACCAAAGCTATTGGCTACTAGCCTCTACGTAGTCCCGTCATAGGCAACAAACGTCACCACGTTCAGAATGATCGGATTTTTCAACAACTTTGTCCGACCGTGTGTATGCAACACCAGTGTCGGACAAAATCCGTCAGAAAAAATCCGATGGATTTTCCGACCGTGTGTACGGGGCATTAGACAAAGGCATAATGAGCTAGTATGCAACGTATACTAGCTCATTATGAAATTCTTACCTTAGAACTAAGCTGTTGTAGGGGCCCCTGTACATTGTTGTGACCGGCGAAATTGTCTCCCAGAGTTATTTCCGGGTTCGCAGGCTCCGGCGCTGTGATTGGCCGATGATGGCCGGATGATGTCACCCCCGCGCACAGCGGGTCCCTCTGGTCACAGCACAGCTACTGAAGAAACGGCACGAGCGAGCCATTTCTTCAGTGCGTATGTGCCAATGTCGTCGGCACATGCTGATACAGTGAATATTGCCTAAACGGTGCAAGTTTAGGAGATATTCACGGTACGTACAGGTAAGCCTTATTACAGGCTTACCTGTAGGTAAAAGTGGTAGTACAGGGTTTACAACCACTTTAAGAGTTAGGATCACTTTAGGGATTAAGTGTTAGGGATGGTAAGTGGGCATGAAGGAGGAGGGAGGGAGTGGGCTGTCATTTACCACTGTGTAAACGCCCACATATGCGACTCCATAGTCACATGGGCTGCTCAGATGCAATAGGGAGGAAATACTCAGGGTATAAAATACACTGAAAACTGAGCATGTGCACTAGCTGCCAACACTGCTCTGCAAAATCCTCAACTGCATTGGGGACTTGCACACGAGGGGGGACTCAGAACAACAGGATCAACCAGGGTTTTTTTTTTTTGCAGAATACAGAAAATAAATCCCATAGTAAGTACCGTATTTATCGGCGTATAACACGCACTTTTTTCCCCTTAAAATCAGGGGAAAATTGTGGGTGCGTGTTATACGCCGATACCCGCCGTTCTCCCACTGATTTTCTGTTTAGGGGAGTGAGCGGAGCCGATATTCCGAAAGCCGCGTGTATTTTTGGCTATTTTCGGCTCCTCTCGCAGTCCCGCCCACCTCCACTGATTGCGAGAGGAGCCGAGCGCCGACAACATAAAGAAATCCGAGTTCGGCTATTTTCGGCTCCTCTCGCAGTCCCGCCCCTGACTGCGAGCAGAGCCGAGACTAGCCGAACTCTGATTTCTGTATGTTGTCAGCGCTCGGCTCCTCTCGCAATCAGTGGAGGTGGGCGGGACTGCGAGAGGAGCCGAAAATAGCCGAAAATACACGCGGCTTTCGATATGTCACGCGGCGCTCGTCCTCCCCACTCAGCGACAATTTTAAATGGGCAACGCTGCAAATGTACTGGGCAAGCCTGCAAAGGGACTGGGCAAGGCTGCACTGGGCAAGGCTGCAATAGCACTGGACAAGGCTGCACTGGGCAAGGCTGCAAAGGCACTGGGCAAGGCTGCACTGGGCAAGGCTGCAAGGATGGACAAGGCTGCAAGGAGGGACAAGGCTGCAATGATGGACAAGGCTGCAGATGGACACTGGACAAGGCTGCAATGATGGGCATTTAAATGTAAGTTTTTTTCCTTAATATTCCCTCCTAAACTTGGGGTGCGTGTTATATGCCGGCGCGTGTTATACACCGATAAATACGGTAAATTCAGCTGCAGGGGGGTGGCATATAAAAGTGAACTTGTTGCTTTGCCCTGGCATGAGCAAAGCACATAATCACTTTAAGAGAAGTATTCTCTCCTGATTTCCCTAAATCAAGGGTTCTTTAGAAAATGGTCCAGCACCAAGGGATTCTCAGATTATGAGTCTATGGGACTATAAGCCTTATGAGTAAGCACAGACATGCAAAATACGTCAAGGCGGTTGCTTGATGTTCTGCTGTGTGAGCTAATGCTTTAATAAACTCACTTGAATCTGAGAATCCCTGGGTGTTAGATCGTTTTCTACATTTTTTTTTTTAAATTTGTATTTTATTTATGAAGATTGCAAAAGCATATACAAACATAGGATTGTACATTAAACATTTCAGAAGTTGTTTATGGTAGTGTGTACAACCCAATCAAAGATTACAGTGTTCTGCTACATCAAACCATGTTTAGTGCTAAAATAAAAGAAAAAAGAACAGAACAGAACTAACTCTCTTCTCCAGGTTCGTAGATATGAATGTTCTCTGCAAGTCCTAGGAGCTGCCCAAATTCCGCTTGCTTCCCATGTCAGACCACTTATCGTTACTAGGGAATTTAAGTGCCTCTCCCAGGTTATCGTCGAGGAACGGGGACTGGAGGTGAAGGGCTGATATAACTTTGGATGAGTATTTCCTTTTTTTTTTTTTTTTTTTTTTTTTTTTTTTTTTTTTTTTTGTTGCTACTCCTCTTTCCCCCCTTTCCCCAAGAAGGGAGGCGGATGGGAAGAGGGAAATAAATGGAAGAAGAGGGGAAGGGGACAAGAAAAGAGGGAAGAGAAGAAAGGGAGAGAGAGAAAAAAAAAAAGAAAAAGAAAAGAGAAAGAAAAACAGGGGGGGGGGGACAGATTCAACCCTGGTCTTGCCACTGGGGCTCCGGCCTCCACCGGAGATTTTGCACAATCACAGGCTATTCACACCATCAATCTCGCATAATCCTCCGAGTAGTAGAACTCGAGCCAATAGAACCACCTTTCCAGAAACTGGTCTCTCAGACCCCTTTCTGTCGCAATGAGATCCTCCATTTTGTGGATCTCTGCCACTTTCTTCAACCAGACATCCACCCCCGGGGGCTCCGTCCGCTTCCAAAACAGTGGGATGCAGCTTTTAGCCGCCGTGATCAGGAGAGGAAGAATAGATTTCTTATATGCTCTGCTCGGGATGTCCTGTAGGTGTAGGAGATAGGACTCAGGGGTCCTGGGTAACACTCGGTCGGTGAACCGTTGTATAATGCTATGGACCTCTGACCAGAACGGGGTAATGACCCTACAGGACCAGAAAATGTGCAGGAGCGAGCCCGCTTCCTCACCACATCTCCAGCATCTGTCCGAGCACTGGGGGAACATCCGGTGTAGTCTGGTCGGGGTATAGTACCATCTAGACAGTACTTTGAACCCGGATTCCTGCAGGTTGGCGCATACTGAAGTTTTGTATGTAAAGAATAGCATCCTCCCCACTTGTCCTTCAGTGAATTGTATTCCCAGGTCTCGTTCCCACTGGGCTATGTATGGGGGTCTGTACCCTTCTGGTGGATTTAAAAGGAGACGATATGTAAGCGCAATCGTGTGGCGGACCGGCTCTTGTTCTGAGCACAATAGCTCAAAGGGCGTCAGCCCTCTTCCAAATAGTGCTGGAGCGGGTTGTGACTCTATAAAGTGGGCTAGTTGAAGCCTCTGCCAAAACGTGAGACTCCGAAGCAGAGGGTCTTCCATGATATGGTCTCTGGTCATCCACCTTCCATTGCTAATAAAGTGGCGAAGTTGGGAGCGACCTGCGACTCGCAGGGTCTGAAAGCCAGGGTCTTGGAGACCCGGGCTAAAGGCCGGATTCCCGATCACTGGCGTAAGCGGGGACGGGTTAGTCGCTATCGAATGTTCTCTGCCCATCTTTTGAATAATCCTCCAGGTTTCTCCCACCGTAGGGTGGCGTAAGACCCTATGGGGGATGTCTTTCTGACACCAGGGCAGCCCCTCCATCTCCATCCCCGCAAGGCACTGTTCCACTTGGACCCATTGCTTTAACGATCCGTGTCGGCACCAATCAATGCCACGTGCCAGGTGGCATGCCTTGTGGTACAGGGCCACGTCGGGAAGTGCGACTCCCCCCTGTAATTTCGGGAGACGCAGAGTCGAATGTGCTAGTCTGGGTGGTTTTTGGGCCCAGATGAACCTAGTCAGCTCTCTGTTTACCGCTCTAAGGTAGGTGCTCGGGATTTTTACTGGGAGGGTCTGCAGGTAATACAAGAATCTCGGCATAACGTTCATCTTTATAATGCTGCAGCGTCCAAACCAGGAGAACATGCCCTTCGTCCAGGTCTGGAGGTCTTTTTTCACTTCCGTCAGCAGTGGGGGGAAGTTAAGGGGGAAAACTTGCTCTATCTTGGCCGGTAGTTGTATTCCCAGATATTTGATGCTTGTTCCAGCCCACTTAAAAGGGAAGTCCATCCTGAGCAAGTTCGCCGTTGTAGTCGGCAGGGAGACATTTAACGCCTCTGATTTCTGGTAATTCACTTTAAAGAAGGAGAGCGCCCCATAACTCTGTAGTTCCGCTAGAAGGTTCGGTATCGATATCAGGGGCTTGGTGATAAAAAATAGTAAGTCGTCGGCAAAGGCCGCGATTTTAGGGGCCAATCTATCACTGAGACGGAGCCCTGTGATATCAGGGTTATCCCTTACCGTACGAAGGAACGGCTCCAGGGTCAAGATAAATATCAACGGGGACAGGGGGCAGCCCTGCCTCGTCCCGTTGGTTATCCCAAAAGAGGAGGACAAATGGCCGTTCACCTTCACTTGAGCCGAGGGTCTGGAGTATAGGGCCATCATCCAATTCATTGCTCGCTGTCCCAATCCCACATGGCGTAGGGTCTCGAATAAGAAGGGCCAGTTCACCCGATCGAACGCCTTCTCAGCGTCGGTCGAGAGGAGGATCATCGGAATACGTTGTGTTGTGGCCGCATGAATAAGATTAAGTGCCTTTGTGGTGTTATCCCTCCCTTCCCTCGAGGGCACGAATCCGACCTGATCTAAGTGAACCAGCGACGGGATCCACGACGTTAGACGCAGCGAGAGGGCTTTAGTGAAGATTTTCAGGTCGACGTTGAGGAGCGATATAGGCCTATAATTTTGGCAGTGAAGGGGGTCCTTACCCTCCTTGGGAATCACTGTGATGAAAGCTCGTAGGGTGTCTTCTGGCAGAGCCGCCCCCTCCCCGGCGTTGTTAAATGCCGAGAGAAAGTGTGGTCTTAAAAGATCACCGAAAGTCTTATAATATGCAAGCGTATAACCGTCCGGACCCGGAGCTTTGCCGTTCTGCATTTGAGTTATGGCCTGCGACACTTCCTCTCCACTAAGGGGAGCTTCCAGCGCCTCCAGGGCCTCGTCAGGCAGCCTGGGTAGGCCTGACTTGCATAGATAGTTTCGGATGGCCTCCCGTTCTGAGGATTTGGCCCCCTCTGTGGACTTCTGCGGTAAGTTGTACAAAGCTGTATAATACTTGCGGAATTGTTCAGCAATGTCTTCAGTGGCGTGTACCCTAGCGTTCCCTTCTCCCATCACTTCCGGTATAAAGGACCTCGCTCGTTGTGCCCTCAAGGCCCTAGCCAGTACCCTGCCACATTTGTTGCTGTGTTCATACATGGTGTGTTTACATTTTGCGATAGTGGCCTTGGCTCTGAACAACGCCAGCGCTTTCAACTCGTTTCTCAGGGTAGTGAGCTCCGTCAGCGCTTGGGCTGCTAGAGTTTGTTTATGGGTGGCCTCCAGGGCCCTGATCTGATCCAGGAGAGCAAGTGCTTGTCGGGATCTTTCTTTTTTAAGTTGCGTACCTAGTCTGATCAGCACGCCGCGGATGGCGCACTTGTGGGCCTCCCAGACCATCAAGGGAGAGCTACCAGAGTCTGCGTTTGAGGAGAAAAAATTCCTCAGCTCCCTCGACACCTCTGTTAGGACCTCGGGAGACTGGATCAGAGTCTCATTCAGCTTCCAGTGCCATTGTTTGGGAACAGGGGGTATGATGTCTATGTCCAGGAATACCGGCGCGTGGTCTGAGAAAGTAATGGCGCCTATTGAGGCGGCTCTCACCCTCGAAAGGATGGATTGAGGTATCATGAATAGGTCAATTCTGGTGTATGAACCATGCGGGTGTGAGTAGAAGGTATAGTCTCTTAGGGTCGGGTTGAGGACCCTCCAGACATCTACCAGCTGGAAAGAATAGAGATTCTTCTTCAGGCGCTTAAGTGCTGCGTAGGAAATCTGTGAGGTTTGTCGGGATGTATCCATGGTGGGGTCCATGGCAAAGTTCATGTCGCCCCCCAGGATCACTTTTCCCTCAGCAAATACCTGGAGTTTCGTTAGAGTTGATTCTAAGAATCCCACCTGGCCAGTATTGGGGAGATACAAGTTCACCAATGTGACAAGGGAGCAGCCCAGGACCCCCTTCACAAACAGTGCCCTTCCCTCCGTGTCACTCCACTGATCCCGGAGCTGCCATGGTGTTGTGGAGCGTATCAATATACTGACCCCTTTAGACTTTGAGTCAGTGGAGCACCCGTGGTAGGCCTCTGGGAAGTAGCGGTCGCGTAGTCTATGTGGTCCGTCGGCTCGGAAATGGGTCTCCTGGAGGAAGCATATGTGAGCTTTTGAGTGTCTCAGGTTATTAAGCACCATGGATCTTTTCTCCGGGGTGTTAAGACCCTTGACATTGATAGTCATAAGTCTGAGTGTGTCCGTTGAACCCATGGCTGAGGCGGAGACCAGAGGCAAGAGAGAGGAGAAAGAGAGAGGAGAGAGAGAGAGGAAAAAGAGAGTAGAAAGAGAGGGGGGAGAGAGGGAAGGAGAGGGGAAGAGTGGGAGAGTGAGGGGGAGGGAGAGAGGAGAGAGAGAGAGAGAGAGAGAGAGAGGGAGAGAGAGACAAAAATTAAGGCTTGGGGGGGAGGGGGGGTTTGTCTCACTATCTCCTCCCCTTCCCTATAACGGGGAGAGGTGGGGGAGGATGGTGAGGGAAAAAGAAAGGGGATGCAGGGGGGATTACTGAGCAATCAGGTTACCCCCAGAACTAAAAGCGCCACTGGCGCGTTAGAGAGCAAACCTCTCCACACCCCTAGGGCACCAATGCGGGGCCCTCAAGAGGGTGCTAACCTATGTGGGGTAAGTGGTCGAGAACGGCGGCATTCGGGAGCTCCATAACCAGACCCTAACTAATAGCAAACAGTAGTGGTAACAAGGTAAATCCTTACATTCCTCAAAAGTGATAACAGATAGATAAGATTAACAATAGCCCCATCAGTTTCTCTCCGCCCCCCTGTAAACAAGAGGCACCTCCTCCCGGGGCCCCCCGTGGGGTTCTCCGGGGTGAATCTATGGGGACGGAGATCAAACCATTTTAAGTCAGCCCTCTTTCTTCAGTGGCAATACCCCTCCATCAAAACGGCCCGCAGTCACTAAATCCATCCTGAGCTGTAGGGAGGGAAAAGTTAGTGCATCTATAAGCATCTTTAAGCATCTTTAAGCATATCCCAAGTCCCCCCCCACCACCTCAAGTACAGCAAAAATGTGTCTCGCCTATTCTATACTGCCTCCCCGGGGGGGTCCACCGAGGCCCGGTACACGCCCCTTGCTATGCGCACCTGGATAGGTAATCGACCCCGGGGACCCCCACGGTGAGACCCCTTGGCCTGGACTCCAGGCCCCTACTTACATCTTTCCCCATTACTCCCGCCTCCTTCCCCAGACTGCAGCAACTACCCAATGGTGAGTCCTGGTGGACGTTACTGCTGGACGTTACTGCTGTATGCTTGATGTCTTCAAAATTGAGCTTAGCTAATAGTGACAGTGTCCTGGTCCCGCTCCGATATTGAACAGTCCCCCACAGAGTCAACAGCATCCTGTGGTTTCTGCAGTGTTCTCTCCGATGTAGGATGCAGTCTAGGAGAATTCCAGGGGATCTCCGTGGAGGACGGCAGTGACGATGGTAGTGTACCTCCTGGGGGGGCTGTCCTGCATTTCCATGGGGGAGACTGTTTCCACCTGTACTGTCAGATATATGCAGTTAGGGGGGTCAGCGGGATCTCGGGGATTCAAGCAGAGCCCGGGGACGGGGACCAGCAAGCGGCAGCATGCCATCCAAGGGGCAGGGTGGGGGGGGGGGTACAGTCAGCATGGACTTCGTATTGCCCTGTGAGGGATGCCACTTACTTGAGGGTGTTCAAGAGGTTTACGGTTCCGGGTCACCCCTCCCGATCGGAGTGGGTTCTCTTCGTCTCCGTCTGGAAGATCTGCGGGGTAGTCCCGGCGGTGCCGCTCCGGTCACAGGTCGGGCGTCTCTAGTAGGTAGCGGGGATAACCAATCTTGCAGCTGTATCGGCTCCATCCTCAGGAAGGCAAAAAGGTCCGGGAGGTCCGCGTGCCGCCTCAGAGTGAACGACTCAGATCCCTTACGTATCGACAGTTGTATGGGGAAACCCCACCGATAAGGCACGGCTTCTCGGGAGAGTCTTTCAAGCAGAGGTTTCAGCATTGCTCTTCTGATCAGCGTTGCTCGGGAGATGTCAGGGAATATTGAGATCTGCGCCCCATCAAAGTCCACGGGTCCTGCTAGGCGGGCGGCTTGCATTATCTGTTCCTTCACGGAGTAGCGGTGCAGGCGGCAGATAACATCGCGGGGCCTGTCCATGTCCGTAGGTCTGGGTCCCAGCGCCCTGTGCACCCTGTCAAATTCAATAGCCGTTGGAGGGTCTCCCGCCAGTACCTTGAGGAGGATTGCTTGCACCGTTTCCCGGAGATTCTCGGGTCCCGTCGCTTCTGGAATCCCGCGGAGCCGCAAGTTTTGGCGGCGGCTCCGGTTCTCCAAATCCTCTGCGTGTAATTGTATCTCCGCTAGCTGGTCCTGGTTCCTCCGGTGTGCCCGTTCAAGCTGGGTCACCCGGGTTTCCAAGGCAGTTCTCGCTGCTTCCTCCCTGGACAGTCTCTCATCAATCCCGGTCACCTCTGTGCGGATTTCAACAAAGTCCCGGCGGTGTTGCTCCTCCACCCGCCGCACCATAGCCTCCATATCTGCCTTCGTAGGGAGAGCCCTTAACAGGGCCCTAATATCAGAGTCATCTCCCGGCTGCTGGGTCGAAGATTGGCTCCTGGTAGGGGAGCTTAGAATAGCAGGGATCCCCGTCAACTGTGGGCTAGCTTGCTGTGATGAAGCCATAGCCTCTGAAGGGGAGGAAGAAGGCCCCGCTGCTCCACGTGTCGCCATGTGGGCCGTTGGAACACTTCTTCCCGTTAGAAATCGATCGATCTGATTCCCCGCGGCCGTTTTAGATGATCCCTTGTTCTTGCCTCTTTTCTTGTAGCTCATGACCGTGTAAGTTTTAGAGAGGAATAGGGCTTTACCTCTTGGATCAAAGGGTCTGGAAACGGGAGCTCAGGCAGTGTGCGACCTCACTCCGCCATACGGGGCCCCAAAGTCGGTCAGCTGTGTCCATCTGCATTTTTTTCATTTCGGGACCCTTTGGGTCCAGAGCCCCCAGCTAGGGAGCATCTAGGAACCCTTAAAGCGGAAGTAAACCCATCAATTTAACAGTTTGAAAAAACAGTTACATTCCCGGCATGCCGGAAATGCTAACTGTCACATTGGTTGTACTCTCAACCAAACTGTCAAACCATCCAATGGCTGGTGTCCTAACTGATCACATGTGCAGCTTCATGGCAGTTAAAGATTAAATGGAGGTCAAGATGGCAGCTTCCTTGGCTGAAAACGATAGGAGGGTGTACTTCCACTTTAACTACCAAGTTTGAAGTTCGGGGGACCTATGGCTGCAAATGGGTACAGTGAGGCATGCAAATGGGCACAGTGAGGCTGCAAATGGGCATTGTTGACCCTCTTTTCCACTTATAGTAGCTGCGCAATTCTCACCCTAGGCTTATACTCGAGTCAATACGTTTTCCCAGTTTTTTGTGGTAAAATTAGGTGCCTCAGCTTATATCCGGGTCGGCTTATACTCGAGTATATACGGTAATCAATTTTGGGTGTTCTTACACATCAAAGCATCCTACAAAAAAGAGATGTTTTACAGTGCTATGATTGGAGGACTTCCTTACAAAAATAATTAGCTGTAAATGTACGGCTATAGCTGTATTTTGTTGCTGTAGTATGTCTTTCACTGAAGTGGCTTCACTACAATGCCTCTCCACCTTCCCTGAGTGTGTATTTCAGCGAAGGACAGACCCTCCCTTAGAACTGTTTCCTCTGTTTCCTGCTCAGCCCTTGGATGTGGAGGCCTCTTCTTGTATAAATATCACATCTATTTGCATCTTTTCTTTCTTTTTTGTTGGTGAAGGGACGTGTTTGTTTTGGATCAGCGCCAGACAGACACACACACGCAAAAAAAAAAAAAAAAAAATTCTCTCAGAACTAGAAAAATCCAGCTACATATTTAAACGGAAATGACCCAGAATGCCTTGCTTGGCAGGCCGATTGTATCAAGGGAGGGAGAAAAACGATGATCTCTGGTAATATAACGAGACTACGAGAAATGTTATCATCGCAATACAAGGTTTTCCAGGAATTGAACCGTAATTTGCAATTTTTTGGGGGATATTGTATATCTGTCACTGTTACTATATTGAGGGAAAACATTTACATGTGACTAAAATCTTTGCATAAAGCACCATAAATTGCACGTCATACACCTAGGGCCCATTTAAACGATTGTGTTGCGGAAACACTAAACTAAGTGCTATTCGTTTTGTTTGGCACCCGACGCACCTAGCCAGTGTATACAACACAACACACATGCGTATTAATGCACCACAAGACACAGATGAGTATTAAAAAATTGTGCAGGTGCGTGCTTTGTTTCATGCACTGAAGTGTACTGACAGCCCATTACAACTAATTGGGCTGCCTTAACACAACACATGAAAATGTACAGTATCTCACAAAAGTGAGTACACCCCTCACATTTTTGTAAATTGGGGTAAGTGTTAGGGTTTAATTTAAAGTGGTTGTAAACTCTCAAAAAAAAAAAAAAAACAACCTGTAAGACAAAGGCATAATGAGCTAGTATGCATTGCATACTAGCTCATTATGAAATACTTACCTTAGAACTAAGCTGTTGCAGGGGCCCCTGTACACCGCTGTGACAGGCGAAACTGTCTTCTCAAGTTATTTCCGGGTTCGCGGGGTCTGGCACTGTGATTGGCTGGAGCCGCGATGATGTTACTCCCACGCATGCGCGCGGGTGCCGCTGGTCACAGCAGAGCTACTGAAGAAACGGCACGAGCGAGCCATTTCTTTAGTGCACCTGTGCCGATGACGTTGGCACATGCGGATACAGTGAATATTTCCTAAACGGTGCAAGTGTAGGAGCAGGGCTCGAATCCTGCGGGAACGCGTGGGAACGGCGTCCCTGCACTTTTTTCACAGCAGGAACGCCGTTCCCTCTTCAGGACTAGAGCCGCCAGAGGCTCTAGCACAGCACAGGCATCACTAAATGGCGGACCGCGGGCCAAGTCTGGACCGCGTCAATGATCTGTGCGGCCCCGCCGCGGTCACGCCATTTAAGATTTGATTTTTTTATCTTCAGCTGCCGCTGCCTGCTAGCTCTGTTGTCTTCACAGAGCTGACATCGGAAGAGCAGCACAGCGATGCATGGAGGGCAGGGGCTGGCCCAGTTAACTGATTGGTTGCTAGAACTGCTCTGCATTCTATCAACCAATCAGTTAACTGGGGCAGGTCCCGCCCTCTGTCCATCCCTTTGCTGCACTTCTGATGTCAGCTCTGTGCCTCTGATGTCATCTGCTGTGTCCTGTGTAAGGTAAGACAGGGAAGAGGGCACTGTAATGAAGGACGGAGGGGGAAAGTATCAGAGGAAGGAGGGGTGATATAAAAGGGAGGCAGGGCAGGAATGTGAAGGGGGGATCTACAAAGGGGGTGCCATAAAGGGGGTGAGGACAGGAATGTGAAGGAGGTTCTATAAAAGGGGGTGAGAACAGGAATGTGAAGAAGGGTGCTATAAAGGGGCTGAGGACAGGTTTAAATTTTAAAACTGGCTACTTGGTCATCTTCTGTAGTATGTCGCATTTGCAGTCTGGTCATCTCCTGTAGTCGCATTTGCAGTCTGGTCATCTCCTGTAGTCGCATTTGCAGTCTGGTCATCTCCTGTAGCATGTCGCATTCGCAGTCTGGTCATCTCCTGTAGTATGTCGCATTTGCAGTCTGGTCATCTCCTGTAGCATGTCGCATTTGCAGTCTGGTCATCTCCTGTAGCATGTCGCATTCGCAGTCTGGTCATCTCCTGTAGTATGTCGCATTCGCAGTCTGGTCATCTCCTGTAGTATGTCGCATTCGCAGTCTGGTCATCTCCTGTAGCATGTCGGATTTGCAGTCACTGTATTTTCTGTGAAATATATATGCATATGAGCGTATCATTTTTTTCTATTTATTTTTTTTGGTGGGGGAGTGGATCTTGGGTGGGAGTTCCCACACTTTTTTCCCCAGGACTTGACCCCTGTTTAGGAGATATTCACAGTACCTACAGGTAAGCCTTATTATAGGCTTACCTGTAGTTAAAAGTGGTAGTAAAGGGTTTACAACCACTTTAACGGTTAGGATCACTTTAGGGGTTAAGTGTTAGGGATGGTTAGTGATACTTCATATTCCCATCGCACACATTCCTGGATGAGCTCTCGAGTTTGGGTGCTGTAGCAACAACCAGCTGGATACTGGTTCAAGTCACAGTGAAGATATTTGCTAGCACACCACATCACATGCCTGACGAAGGGGTCCTGCGTGAAACGTTGCACTATCCTTGTGTTGTGATCATGCAATAAATCACCCGTTTGGATGCTATTTATGTCGTTCCATGGTGTGCTGGCAAATATCTTCACAGGGATGGTTAGTGGGCATGGAGGAGGAAGGAGGGAGTGGGCTGTCATTTACCACTGTGTATACGCCCACATATGCGACTCCATAGTCACATGGGCTGCTCAGATGCAATAGGGAGGAAATACTCAGGGTATAATATACACTGAAAACTGAGCATGTGCACTAGCTGCCAACACTGCTCTGCAAAATCCTCAGCTGCATGCACACGAGGGTGGACTCAGAACAGCAGGATCAACCAGGTCTTTTTTTGCAGAATACAAAAAACAAATACCATAGTAAGTATATTCAGCTGCAGGGGGTGGCATACAAAAGTGAACTTGTTGCTTTGCCCTGGCCCTGTATGAGCAAAGCACATATTCACTTTAAGAGGAATATTCTCTCCTGATTTCCCTAAATCAAGAGTTCTTTAGAAAATGGTCCAGCACCAAGGGATTCTCAGATAATGAGTCTAAGGGACTATAAGCCTTATGAGTGAGGACAGACGTGCAAAATACGTCAAGGCGTTTGCTTGATGTTCTGCTGTGTGAGCTAATGCTTTAATAAACTCACTTGAATCTGAGAATCCCTTGGTGTTAGATCGTTTTCTACAGTAACCTTGACGTGCTAATTGGGCAAAACAAGGTCCTTGAAAGGGGGCCAGAGAGGAGATAAGTCAGGTACCCCAAGCAGCAGCATTTGATTGGCCAAATGTTGTAAAATTGTAAAAAGCCAGCTGGTGACAAAACCCACCACGGCCCACCCAAAACTGAGTACCGTATATACTCAAGTATAAGCCGAGTTTTTCAGCACATTTTTTTTTGTGCTGAAAATGCTCCCGTTGGCTTATACTCGAGTCAAGCACTTTTCTGCAGCAGAGAATGACATTTTCCGACTCGACTTTGGGGCCTCGTATCTCGGGGCCACTTGGTGCTAGGAACCCCAAATGTGGTGTGCAAACCCAGCACTAAATCATATCCAAAGATGGGGTTCCTAGCACCAAGTCACCCTGAGATACGGGGCCCGGAAGTCGGTTCGGAAAATGTCATTCTCTGCTGCAGAAAAGTGCTTGACATTTTTCGAACCGAATTTGGGGCCCCGTATCGCGGGGCCACTTGGTGATAGGAACCCCATCTTGGTTTGCACACCAAATTTGGGGTTCCTAGCACCAAGTGGCCCCGAGATACGGGGCCCCAAAGTCGGTCAGCTGTGTCCATCTGCATTTTTTTAATTTCGGGACCCTTTGGGTCCAGAGACCCCACATTTTGGCTGCAGCTAGGGAGCATCTAGGAACCCTTAAAGCGGAAGTAAACTCATTAATTTAACAGTTTGAAAAAACAGTTACATTCCCGGCATGCCGGAAATGCTAACTGTCACATTGGTTGTACTCTCAACCAAACTGTCAAACCATCCAATGGCTGGTGTCCTAACTGATCACATGTGCAGCTTCATGGAAGTTAAAGATTAAATGGAGGTCAAGATGGCAGCTTCCTTGGGTGAAAACGATAGGAGGGTTTACTTCCACTTTAACTACCAAGTTTGAAGTTCGGGGGACCTATGGCTGCAAATGGGCACAGTGAGGCATGCAAATGGGCACAGTGAGGCTGCAAATGGGCATTGTTGACCCTCTTTTCCACTTACAGTAGCTGCGCATTTCTCATCCTAGGCTTCTACTCGAGTCAATACGTTTTCCCATTTTTTTGTGGTAAAATTAGGTGCCTCGGCTTATATCCGGGTCGGCTTATACGGTAATCAATTTTGGGTGTTCTTACACATCAAAGCATCCTATAAAACAATGTTTTACAGTGCTATGATTGGAGGACTTCCTTACAAAAATAATTAGCCTGTAAATGTACGGCTATAGCTGTATTTTGTTGCTGTAGTATGTCTTTCACTGAAGTGGCTTCACTACAATGCCTCTCCACCTTCCCTGAGTGTGTATTTCAGCGAAGGACAGACCCTCCCTTAGAACTGTTTCCTCTGTTTCCTGCTCAGCCCTTGGATGTGGAGGCCTCTTCTTGTATAAATATCACATCTATTTGCATCTTTTCTTTCTTTTTTGTTGGTGAAGGGACGTGTTTGTTTTGGATCAGCGCCAGACAGACACACACACGCAAAAAAAAATTTCTCTCAGAACTAGAAAAATCCAGCTACATATTTAAACGGAAATGACCCAGAATGCCTTGCTTGGCAGGCCGATTGTATCAAGGGAGGGAGAAAAACGATGATCTCTGGTAATATAACGAGACTACGAGAAATGTTATCATCGCAATACAAGGTTTTCCAGGAAATGAACCGTAATTTGCAATTTTTTGGGGGATATTGTATATCTGTCACACTGTTACTATATTGAGGGAAAACATTTACATGTGACTAAAATCTTTGCATAAAGCACCATAAATTGCACGTCATACACCTAGGGCCCATTTAAACGATTGTGTTGCGGAAACACTAAACTAAGTGCTATTCGTTTTGTTTGGCACCCAACGCACCTAGCCAAAATTTTTTTTTTTACTTACCAGAAATGGCTGTTGCTAGGCAGATCGTGCCTCTTCCAGTGCCGCGGTGATCTTCTCTCCTTCCGTCTTCTAGTGAATGGGGCGCGGTGTGTTATGGGAACTGTGTCCCACAACACATTGCGTTCCCCATTCACAAATTAGACTCGCGCATGCGCAGTAGGAAACGGGAAGCCGTTTCCCTTACTGAGGATGGCGGCGCTGGATCCGGATCGCCGAGGGGCATCTCGGCTTCCACGACCGACATCGTGGGCGCCCTGGGAGGGTAAGTGTACTTTATTAAAAGTCAGCAGCGACTTTTTTTTTTTAGCTGCTGACTTTTAAAAAAAAAATTTTTTAAGGTGAAACACCGCTTTAACACAACGCATGAAAATGTACAGTATCTCACCAAAGTGAGTACACCCCTCACATTTTTGTAAATATTTTATTCTATCTTTTCATGTTACAACACTGAAGAAATGACACTTTGCTACAATGTAAAAGTAGTGAGTGTACAGCTTGTATAACAGTGTCAATTTGCTGTCCCCTCAAAATAACTCAACACACAGCCATTAATGTCGAAGCCACTGGCAACAAAAGTGAGTACACCCCTAAGTGAAAATGTCAGTATTGGGCCCAAAGTGTCAATATGTTGCGTGGCCACCATTATTTTCCAGCACTGCCTTAACCCTCTTGGGCATGGAGTTCACCAGAGCTTCACAGGTTGCCACTGGAGTCCTCTTCCACTCCTCCATGACGACATCACAGAGCTGGTGGATGTTAGAGACCTTGAGCTCCTCCACCTTCTGTTTGAGGATGCCCCACAGATGCGCAACAGGGTTTAGGTCTGGAGACATGCTTGGCCAGTCCATCACCTTTACCCTCAGCTTCTTTAGCAAGGCAGTGGTCCTTTTGGAGGTGTGTTTGGGGTTGTTATGTTGGAATACTGCCCTGCGGCCCAGTCTCCGAAGGGAGGAGATCATGCTCTGATTCAGTATGTCGCAGTACATGTTGGCATTCATGGTTCCTTCAATGAACTGTAGCTCCCCCAGTGTCAGCAGCACTCAAGAGAGGGACGGACCGAATGGACCGCAGGGCAATGTAGGGGAGGGCCGGGCATGACTGTGTGTCGAGTACACACCAAGGGGTATAGGTGGGGGTGGCCAAGCGGGGCTAGGCCAATCAGAAAAGGGGGCGCAGCAAATATAAATGGTGGGCGTGGCTTAGCGGGGCTAGGCCAATCAGAAAAGGGGGAGCGGCAAATATAAAAGGTGGGCGTGGCTTAACGGAGTCACGCAGTCAGGAGGAAACACGAGAGGAGGCAGTTTTTCCCACCCACCCTCCCTATGGTTTTAGGTTTGTTTTGGAGGTTTTAATGTTTTTGTTGTCATTTCAGAAACGGCAGCAGAGTGACGGCTCTTCAAGGAGGGGTGGCGGTGTTTTATTGTGGGTCAGTGACGGTGGCAGTTTGGTAGTTGGTAAGTGTGTGGGGGGCTCGTCAGTAGATGGCCCCTCCTGTGGGGGGCTCGTCAGTAGATGGCCCCTCCGGTTGTAGTACATCAAAGTAATTTGATGTACTCTTTGTTGCACTGCGGGATAGGTATTTGTCTCCGGGCGGTTTAAGTGGAGGCCTAGTTTGGTTTCGGTTAAATCCCGCAGTGCCCCCTGGTGTTTATATATATATATATTTATATATATATACGGTGTTATGTTTGTTTATGGTACAATTTCCCTGCCCCGTCACTGACCAACAATAGTGGGTGTAACCAGGGGTTACTTATGTTATGTGTTTATGTTATGGTTATTTATATGGTATTTAATTGGTTATTTATATTTTGAATAAATTGGAGTTTTATATTTAATAAAGGCTGTTGTGGCCATTTACTCCATAAGTACGGTGTGGTCTATTATTTTAGAGAGGGGTAAGAAATAGTGGTGAGTAAGGGGTTACAACAGATGGGGTGTATTATCTAGGCTACACTAGTCATGCAACCACAGATGCTAACACCCCCACCACCATGCTTGACTGTAGGCAAGACACACTTGTCTTTGTACTCCTCACCTGGTTGCCGTCACACACGCTTGACACCATCTGAACCAAATAATTTTACCTTGGTCTCATCAGACCACAGGACATGGTTCCAGTAATCCATGTCCTTAGTTTGCTTGTCTTCAGCAATCTGTCTGCTGGCTTTCTTGTGCATCATCTTTAGAAAAGGCTTCCTTCTGGGACGACAGCCATGCAGACCAATTTGATGCATTGTGCGGTTTATGGTCTGAGCACTGACAGGCTGACCCCCCACTCCTACAACCTCTGCAGCAATGCTGGCAGCACTAATACATCTATTTTCCAAAGACAACCTCTGGATATGACCAGGGGTGGTGCAAGGGTTTTTGACACCCTAGGCAAAACCTACTTTTTTCACCACCATTGGCTCCACCCCCTTTACACTGTCCATGTGACAGAAGGCGGCGCTATACAGAAAGCATCGGCTCTGCTTCCTCTAGCGCTGGCTCCAGTGCTGCACCTCTAATTACACTACCGGTCAGACTTAGTTGCATTCTGCAGCCTGCAGAGCATGCCGACGCAGAGGGAAACCAGTGGCCGAGCGCCCCTAGGCAGCAGTGCGCCCTAGGCGGCTGCCTAGTTTGCCTAGTGGTAGCACCGGCCCTGGATATGACGCTGAGCACGTGCACTCAACCTCTTTGGTTGACCTGTTCTGAGTGGAACCTGTCCTGTTAAACCGCTTTATGGTCTTGGCCACTGTGCTGTAGCTCATCATCGAAAGATAAAAAAAATTACTGAAGGCCCACTTTAACCACTTAAGGACCGGAACGATTTGCCCCCTAATGACCAAGCCATTTTTTGCGATACGGCCCTGCCTCTCTTTAACTGACAATTGCGCGGTCCTGCGACACTGTACCCAAACAAAGATGACGTCCTTTTTTCCCCACAAATAGAGCTTTCTTTTGGAGGTATTGGATCACCTCTGCGTTTTTTTGGTTTTTTTTTTGCACTATAAACAAAAAAAGAGTGGCAGTTTTGAAAAAAAAAAAACAATATTTTTTACATTTTTTGCTATAATAAATATCCCCCAAAAAACTGTAAAAAAAAACAAATTTCTTCATCAGTTTAGGTCGATATGTATTCTACATATTTTTGATTTTAAAAAAAATCACAATAAACGTATATTAATTGGTTTGCGCAAAAGTTTTAGTGTCTAAAAAATAGGGATAGATTTATGCCATTTTTATTATTATTATTTTTCTACTAGTAATGGTGGCGATTTTTAGCGGGACTGCGACATTGTGGCGGACAGATCGGACACTTTTTTGGGACCATTGACATTTATACAGCGATCAGAGTTAAAAATAGCCACTGTATACTGTATAAATGTCACTGGCAGGGAAGGGGTTAACACTAGGGGGCGATCAAGGGGTTAAGTGTTCCCTAGGGAGGTGTTTCTAACTGTGGGGGCAGTGTAGTGACTGGAGGAGAAGAGAGATCGCTGTTTCTAATCACTAGGAACAGACGATCTGTCTATCCTCCCCAGATAGAATGGAAATCTGTCTGTTTACATTGACAGATCCCCGTCCTGTCTCTCATTGGCTCCGGCGTCGCACGCGCCCCCTAGTGGTCTTAAAGTGGCCGGTGTACAATGACGGCGATTCGCCCAGGAGAGCCAACCTGCCGCAGTACAACTGCGGCGGCTGGTCTTAAGTGGTTAAAGTGGTTGTAAAGGCATTCTATGCATTAAGATAAATAAACTTTCTGTGTGTAGCAGCTCCCCTTAGCCCCCTAATACTTACCTGAGCCCCATCTCTATACAGCGATGTGCACGAGTGCCTCGGCCATCCGGGACTCTCCCTCCTGATTGGCTGAGACACAGCAGTGATGCCATTAGCTCCCGCTGCTATCAATCAAAGTCAGTTAGCCAATCAGGAGTCTGAATGGACACAAAGAGCTGTGGCTCGGGTGCCTCCATAGCAAGCCACCGATTTTTTGCAGACAGATACTGTACCAATTAAATGAAAATCATATGATCTGGTATCATACGAGAATTTTTTTTGTGTTTGTTCCTCCGGATCATTTCAGATGAACTGTCGTGGTCGTCTCTCGAAAGCTGTGGACTAACGATCAGATTATCATACGACAGCTGTATTTTTTTTTTGTCCGATTTTTTTTTTTTTTTTTTTTGACCGTGTGTACTAGGCATTACATAGCACAAATTTATAATAGACTTCAAAGAGGCCTTCACCAAAGCATCCCAGGACTGGGTGTGCCACACTCAACAACAATGTAGTTGTATACTGGGAGGGCACACGTTGCAGTTGAGTAAAGAGGTGGATCACAATAACATGAAATAAACAAACTTATTAGGACTGATTGATTTTAATACATTTGGAACTTTTGTTTATTTAACATTATTGTGATCCACTGCTTTACTCTGCAACGTGTGGACACCCAATATCCAACAGCATTGTTGTTGAGTGTGGCATACCCAATCCTGGGGAAGACCTCTTAAAAATCGATTGTGGATTTCTGCTATGTAAGCTCGTCAGGACACAAATTGGTGCTCTCAGCCACTCGCCAAGGTGAGCTGCATGCATTGATTCCAATTTTTCTTGTTCACCTTCCAATACTCTTAAAAGAGCTCCGCTTTTATTTAGTTTTTTTAAGTATACATTATTAATTATGTTAACAAAATGAGTGTGTGCTGTAAATTGCCTCCAGCCTTGCTCCAGTGTCTTCTTGCTGAAGGCTGCCATTTAGCCGAAGCCCAGAGTTCCTGAGCAGAAGTAAATCTTTAGGCTGTCAGCAGATCGGCCTCTATTGGCTCTGATTTTTGTCACAGTACCAAGAATGGAGAACAACTGAAGCTGTGTAGAACAGGATAAGACTGTGCACTGGATTTTAAACAGTATAGGCCTTATTTTTAATGTTTTGCATAGCTATACCTACAAACGGGGCCAGCATGAAGTAATCTATCAGGACTTCATTTTCTGACTTGAGTCTGCCATAATGTAAAAGCATGCTGTGCATACTTGCACATTATGGAAAAAGCTCCCAGAGCTAAATTTTGATTTAGATTTTTTTTGTAAGAGAAAAAATCGGAGGAGATTATCCAGAGGAGCTACACCAAGTCTACACAGTAAAGCTAAAAAGAGGGTTCTTATTTTGCACACAGTATCCATTATCCTTCTATGTGTCTTTTGCTGTCATGGAAATTCATTGGACAGTTGCCTTGTTATGACTGTCCATTGGATTGTATTGGCAAGATATGGAAGAAAACTGCAAAGCATTTCTTCCATGCAGGAAATCTGTCTAGGGCCAACATAGTCAGCTCCAAAACCACACTGCTTGGCCTACAGACAGTTAACCCCCCCAATAAGTCTTTGGGTTGTGGGCAGTAAATGACACAAAAATAGAGAAAATGGAAACTGTGCAGCCAGTGACCCTAGTGGGAATCGAACCCAGGACTCCAGACCTGCAAGATATAAGTTTTCCCTAGTTGGGTACCATTCATGAAAATAGAGCTTCTTAATTCTCTACTATCAGTAACAGAGCACCATTCATATCAGCTGCCCTCTTCTGAGACTGGCCCCAAGCACTAAACGTCTGCCTGACTGAAGTCTCTAATACACCTACAGGAAGTATTTTCACAAATGGTAGTTTCTAATGTAGTGCCAATAACCCTCTGCGGGGCGGCTATGAATTTCTGGGCTTACCGATTACCTCCTCCTTGTAGCTCGTCGTTCGATGTCTAGGGGTTCCCAGGGTTAGTACCCAGTAATTGCTGAGACTGGCACTCAAAGTCCTTTTTTTATTTGCAAAAAAACATTAAACAGAACACAGTCTCTCAGTTGGGAATATAGGGCATGGGTGATAAAGCTCAGGCACTTTAGAACTGCTGACACACAGATAAATGTCACTCTCTAGATGATCCAGGGAGTAGCCACTCGCAACTGGATGCTTCACTGTTGGATAAACCCTTGTTTTGTAGATCTAGCAGCCAACAAGTGATTCGGACTTAGCAAGGCCTCTGCCACAGACTTGGTTGCAAAACTTTAAGTGAACATGTAAAAGTCTCTGCCACAGACTTGATTTGAACCGAAGGATGGGTTAGGAACTTTTCCTATAGTACCTGTATCTTTCAGCCGATCCGGCGATATTATAGGAAATGCTGATTCAACTAGTGTCCATACATCTCAGCTCCCAGGCTCTTACGGAGCAGCCAGCTTCGTGCGTGGCCCTCCTCCGAAGAGTCCTCCCCTGGTCGCTTGTCGAGTTTCTGTGCCTCTCCAATCCTGAGAGGACAACGGGACACTTCAGAATCCTACTTCAGTTACTGGGCCTCGAACTAGCCAGTTCCAAGGCTCGGAAACGGATGGATCCCCACCCCAGACCATGAGGGCATCTGGGACTGGTCATGATGACCAGGCTTATGGGGTCAGCAGACACTCACGGACCGGAACCAGCACAGGGAACAACACGCAAGAGCGCGAGAGACCCCTAACACGTGACTTCCGCACCTTAAGTACCCCTTCCGGGAATACACAGACGCGCCCACTGATTGGCTCCGGGAAAAGATTGGTACCTAATGTGTCCAACCAGACTGCGTTCTCAGCCGGTCACAGGTGCTCACCTCACCTATGACCAGGCAGAACTCTAGTACAGCTCAGCCAAACTGATGCCAAAGTGTAGCCTAGAACAATTAACCCTAAAAACTCAGAAAAACTACATTTAAAAGACTAGCGCACACTTTGAAAAAGTGTCGGCGCTACACTAATATAGGAAAAGCGTGCAAAATAGTGCCCTTCACTGGGTGCAGAAGCCATTTGTTGGTCTGGATTTGAAACACAATCCCAAGCTAATAACAACAGATATACTGAACTGTTGTTCGTACTACAAAGAAATAGTTTTTCAACAATAAATTTCTATTTCTGTTATGGCTGAATGCAGGTGGATGGAATCACCGGCTGGCTGGTTACATATCTAAGAGCTCTGCAAGTACAATCGCTTACCTGCTGTGGTCATAAGTAGTTACCCTACACCCCCATTCATACTTGAGCGTTGTGACGTGTGTTTCCCGAAGCTTGACAACACTCAAGATGAAGAATCCCATTATTCTCAATAGGCCCCCCATTAACACCTGACGTGATGTCGCTCGTCACCTGAACCTTAGTACTAACTCTTCCTGTTAGATTTTCCATTGGTATTAGATTTGACAGAGCATAAAACATGACAGATGTCCCCACTGCATTGGTAAGAGTGAGAAAACAAGGTGGGGAGGTAATGAAAAGCTAGAAAATCCTATGCAAATCTCTCCATAGGGGAGAGCCCTGGCTTTCAGCCTCACCAGTTCTTTTGACCATGGGAAGGACTGTCGGCAATGAAAATTGGTTGGCGTGCGCTCAGAGGGTGAGGCTATAGTCCACAAACGCAATGGCTCAGGGTGCCCCCCAGTCAGGGCTCAAGTCCTGCGGGAATGCATGGGAACGGAGTTCCTGTACTTTTTCCACAACAGGAACTCAGTTCCCGTTAGCAGCCTTGTCCTGCAAGACTTTGAAGTATGGGAGCTGTGTGACAGGTGCTACACCAGCAGCTGCCGACACAGCTTGCAATAGTAAGTGCCACACACCTGACCATTCAGACATTGCCAGTAGGGGGCCCCATGACAGCTTCCACTTCCATCTACCTGTCAATCACAGCTAGCTGACAGGTAGATAAGGTCCCTGCTGCTAAGAGATTGTATTTATGTACTAACAGTTAAGCTTCATACACACAATACGAAAATTGGATGAAAAATAACACTTTTGAAGCGGTTGTGCATATAAGCGTATCATTTTTTTTTTTTTTTTGTGGGGGAGTGGATCTTGGGTGGGAGTTCCCACACTTTTTCCCCCAGGACTTGACCCCTGCCCCCAGTACTTTATCTCACACTTCCGTTACAGGGCTCACAATCTCTATGTATTCTAGCTTCCGTACTCAAGTCCCTTAGAGTGTTAGTTGGCTTCTAGTTACTGGTTTGGTTGGTGGCTCACATCTCTCACGCAGGCCTCTCTCATTATTGCACCCTGTCTCACTTGTACAGGATCTTTTATGGCAACAGGAATACCTTGAGACTCACACATGGGAACTGCTGTACAACTTGGCCTTGAAATTTATTTTGTATTCAGCTGTTCATTATTAAAGTCCAAGACCTGAGAAGACAGTAGTATCTTTACAGTCAACCCAGTAACATTCAACCCTCACTTTGCAGTAAACACGTAAACACACAAGGAGGAGATATGTTGTTTGTTCCTACTATGTAGAAACAGCGAAATGTCTCCTCTCTTACTCAGTCCTATCCCCATACAGTTAGAACACACTGAGGGAACACACAGTTATCCCCTTGATCGCCCCCTAGTGTTAACCCCTTCCCTACCAGTGTCATTTACACAGTAATCAGTGCATTTTTATAGCACTGATCGATGTATAAATGTCAATGGTCCCAAAAATGTGTCAATAGTGTCCGATCTGTCCGTCGCAATACTGCTAAAAATCGCAGATCACTGCCATTACATTAAAAAAAATTGCATAAATCTTTCCCATAGTTTGTAGCCAATATAACTTTTGCGCAAACCAATCAATATACGTTTATTGCAATTTTTTTTACCAAAAATATGTTGAAGAATATAAATTAGCCTAAAATGATGAAGAAAACATTTTTTTTTTAAATGTGGAGATATTTATTATAGCAAAAAGTAAAAAATATTGTTTTTTTTTTTTCAAAATTGTCGCTCTTTTTCTTTGTTTATAGCGCAAAAAAAAAAACGCAGGGGTGATCAAATACCACCAAAATGAAGCTCTATTTGTGGGGGAAAAAAAGATGCAAATTTCGTTTGGGTACAACGTCAGTTAAAGCAACGCAGTGCCAAATTGTAAAAAGTGCTGTGGTCAGGAAGGGGGTAAAATCTTCTGGGGCTGAAGGGTAATACAGTATTAGATATTATCATTTTTTCACATACTACAAGACCAAAATGAAATCCAACCTTTTTCTATACTGAGCTGCGTGCTTCATTCAAAGTCCCAATCCCCTTTTTTCTTCTCTCATACAGATAGGGATGGAGGCATATGACCCTAACCACTTAAGCCCCGGACCATTTGGCTGGCCAAAGACCAGAACACATTTTGCGATTTGGCACTGCGTCGCTTTAACTGACAATTGCGCGGACGTGTGACGTGGCTCCCAAACAAAATTGACGTCCTTTTTTTCACACAAATAGAGCTTTCTTTTGGTGCTATTTGATCCCCTCTGCGGTTTTTATTTTTTGTCGTATAAAAAAAAAAAGCAAAAATTTTGAAAAAAATATAAATATTTTTTACTATAATAAATATCCCTCAAAAATATATAAAAAAAAAAACATTTTTTTCCTCAGTTTAGGCCCTTACGTATTCTTCTACATATTTTTGGAAGAAAAAAAAAATCGCAATAAGCGTTTATTGATTGATTTGCGCAAAAGTTATAACGTCTACAAAATAGGGGATAGTTTTATGAAATTTTTATTAATATTTTTTTATTTTTACTAGTAATGTGGCGATCAGCGATTTTTATCGTGACTGCAACATTTAGGGCGAACAGATGGGACACTTTTGGCGCTATTTTGGGACCATTCACATTTTATACAGCGATCAGTGCGATTAAAAATCCATTTATTACTGTGTAAATGTGACAGGCAGTGAAGGGGTTAACTACTAGGTTAGGCGTTAAGTGTGTCCTAGGGAGTGATTCTAACTGTGGGGGGGGGTGCGCTATGTGTGACACGACACTGATCACCGCTCCTGATTACAGGGAGCTGTGGTCAGTGTCATTAGGCAGATCGGGGAGATGCTTGTTTACATTAGCATTTCCCAGTTCTTCCTCTCCGTGAGACGATCGTGGGTATCCCGGCGGACATTGAGCCTGTGGGACCCGCGATCACACTGACGGAGCTCCCGGCGGGCGCTCAAGCTATCTCTTAAAGGGCAACGTACAGGTACGTTAATCTGCCTGTACGTGCCCTTCTCCTGCAGTATATCTGCGTGAGGCGGTCAGAAAGCGGTTAACTGGCCAATGCTTCATCCCAAACCCCTATTTTTTAATGCCTATCACTAAAATGTCTACAGAAACACTGCAAAACAATAAGAGGTTAATGACTCGCTCACAGCAGCCCACTTGCTAAAATACTTGTACACCTCCCATCTTTCAGGACCACTTAAAGTGGATGTAAACCCAATTTTTTTTTTTTTTTTTTTTAGTCTGGCACAATATAGAGTACGGGATTTCAGATCAGCTGTGCCCAGTCTTGCCACAAAGAGTTAATCCAGCTCTGAGCAATCCTCATATCTTTCAGTGAAATAAAATATACAAACTGTGAAAACGTTGTCCATTCTTCCCCCTTGCTGTGAGTGACAGGTGATTTACATATCTCGTGCACTAGCCTAAGACATGCATTATTTTTTAATTTACACCCCCACTCCTTTGTTCAGCAGCTCTGCAAGGATTGGCTGTTCCACACCTCAGCATGATTTGGCATGCCAAAGTCATGTGGGGACTTTTCTGGGTTTTGACTGGATGTTAGTGATCATAGCAGAAGTTCAGTGTAAGAAATACACAAGAGAAAATGCATGTTGATAAGGGGAGTGTAGAGGTGGGCGGGGAATCTACTGACATCACAACTCCACCCACTGAGTCCTGGAAAACAGACCCACCCACAAAATCTGCAGTTTTTCAGGTCTCATAGCAGACAGAGGGGAGACATTTGACAGATAAGTATACATGCAGGAGGCATGTATATTCTTCTAGATAACCAATATTGCAGTAGTTTAGAAAGGATGAGAGGAGGGTTTACATCCACTTTAAAGGAATGGCAGGTGGCACAGGGCTAACTTTATTGAAGTTTTCACAAAATGACACTTCAAGTCTATGCATGGCTGTACACTGCAATGCACTGCATGAATATGTAATGCAGTGACTTGTACTGTGTATTAATGCATTGGGGTTGATTTACTAAAGGCAAATTGACTGCGCACTTTGCAACGTGCAGTTGCCCTCTGCAAGTGCAGTTGCTCAGAGCTTAGTAAATGAGGTAAGGCTTCACTTTGCAAGAGTACCCAATCACATGCACGGAAAATTAAAAAAACAAAATTTTTGCTTGCACATGATTGGATGATGGAAATTAGCAGCGTTTCTGCTCATTTACTAAGCTCTGGAGCAACTGCACTTGCAAATTGCACAGTCTTTTTCCCTTTAGTAAATCAACCCCACTATGTCTGCATTTTTATGCAATACACCAAAACCCACCTCAATGCAGCATTGGGGTATGAACAGGACACGTAAAAAAAACAATTGTTTTCTATGTGCCTTTGTAATGAGTCTGTACTGATCTAAGAGGATCAGTGCAGCTTAACAGAGATAGTGTGAAGGAGCCTGACACAGCTGAAACACACATATATGAAAGCCGTTTTACCTGCCTAAGGATTGTATTTGATGGAAGTATTTCTGTCCATCCAGTCCTGGGATTTATACAGCCCTATCACACAGCACAGCCAGACTGGTAACATAAATCTTGTCTCCAGTTAGGCAACAAAGCCTGTGATTGGACAATGCAGGAGCAGCAGCAGAGTGATTAGGTAATCTCTCTCCTTTCTGCTCCTGTAGACATGTTCCCTGTTAACTTCTTGAGATCCACGCTATAGCCGAATGACGGCTACAGCGCGGACCTGCTTTGCTGGGATTACATCCATTGATGTCGTCCCGTGCACGAGCGGCCTGCGCCCCCCTGAAGGGCGCGCGCTCTGTGATCAGTGATTCTATGAGACTCGCTGGATCACCGATCCGAGTAAAGGGGCGATCTTGACCCCTTACCATGTGATCAGCTGTCATGACATGTTTCCCAGAGTTACTTCTGGGTTCGCGAGCTCCGGTGCTGTGATTGGCATGCGTGCTGGTGCTGCCGGTCACGGCGCGGGCCCCGAAGAAATGGCACGAGCGTTCCTTCAGTGCGCATGCGCCAATGATGTCAGCGGCAGTGTATATAGTAAATATCTCCTAAACGGTGCTAGTTTAGGAGGTATTTACAGTACCTACAGGGAAGCCTTATTATAGGGTTACCTGTAGGTACAATTAAAGAGGAAGACTTCACTTCCTCTTTAACCCAAATGAATGCAAGACAAGTAATTGGCCTCCAGTCTGTGAGTGCTTTTGTACTGGGGATTACAAGACATTAAAATTAGGACCAATTAATAGATATTTATACTAGTTGCATTTAAAATGAATCCCGTTAGTATTTTAATTAACAAATAACTTCTTTCATTGCTGTTTTACTGATTACCTGGAGTTCAGCTTTAAGTCCTTCCACCCCTTGTACTAGTTACAGACATAGTTGAGGCATATGGGGCAGTGAAGAGAAGCAACATGGACATATCTGACAAATCCCGTAGCAAGAGGGCATTTGGGGTCACAGGGATAAGCCTTTCTTCCTAGATCCCTTTATAATCAATGGGTGACATAAAAAGTAAGGCATGCTGAGAACAGTTTCTGCCCATTGTGCAAACCAGAACATTTTATTTTTGACCTCACCCTTATAAATATTGAAAACTTCAGAAGAATCAAATCAAACCCACACAGAAAATGGCCTGTTTGAGGCTGGTTTTAGCCGCAGTTTTAGGCCTCTTGCACACGATACTCCTGTTTGAGCATCTATTTTTTCAGGCATTTTTTTTCTTTTTTTTTTATGTATTTACATGTATTTTCACGCATTTTTGCATGCAACTTATTCTCACGTTCACAATGTTAATGCCAGTATGCACGTGCATTTGCCCGCACGAGGCGTAAAATACTGACCAAAAATGCAGATTTTTCTATTTTTTTTTATTTATTTTTTACTGAAGAATGCACAGTGCTTGTTTACACGCCTGTGTGCATAGACAAAATATAATTAACCACTTTCCAACCAACCGCCGTCAATATACTCTGGCAGGTCGGCACGATCCCGCGAGCCGTCGTAGCTATAATAGCTATATAGTGGGATAGCAGGCACGCACAGGCAGCCACACTGTGGGGGGGGGGGGGGTGCCGATGCTCGTGGCCGACGGTCACGATGACCCCCTGGACACGAGCAATCGCAGGCACGGGAGGCAGAACAGGGATGTGTGTGTGTAAACACACAAATCCCTCTTCTGTTCTGTGAGGAGAGACAAATTGTGAGTTCCTAATAGCTAGGAATCACAATCTGTCATTTCCTCTAGGTCAGTCCCCTCCCCCCTACAGTTAGAACACACAGGGAACACAGTTCACCCCTTGATCGCCCCCTAGTGTTAACCCCTTCCCTGCCAATGACATTTTTACAGTAATCAATCAGTGCATCTTTATAGCAATGATCTCTGTATAAATGTGTCAAAAGTGTTCGATGTGTCTGCCATAATGTCGCAGTCCCGATAAAAATCTCAGATCGCCGCCATTACTAGTAAAAAAAAAAAATGCAATAAATCTATCCCCTTTTTTGTAGACGCTATAACTTTTACGCAGACCAATCAATATACACTTATTGCAATTTTTTTTACCAAAAATATGTAGAAGAATACATATCGGCCTACACTGATTTTTTTTTTTTTACAGCTTTTTTGGGGGATATTTATTATAGCAAAAAATATTGTTATTTTTTTTACAAAATTGTCGCTCTTTTTTTGTTTATAGCGCAAAAAATAAAAACCGCAGCGATGATCAAATACCACCAAAAGAAAGCTCTATTTGTGGGAAAAAACCCTATGTTGTTTGGGTACAGCGTCGCACGACTCACAATTGTCAGTTAGTGCCGAATCGCAAAAAATGGCCTGGTCATTGAGCAGCCAAATCTTCCGGGGCTGAAGTGGTTAATGGGCTGTTTATTAGCTCAGTAAAAAAATAAGCTGCACTGAGGTTCTTCAAGCTGCAGTGTACAAGAGGCCTTAGCGCTCTCATACCACCTGCTAACACGATAGGTAATTAAAACAATGGCAGGCGAATGGGATAGCATACACCCGCGCATTAGTGTCACTTCACTTTGTGCCGCAACAAGAATTTTAGGGCAGGCTTTGCATCCGGAATTGATCTGGAGGCCTTTTTGTGGTGTGAAGTGGCTCTAAAACACAGCTGGAGGAGGCTGTTGACATGCCACACAAATAAGGGCCTGTTCACACCTGAGTAACACTGCTGCGTTGCTTTTTTTGCACTATGCTGTGGTGCGTTTTTGGAGCAGCACCATTCATTTTGAATGGGCCTCCCTCTGCTCCAAAAACACGCCAAAGAAGCTCATGTACCGAATTTTGGCACTGAGCCAAGCGTGTTTGGGGTTGCATGCTTTACCGCAATCTTCATGTATTTTCTTACATGACAATCATGGTAAATTTGCACCGCTTTTGGGATGTCATTAATAAATAATGGTACTGCAACCGCGTCCTGCGTTTTGCTGTGATTCTGGAATCGCAGACAGAATCACGTGATTCTGCCTACGATTCCAATATGCTCATATGTGAACAAGGCCTTATTGTGGCTTAAGTGGTTGTAAAGGCACAAGGTCTTTTATCTTCATGCATTCTATGCATGAAGGTACTGTAAAAAAACTTCTGTGTGCAGCAGCCCCTCCTATACTTACCTGTGGCCCCTCTCAATCCAGCAATGTCCATGAGAGCCTTGGCTCTCTGGGGACTCGCTCTCTTGATTGGCTTTTGGCAGGAGCTGTCAATCACAGCCAGTGACCAATCAAGAGGTGTAGGGGGCGGGGCCGAGCCGCGGCTCTGTGTGTAAATTGCCACACAGAGCCGTGGCTCGGAAATGCACCTGCTTGGGTGCACCCACAGCAAGCTTCTTCGCACCCAGCAGAAGGGAGCAGCCAGGAGCACCGGCGGGGGCCCGGAGTAGAGGAGGATCCGGGCTGCTTTGTGCAAAACCAGGTAAATATAACATGTTTGTTATTTTTAATTTAGTTTAGTTTTAGTTTAGTTTAGTTGCCTTTAAGTTGACAGGCAGGCCTGCTTGTCAAACTCAGTCATTCAAGGCAATAGGACCGTACCGTAACCACAAGCCAGGTGAGCGTTTGCGGCCCATTATCCCCACTATAAATTTTTGTAAAAACAACCATTCAGGAGGTGGCAGGAGCACCTCCTTAATGCCTGATAGTGACTGCCTAGTTGCCCTCTGAAAAGCAACCTCTTCTCCTTATGTAGCGGTACCCCTGTAGGGGCTGCTAAGTGATGTGGCCCACCTGTCACCCTGCCCGGCCTGGCATTCAATTCCCAGACACTCCAAGACAATGAACACGCCGCTGGCTTTGTTTTTGTTGTTTTATCAGGGGAATTCAACTTGGATGGGGATGGGAATTATGGGATGCCCAGTGGAATAATAGCAAAGTTGCTAAGGACAACTATGTAGACTTTTTGTAAACTTCTCCAGACTCCTCCAGCACAACTCTTCACTTCCTATCTAGTGGTTCGCACCTGAATGTCGCTTCCTATTAGTGGTTCCCTCCATTCCTCCTGAATGTCGCTTCCTATTAGTGGTTCGCTCCATTCCTCCTGAATGTCGCTTCCTATTTAGTGATTCCAGGAGCAGCTAGCACATGGTAGCTAGGCCTGACACTGGCTCAGCCAGGCCTAAGTAACTTGCCTTTTGCAGGCAGGGACCGCGGGCCCCTATAGTGTAGCAGAAAATATTGAAAGTCTTGTTAGTGCTAGCTGTCCTCCTGGTGGACTACTGCTCCCAGTCTGTTCTCTTCAGGCACTGCCAGCCCTCCTGGCTGCAGCTACCTGACTTCACTGCCCATGACATTGCAATCCTCCCTTCTGGCTCCGCACCCAGCTCTGATAGTTTCCTCTCAGTCCTCTCTGGCATGCCTTTCCAGTCCCCCTCACTCACCAGCCCTCCTGGCTGCAATCGGTGGTTCCCTCCTGAAGATTTGTCCGGCAATACTAACTCCTGCTGTCCTCTCTAACTTCTCCTGTGCCTCCTGTTCGGATCCTTCATGAGTTCTTGAAGGACTCCGTCCTGCACCCGAGTCCCAGGCCCAAGGTCACCCCCCCCCCCCCAACTGGGGAGATCTTTCAAAGGCCATGACAGCCAGTGTTGGTCATCTTACTTTAAAAAAGTAATTAGTTACATTACAAATTACTTCTCCCCAAAAAGTAATTGAGTTAGTAACTCAGTTACTACATTGGAAAAGTAATTAGTTACTCAGAAAAGTAACTGTGATTTTTTTTTTTTTTTTATATTCTTAGGGGCGGGTCTAGTATTACTGTAAGCAAGGGGTGCGTTCCCCCCTGCACGTCTATTTCCCCTCTGTACCCCCCTGCACGTCTGTTCCCCCCCAACACATATATCTGTTTCCCCTCTGTACCCCACTACACATCTGTCCCCCCCCCCCACACACATATATCTATTCCCCCTCTGTACATCTGTCCCCCCCCAAACTCACGGATCGGATCGTTGCTTGGATCAGAGTCACGGATCGGATCATTTTTCGGATCAGCAAATAATAATTGAATTTGCAAAAACCTGTAAAAATTCCACCACCATAAAGCCCCCACTGTAATATCCATAATCTCACCCACTGTAATATCCACGTCATCTCCTCAACTGTAATATTGGCTGAGTATGGCTGGGTACGGCTGGGTATCGCCGAGTATGGCTGGGTATTACCGAGTATTGCAGAGTATGGCTGGGTATGGCAGAGTATTGGCAGGGTGTTGCAGAGTATTGGCAGGGTGTTGCAGAGTATTGGCAGGGTGTCGCAGAGTATTGGCAGGGTGTCGCAGAGTATTGGCAGGGTGTCGCAGAGTATTGGCAGGGTGTCGCAGAGTATTGGCAGGGTATTACCGAGTATGGCTGGGTATTACCGAGTATTGCAGAGTCTGGCTGGGTATTACCGAGTATTGCAGAGTATGGCTGGGTATTACCGAGTATTGCAGAGTATGGCTGGGTATTACCGAGTATTGCAGAGTATTGCAGAGTATGGCTGGGTATTACAGATTATGGCTGGGTATTACGGGGTATTGCAGAGTATGGCTGGGTATGGCAGAGTATTGCAGAGTATAGCTAGGTATTACGGGGTATTGCAGAGTATGGCTGGGTATGGCAGAGTATGGATGGGTATTACGGGGTATTGCGGGGTATTGCAGAGTATGGCTGGGTATGGCTGGGTGTTGCAGAGTATTGGCATTGTATTGCAGGGTGTTGCAGAGTATTGGCAGGGTGTTGCAGAGTATTGGCAGGGTGCTGCAGAGTATTGCAGAGTATTGCAGGGTGCTGCAGAGTATTGGCAGGGTGTTGCAGAGTATTGGCAGGGTGTTGCAGAGTATTGGCAGAGTATTGGCAGAGTATTGGCAGGGTATTGGCAGGGTATTGGCAGGGTATTGGCAGAGTATTACCTGGGTATTGCAGGTTGTTGTCAGGGTATTGGCTGGTATTGCAGAGTATTGGCAGGGTATGTGCTGGCATCCGATCTCTCCCCTCCACTGTACAGATCTGTACACAGAGGGGAGAGAGGAACCGGCGTCATCTTGACGCCGGTTTGTTTACAAGTGATCGCTCCGTCATTTGACGGAGCAATCACATTGTAAACGGCCGACGGGTGCACCAAGGTGGCCGCCGCTCCGGAGCTAGGCCGAAGCCGCGGCCTTTCCTAAGGCCGAGGCCGCGGACGGCTCCGCGGATCGCGGCGAGTAATTGCGGTAACGCCGCCCCAGTAATGGGAACGGCGTTACCGCGAGGGGAAGAGTAAGCAGTTAGATTACTCGTTACCCTTTAAAGTAACGGCGTTACGTAACGCCGTTTACTTTAATCGCGTTACTTACAACACTGATGACAGCCTAGTAATCCATCCTCAGTTCTTCCACCTGAGAACTCTGCCCCATCTGGGCTGACCCTGGTTATTTCAAGGAGGCCTGCCAATCCTAGTTGGGGATTGGTCAGGGCTCCCTGAGACAACCCAGAGAGCTCCGCCTCTCTTTCCCTCCTCTTCTTCTAGAATCCTCTAGAAGAAAGAGGGAGGTAACATTGAGGTGATGCTGTCTGTGAGTCATAGCTGCTACTCAGAAACTCCCAGCCCACACAAAATCCAAAACAAACAGACCTAGCTTCCAGCTAGCGAACATATTACAGCGCACACATTCAAGAATGACGTTTCCTGCAGGGCTAGTTAAAAACACCTGAACATATTCAAAAAATACGGGGGTTTGGTCACACTATATGGTTATATAGTGCTGAGCCCACTTACTGCGACAAAGTACCCTGAATTAGTGGGTCCTACCCTAGTAATAGAATGAAAGATCCTGCGTCTCAACCATGAAGATTTGTCCGGCAATACTAACTCCTGCTGTCCTCTCTAACGTCTCCTGTGCCTCCTGTTCGGATCCTTCATGAGTTCTTGAAGGACTCCGTTCTGCACCCAAGTCCCAGGCCCAAGGTCACCCCCCCCCCCAACTGGGGAGATCTCTCAAAGGCCATGACAGCCTAGTAATCCATCCTTAGTTCTTCCACCTGAGAACTCTGCCCCATCTGGGCTGACCCTGGTTATTTCAAGGAGGCCTGCCAATTCTAGTTGGGGATTGGTCAGGGCTCCCTGAGACAACCCAGAGAGCTCCACCTCTCTTCCCATCCTCTTCTTCTAGAATCCTCTAGAAGAAAGAGGGAGGTAACAGTGAGGTGATGCTGTCTGTGAGTCATAGCTGCTACTCAGAAACTCCCAGCCCACACAAAATCCAAAACAAACAGACCTAGCTTCCAGCTAGGCCTGCCTAAATTTACCTACACTTACCAAAAAAAAAAAAAAAAAAACCTACTCTAGTACCTACCTAGGTAGAGGGTGCTTCACTTATAGCAAAAAAAAAACTGAAAATCAGAGGTGGCATTATTTTTTAACGTGAATATTTATTAACGTGATATAACACGTGAAAAGTGCAATGAACGGAGGTTAATGCTATAGCCGTGTTATCCTGCATTTGTAATTTTGCTGCCTACGTGGAAGAGGCTTTTATGCTGTTTTGTCACCGGACTCACTGCAGAAAAATTATAAACAAAACAGTACCAATAGTATAGGGTGGATTGAACCTTTAAAAAATATTACTCATTATTGTCCATGTCATTTCCTTGCTTGGTTCTCATTTTCAAGGTGGAGCTGCCTGAAATATATATGGGTGCCATTATGAGGAAATTATCACATAGAAAAGGAAAGGCTGAACACGGAAGCTGAACAACCCGAAATATATTTCTGTCAGGACTTCAAGTTCCAAAATATACTGCAGTCCAAGATAAACTGGGTGCCCGTGTACAAAATGGGACATGGCTGTGGCTGAAATATCACACGTATGACTAAGTGTGAAAAGAATCTTAGCTGTGCTTAAACTTAATCATGTTTTGAGTAGAAATAGTGGATCCATGGTTGGCACTATCCACCGCCCTGCACTACGCAAAAAACAAAACCGCTGACGCCCATTGTGACTGAAAGTTTGAGGTAATTTGATGTTCTGCTGTTGACAATTTGGAGGTAAATTATACTGTATAGGGTCTCCTATTCAACTACACTGATATCTAAAATAATTCACTGTTATTTTTCTAAATTATGGCACCTAAAAAGGAAGTCTTGTTTTCATTTTACAGCAAATAAACCCCCCTATAGACTTGTTTTGGGTATGTACATTTGTTGGGGTGCCATTGAAAATGAATGCCCATGAATGAATGATTTGTATAGCGCTACAATGCGAACTGAATCGCCTCAAGGCTCTGCAATGAGCATACACAGCACGTTGATCTATCAGGCATTAACACGGACTGCAGCATGTTAATGCATGGTACAGGCCACATGAAAAAATGTGAAGGGGTCAAAATAAAAACAAATAAAAATTCAGCCCCCCTAAATCAACACTTTGTAGAACCACCTTTCGCTGCTAGTCTTTTTGGGGATGTCTCTACCAGCTTTACACATCTAGAGAGTGACATTTTTGCCCATTCTTCTTGGCAAAACAGCTCAAGCTCTGTCAGATTAGATGGAGAACATCTGTGAACAGCAATTTTCAAGTCTTGCCACAGATTCTCAATTGGATTTAGGTCTGAACTTTGACTGGGCCATTCTAACACATGAATATGCTTTGATCTAAACCATTCCATTGGAGCTCTGGCTGTATGTTTAGGGTCATTGTCTTGCTGGAAGGTGAACCTCAGCCCCAGTCTCAAGTCTTTTGCAGACTAACAGGTTTTCTTCTAAGATTGTCCTGTATTTGGATCCATCTATCTTCCCATCAACTCTGACCAGATTCCCTGCCCCTGCTGATGAAAAGCATCCCCACAACATGGTGCTGCTACCACCATGTTTTACGGTGGGGATGGTGTGTTCAGGGTGATGTGCAGTGTTATTTTTACCGCCACACATAACGTTTTGCTTTTAGGCCAAAAAGTAAAATTTTGGTCTCATCTGACCAGAGCACCTTCTTCCACATGTTTGCTGTGTCCCCCACATGGCTTCTCTGTAAACTGCAAACGAGACTTCTTATGGCTTTTTTTCAACAATGAGTGAATAAAATTTAAATATAAAGAAGTGCGGCGCTCATAGAGCACGAAAATAACAATCAATGTCTAAAAGTGATGATACTAAATAATGATACAGTATCCAAAAATAAAAATTAATATATGAATGTGTGTCACTAAAAATAGTGAACAAACAAATATGATAAATCAAGTGGATTGTGAATCAAAAGATCATATATATATATGGAAAGGGTTGGTAGGTAGGTATGACAGTAGAAAAATCTTGAATATATATCACCATATAAACAAAACCATATAGCAATGTGTGATACAAATAGTGATCTAAGCAAAAAACACCACCTAATAGTGACATAAATTCAACATTGGTGCGTTGAGAAATATATAACAGGTGACTTGGTGCAAGTTGTCTGTTGCAGTCCACCACCTCTTGGGAATGCGCTTACCAGATAGCGTGAACTCAGATAGGCTTACGCCGTATGAGTCACAAAAGGCAGTTGGTGTCACTACACCCGTGGGAGCATCTACTTGGGGATGGTACCAAACGACAAGATCCTTCACTGGATATATCCAAAGAACTCTCAGGAGGGAGGGATGATGGATGTTATACCACTGGTAGTACTCAAATTAGTGGGACCGATAAAGAGAAAAATGGAGCCACATAGTGTAATACCATAGGGGATTTATTTTGACAAAGCATATAAAAATGGGTACTCATTTAAAACGACATGTAAAAGCATATAATGGTCTACTGGTAACGCAGTGGTAACAGCTAACCGAGTCCCGACGCGTTTCGCCTCATACAGGCATCATCTGGGGGTGCTGGTCCACTGCGGCCACTGCGTATATATAGGATGGGGGTACCTGAATTAGGGCCAGACTGCCATCACCTGTGTGGTTGTGCTGAAATGACACTTCCTGTATCTGCAAAGATGGCGTCTATGGCTTGTGTGTCAAGCCTCCTTTTGGTATACACACTAAAGGTGTTTGCAAGCATGGCCCCAGAGACTTGAGTATCAAGCCTCATTTTGATAACAGAGGAAGGTCAATGATAAAGAAAGCACTTCCATGTGTCAGCTGAAATAACACTTCCTGTATCTGCAAAGATGGCGTCTATGGCTTGTGTGTCAAGCCTCCTTTTGGTATACACACTAAAGGTGTTTACAAGCATGGCCCCAGAGGCTTGAGTATCAAGCCTCATTTTGATAACAGAGGAAGGTCAATGATAAAGAAAGCACTTCCTTGTGTCAGCAAACATGGTGCCCAAAACTTATGTGTCCAACATCTGAAAAGTGATAAGAGGGGGTTATCAGCAATGTTAATAACTACAAGGAACCAAGTGGATGGTCTGGCGCTAAACAGATATTTACATTAAAATCATAGTAAGTGTATAATAGACGCTTATTATACACTAAAACAGCGAATGTACAACCGGCGTGATACATTTTAATGTTAAAATTTAAAAACAAGAATATCGGCGATGAAGGCCAAATATTCTAAAAATCAATATATATATATATATATATATATATATATATATATATATATATATATATATATATATATATAGAAGAAAATATATAAAAAATAAATTAAACATTTATATTTATAGGAGAATCCCCAAAATGTTTAAAAATAATGATAGTAAATAATGGTGAACATAACGAATATATATTCACCAATAATCGCTATCATTAATGTATAAAATTGTAAAAGGTTGATAATGTATATTGTCCCACTGACTCAATCTAACGTGATGGAAAACTGACCCGTGCAGGTACCTCCATATGACAACCATCTAAATATACAAACAAGGAAATATTATATAAATTTATATCGATATGAGAACAAAACATATAATCTATTTCCTATTCCATATTTAGATTTAGATTTAAACTAATATGGGATGCGGAGACCAAAAAAGAAAATAAAAATAGTGTAATAAATATAAAAAATAGAAATGGTTATATTGGAACACGGAATGCGTCCATTATGTCAAAAGACATGGCAATGACCATTCAGTGTAACATATATATATAAGAAACTCAGGCTTTATTCAAAAAGGAATTAATATCCCAATCGACGTTTAGGCCCCATGGCTGGTAGGTTTGTAACTCAAAAATCCAGAACGTTTCAAGCTGGGACACACCGCGAGTCATGGCTCCACCCCTCCATGGTGGAATATAGCTATCTATCACTAGAAAACTGGTGCCCTCTGGATTTCGATCGTGACATTCTCTATAATGTCTGGGGACTGTATGTTTAACGTCCCCACTTTTTATTTTGGCTATATGTTCACCAACACGAATAGAAAACGTCCGAGTGGTGCGTCCAATGTATTGCTTCCCGCAAGGGCATGTAATCAAATAAACAACAAAACGAGAGGAACAGGTGTGAAATCCTTTGATTGAATATGTACGTCTTGTGATTGTAGAGCAAAATTGTAAACTCTTATCGCGCCCTATTGAGTTATGACGACAAACATTACACTTTTTACAAGGATAATAGCCCTTCAAGTCATGAAAGAAAGATGGTCGGACTGGAGGGTTGATGATGTTGGGAGCTATTTTGCTTTGAAGGGATGGAACGCCCCTAAAGGTAACTTTAGCCCATTCAGGTATTAAAGGGCAAAGAACTTAATCGGTCTTCAATATGTTCCAATGCCTATTCAGGATATTTTGAATATCACAATGTTTTACTGAATAGGATGTAAGAACTGCCCATTTATGGGAACTATCACGTTCTTTTGGGGTATGTTCAAACAGGGACTGTCTATCTAATGTGAGAACTTCCTGGTATTGGGACTGTACTAAGGTTGAATCATATCCCTTATCCAAGAATTTTTTTGAAAGGACAGTCGCCTGTTTTTTAAAGATTTCAACATCCGTGCAATTCCTACGAAGCCTCAAGAATTGACTTTTGGGGACTGCCTTAAGCCATGAATGGTGATGGCAACTATCGGTTGGTATGAAACCATTTCTATCAGTAGGCTTGAAGAATGTTTGAAATTCCCAGTTGCCCTGATTCATCTTGATCTCTAGGTCGAGGAAATGTACACTACTGGCACTCCATTCGAGGGTCAAAGAGATACCCCGGTCATTAGAGTTCAAGATGGAAAAGAATTCTTTAAGGGATTCGGAATCGCCATCCCATAGGAGGAGGATGTCGTCTATATACCTGGCCCATAGGACTAGGGAGGAACTTCCCTCTTTATAGACGACATCCTCCTCCCACTTAGCCATAAACAGGTTGGCGAGGCTGGGGGCAAACTTAGCCCCCATCGCCACGCCTCTCTGCTGGATGTAGAACTTCTGGTCAAACCAGAAGTAGTTATGGCTTGTTGCGAATTCCAACAACTCTATCATTTTTTTATAATTTTTTTATAATATTTTTTCAACAATGGCTTTCTTCTTGCCACTCTTCCATAAAGGCCAGATTTGTGGAGTGCACGACTAATAGTTGTTCTCAGGGCTCGGGTCCTGCGGGAATGCATGGGAACCAAGGTTCCTGTACTTTTTTTACAGCAGGAACACTGTTCCCGTTAGCAGCAGGGCCTGGTATGCCACCTGCCCTGGGTCCGCTTCCACTCCTGGGAGGCTCAAGTCAGGGGCAGATCCAGGGGGTTGAGTAAAATATTACTGACTTAGCAGCAGGCCAGCAGAGGCACCAAGAGAGACCCTCTTGTTAATGCACCACCACGCCGCTGGCCTGGCCTCTACTGCCTGCCACACTGCACTGGTTGCTATCACCTGCCGCCCGGCGTCCAGAGTAACATCAGGTCTGAGCCGAGGAGGAAAAGAGCAAGGCCCCAGCATTCAGAGCGGAGCCTTCTTCCTCCTCCATCGTGCCAGTACCTAGTGTGAATGCTCCATCCAGGCTCCAGGGTCCAGCGTGGTGTGAAGAGAGAATGAAGCATCTGGCCGTGTGAGTCATGCTGCAATCCCCGCACCTCTCCATCGCTCCTCCAATGTCTTGTGTGCCTTTACTGTCCTTGTAAGTATAGGGCTGGTCTGAGGTCTGATACTATTCTTATAAGACAGATGCATGATAGCATGCTATGACAGATGGTGGGGGGGGGGGGGGGGGTCCCTGGTTTAGGTGCTTCTTATAAGTTACAGAGATGTTCTACTGTTGACTTAATCAGGGGGACACAGATTGCAGATGGATTGTCCTGTAGGCAGATTCTCCCACTTGAGCTGTGGATCTCTGCAACTCCTCCACAGTTACCATGGAGTTATCTTGGCTGCTTTTCCGATGAATGCTCTCCTTGCCCGGCCTGTCAGTTTAGGTGGAACGGCCATGTTTTGGTAGGTTGTTGCAGTTGTGCCATACTCTTTCCATTTTCAGATGATGGATTGAACAGCGCTCCTGCTTTAAACTTCTCCACAACTTCATCCCTGACCTGTCTGGTGTGTTTTTTGGCCTTCATGATGCTGTTTGTTCACTAAGGTTCTCGGACAAACTTCTGAAGGCTTTGCAGAACAGCTGTTTTTATACTGAGATTAAATTACTGACTTCTGAATGCAATTGGTTCCACTAGATTTTAGTTAGGGGTATCAGAGTAAAGGGGGCTAAATGCACGCCACACTTTTCAGATATTTATTTGTAAAAAAAAATTGAAAACCATTTATCATTTTCCTTCCACTTCATTATGTGCCACATTGTGTTGGTCTATCACATTAAATCCCAATAAAATACATTTATGTTTTTGGTTTTTAACATGACAAAATGTGGAAAATTTCAAGGGGTATGAATACTTGTTCAAGGCACTGTATCTGCTTCCACTTCTACCTTACAGCATAAACATGCACACTCAGCTGAGCCAAGCTTGCATGTTTATAAACCCGCAGAGAGAATTGACTGAGGGCATTTCAGCTGTACCTGAGCACCTTCTGATGTCTGTAGTCAGCCTAATGCCGCGTACACACAAGCGGATTTTCCTTCGGAAAAATCTTGGATGTTTTTTCCGACGGAATTCCGCTCAAGCTTGGCTTGCATACACACGGTCACACAAAAGTTTGCTGAACTTTCGTCTGTCAAGAACGCGGTGACATACAACACTACGACGAGCCGAGAAAATGAAGTTCAATGCTTCCGAGCATGCGTCAAATTGTTTCCGAGCATGCGTAGGCATTTTGCGTGTCGGAATTGGTACAGATGATCGGAATTTCCGATCGAAACTTTTTCTGACCGAAAAATTGAAAACCTACTCCCAATCTTTTTCTGGCTGGAATTTGGCCAGCAAAAGTCAGATGGAGCATACACACGGACGCATTTTCCGACCAAAAGCTCTCATCTGTCTTTTGCTGGCAGAATTTTCGATCGTGTTTACGTGGCATAAGTACTAGTTAGTAATTTAAAAATAAAAAAGTACTGTGCTCTATAAAATAGTGCCGTAAAAGGCAGATGTTTAGCGGACTCCAACTGATTCTTACGAGAGACACGTCTCTGTTTTTTGCTACTGTTCTTATAAATAAACCCACTGGGAAACAATAAAACAAAATTAAAGCCACAATTTCAACTGATCTTGTACTGGTTATTAAAAGTCATATATTCTCATATCTCCTAAAAGGCCCATTCACAGCAGATGCATTGTCAGGAATTTTGCTGCATTTTACAATGCAGGCAAAATGCATAACCAGGAGAACAGACCTACTGTTTTCAGTAGGGTTATACTGCACTTAGGTAAGTTAAAAAAAAAGGTTTTTTTTTTTTGTTCAATTACCATTAAAATGCAACACATAAAAATGCAATGACAAAATGTGTTTAATCCTTGCCTTTTCCAGCACATCTGGTATGAACAATCTCTTAACTTTCCCTCTATTGGACCCCATCCCTCTACCCCTCTTTCCTTTGCAACTATAATATCTTAGCCCTAATGCATAGCTCTGTATTAAAGCCAATTGAGCATTCAGTTTAAATCAGCTAAATAGATTCCATGTGCATCAAAACCAAAGGTGTGCAGTCTTACAGCAGGGTCACTAAACGTTTTAAATAATGGGTTGATTTATTGTCAGTCACACTGCTTAGGGGCTGGACTGTGGCCAGTACAAGTAAAAAAAAAAAATGTTCCCACGTCAGAAGTCGGCTGAAGTAAAAAAAAAAAAAAAATGCCTCTATGTTGGTGGGTGTAATAAATGCCCACTCATC